>OY754330.1:147644672-148244672 GCA_963573305.1 Pyrrhosoma nymphula
TACTGGATATTTTGGAAGGCATAGCCTTTCACAGTTGTAATTTTTTGATAACCGCAAATTTTGAATAAAAAGGTTAAATTTGTTTATTCCACATTAAATTTATTTTTCACGACCAAGGTTTCGACGGTTAACGTGTCTGATGATGACCGTCAAAACCATGGTTGTGAAATTAAAATTGAATGTGGAAACACAAAGTTTAACCTTTTTATTCAAAATGAATAGTAAGTTCCATAAAGTCACGCCGGAAACCACCAGTGATATCTGCAAATGTACTGAGTGAGCTATTACTGTAATTATATGCTTTTTCTATCGCACTTAAGCTTCATTCTCATTTGTAACCAGCCTGGTATCAAACTCGGTTCAAAAAGGGGTTCATCGGCTAATTGTCGTAGTAATTCCAAAGATGATGCTACACGATATTCTACCCTAGTAGAAGAATTGCTGTCTCACATTTAATCATGTGAATTAAATCATCTCACTGCTTTTTTTAAATGGAATGTTTCAGATAAAGATGGCTTTATAAGCACAAATCTTATTTCACTCACGAACCCGTTTTGTAAAATAAATAAATGCTGTGGTGTTCTTATTTCTATTATTTCACTGTAAGCTCTTTAAGATTTGTATTCTGACTGGAATGTAGTTTTAGTACTATTACATACATGTGTTTGTATTTTGATTTAAAATACACCTTGCAAAAGTATTTTTTAATCGTATTTCAAATGCTATTTTTAGAGAATTTTGCCCAGTCCTGAGTACAAATCATGACAGCCTACACAAACGGACGGTTTAAATGTCCAGGATTTGTAGAGGCCCGCAAGAACAAGAATCTTAAGAATAAGGTTTCTTTATTAGGGAACCATAAACCCCGTGAGTGGACCAAGGATGGGTCACAAGAGGTTGAGGTCTGAAAAAAGAATATTAACATTTAATTTAAGACTCAATCAAAGATTACCTATCAATGGTTTCTTATTCAAATAAATTTAGCGAAAAGCACCCTCCCACAGATTAAGTCGCCAGACAAAATGTGGAACATGCGTGTATCTGCATTGACTCCAGCTACTGTGACTCTCTGGAACGGAGTCAAAAGCTTCCGTCAGATTCTTCATAGGATTCATTACCATACGTATTCTCGAAAAACGTAATGGTGAGACCTTTGAAAATCCTGCTTACAATACCTGCGGATCTTCTCTATCGTTTCCTTCACAAAACTTTAAGTTTTTTTTCAAAAATAAATCCTTCTCAAGCTTAGGATCTTTTGCCTCATTTCTAAGCACTCAACATTAACCCTCTCCTCCCTCCGCCGCACTTACCTACCCAACATTCTTCCTCTATCACCTTCTTCAACATGTCTTTACCTTTCCGAACGCCCTCCATTCACTTCTGCTGCCTACTTTCCTCTCCTCCCCTACGACATCTAAATTGATATTAAAATATAAAATCTTAACTTTAAATGTAAAATGAATAAATTGTAATAAAGGTCTCTCGAGTACGACATTCGCTAAGTAACGAAGGTGAAATTTATTTATTTATTTGTTTATCCAACACTCGCTCATTTATTTTTCTCTCCACAGAGTTCACTTTCCATCTTTCTCCACACCCACATCTTAAAACCCTTTAGTTACACGATCATCCTTTAGTAACGACCTAGTTTCTGATACAAACGAGCCTATATTTCTCATAAGGGTTTTCAAAATCTATTTGAAGAGCTTTTTTAAATGACAAAACTGTTCCGGAGCCACTCTAATAGAAAATGTGATATTATGATAAGACGATTTAAGTTTAATGCAAAACATTTGTTTTGCATCGACTTTTTCAAAACGCTTCAATTTCCTTTTGATTAACATTCTGCATAGTCTAATATCGATTGCAGCATTGTAAGGTGCTTACGGTGCAGAAACCAGCATAATGAGGTAAAAGCGTGAGAGTAGATTCGTTTGAGATGTGGGTGCAGAGGAGACTGGAAAAGCTGCGATGGACAGAGAAGAAAACAGACAAGCAAGTGCTTGGCAGGGTGGGTGAGGAGAAGGAGCGGATGGAGGAAATCAGGAGAATGCAGAGTAAGTGGGTGGAGCTGGTGATAAGAGGCAATGGGATGCTGAAGGCAATGGCAGAGGGGAGGATGTCGGGCTTACGGGGAAGGGGGAGAAACAGAAAAGTAGACTATAGTTGGGATAAAGAGAAGTGGGACGCATGTCGTGGCGGATCAGAAAATCGTGTAAGAAGTTAGGTGCGGGCTGCTGTAAAAGATTAGTTGAGGCTGGTTCATCTTATTCAAAATCAAACTCATTTGGTTGATCACGTATAGTAAATAATAACAGAGTATCGCACGTATTCTTAGTGCCCCGGCCGTGCGTGCATGCGTTGCCAGGCCATTCCCCACACCGCACCGGCCGTGCCTCTCGATCCGCTCTCGGGCGACGTGACCTCTTTCACGAAACGGGCAACGAAACCGAGTGCTTGCGGGCTCTGCCGTGCGGTGCCCCGGCGTGGAGTGGGAGTGGCCGAGGAGGCGACAGGATGGATGGAGGAATGAAAAAATACAACCTCCCCTTCACATTTTCAACAACACCACGCATAAATCGGGTCTGTCGATTGAAGCGCTCTCTTCGGGCCGAGCGGTCGAGACAATGAGGAAATTTACGGACGGGTGCCCTTCTCCTGGAGAGGGGTGGGTGGTTGAGGGGGGTGGGGAGTGATGGAAGGGGATCTCCGCAATGGAAAAGGGGGACATACTTGTTGATGATGAGGCACAGATTTTTTATTTGTCTGACGAGCGCGCTCTCCTCATCAGATGAGACCACATTCGCCAAAACAAGTGCAGCGCTCACAAATGCCACCCGGCCTTAGGTTTTCGGCCCAAAACGCGATCCTCGGAAATATTTCCTCCGCATGCTCGGACACGTGCGAGGTATGAGCATATAAAAATATCCGAGGTCGTGTTGGTGCGGTGGCTAGAATACTGTCTTCCCATCTCGAGGATCCGGGTTCCAAACTTGGCAGTGGGTGATATTTTTACAGCTACACCGTAACCTCCAAGTCACCTTTAGGGTGTGTGGCAGGGAGTGGTTCCACAGCAGGCATGTACTAATCGTCAAATACACAGTCATAATGTCACTGGCTATTCTAATAAATTTGCTGCTTAGTAAAGTATGAGTAACGAGATTTCTCATTTAATATGGCTTTAACTATCACTCAAATCATGAGGGATGGACAACTCATGTATCACGGATAACATTAGTAGAATTTCAGTCATGCTATCATGCAAAATATGCAAAATGATTATAAAATATTCTCCCTTCCGTGGCAGTAACCTTTAAATTGAATCCCAATCCCAAATCGAGATCTTAAGGTGGCTGGAGCGGTAATCGTGAATCGTTGAAGGTACATTCTAATAATTTTTCAAGTAAGTCAAAAAAAAATATTCTTGGACCACATTTCACTCAAGTACAAGTTTATACGTTGGAAATAACCATAAATGCAGTAGTGAATATGATGCAAGTGTTGCATTTAAAAAAATTGCTTCAATTAAAGTATTGATTTGACTTGGATTTTCGGCGCGAAATTCGAAATTTACGAGAAAATCATATCTAAATACGCTATTTTTACTCGGAATGATACCTTGATATTTCTTAGTAGCAATTATAATAATATGAAACTTCTTATTTCGCATTTAAGAGATAATCTGTATATACGTAATCGATTTTTTTCACAATATATGCCCTGTGCCATAAGAGCACTTGTTAAAATATCATTGAATTGCCAGGAAACCAAATCGGTAGCATACAGTTTTTTTCACTTTTATCGATAGATATTACAAATAAGGACACGTATGCAAAGTTTCACTCAAATCTGTATTTTAACAAAAATCGCTCCAGCCACCTTAATGCATATAAGTACAGGAATAGTACTCCGCAGATCTCATTTCCTTGGGAATTGGCTAGTGCCGACGCCGGGTTTTCTCCACCCTTCCTCCATTCCCACAATAAATCTAACTGAACTAACACGCCGAACTATCCCTAACGGTGCAAGCAACCTCATCGTTGGTGGCCTCTATGATTCACTATTATAGAAGATGCTTTAGTACGCAAATATAGTAATTTATAAGCTGAGTTAATCGTTTCTTAAAGTATGTCAAATAGAAGAAAAATAGGAAAAAATATAGATTTATCAAAATTCTAATGCCACTAGAAAGCATGTCGGCATGAACTAATTTAACAGGCAGAAGTAGACTGATTAAGTGTCGTTCACAAGCTACAGCGAAGACTACGCGTTCGAATACTGCCATCAGAAAATAATTGTACCGTAGGAAATGGGTTAAATAGAATTGAATTAAGTGCAATATCAACTCTATTAACTTGAAATTCCAACTAAAAAGAAATATCTCACACATAAAAATCACGAATTGCTCAAGGATTCAACGGGATTAGTTTTGAGATATGTGTCGAACGCAAGCTAAGCGGAGGGACCAGAAAAAAAGGAGGGTTAATAAAAAAGAGAGAATAATGTAAATAAGGCTAGAAGCCGAGTATAAAACCTAAGCGATGGTAATGATAATTGGGAATGCAAATATCAACTCATCAGGTCCAATTTAAGAATCAACAGTAGAATTTCCTCCATGGAACTACTGCGTAAGCAAAGAAAATTCGGAGTCCATTACTTCCCTTTTTCCCATAGATTTCGCCACACCAAAATTGCATTTGCCTAGGTTGGCAAACTTGCGGCCGCGTTGAGCCCCTCCCTGTCCCCGTCGCCAGTCAAATAAATGATCGAATAATGACATTATACAGCGAGAAAATTCCTAGGCAAGCTGGGACGCGCCAAAATATGGACCAAATAAACCAAAAATACGTTCACGCTGTAACCCTCCATAACAAAATCATAATCAAAGAATATAACCTAGCAGCGACTCGGGAAAGGATAAGCAGAGATAAATGCAGGAAACTGAGGCAGAATAACATTTTATTTACATTTCAGAATTGGTTTTGCATACGGTTATTCTCCTCCGGGGTGGTGGAGGTAGAGGGATGAATGTTTATTCTCTTAGTCTGTCCTCGGAGATCATCGCCCAGCTGCCACTGGGTTCCAGGGCAACGGCACGGCAGGTCAACGACACCCACGCGAACTTAACCCTCGCACTTGACGAGATGATTCATTCGTCGCGGTTAAAATTTATCTTACGTCGAGTATAACCGGCGATGAGATAAATAAAAACAAGGTTTCCCGGGTTGTTATCCAAAGGGAGGAAAGGAGCAGAGCGTATCCACCCCGGCAAAAATCGAGCGGGATTCAATTTGGGCGGCGAGGGGAGACGTCCTAGGACAGGGGTCGGCAACCGGAGTGGCTGCGGAAGTGGAGTACAGAGGGAGAGATCTATTTTTTATTTCCTTCTCTTCCTATTCGTCTACGGGGAGCAAGAGAACACAGCTGCCATAATGGCGAGCAAACGTGAGAACGTGTCCGATTATCGGGATAGGCGAGGGGAGAGGAAAAAAATAAACACAACGATCTAATTCAAACAAATCGCCTCACGCACCTACTGGGCATTGATGGACTTCCAACAATCGGTTTAGCCCTATGAGTAACCGCGAGCTCGAATCTCAGATGAGTCAGAAAGATGCAACTACAAAGATACACGGAGCGAATTACATGAACTATTTGCATGCGCCACATGTGTTGTTAGTCCTTCAAAGGGAGCATCCGAAGCCTAGATATCAGAGATATGTCAAATGCAGCCGCTTAACTCCCAGACTGTGAACAGAGAAGAAACGCACACCTATTTAAATAATACCACGGAGGAACATAAAAGAAATCATCTAGGGACAAAAACGGGAATCGAATTGAATAGTGAAGAAAAGGATCCGATGTCACGGATATAAATTGAGTACAGTAGAGCTGCAAATAGCAGGAACAAATTTTAGCAACATGGCACAGCGGCGCGAATTATTACTTATTCCAAAGTAGGGAAATGAGATAATAATAATAAAAGTAAGTGTAAATCGGCCTTAAGAGCAAGAAAGGTAAGTCGAGAGTGATAGGGAAGGACGGATTAGTAGATCCTTGGTAAAAGTTTGAAAAGGAGTAGAAAAATGGGAGTCTTCGTGCGTGGAGAATACTCAAGGAGCAGAACAACGCCCGTCGAGAGAGACGCCGTACTTTTTGAACCAGCTTCATGTTAGAGAGATGGGGTTCCGTCGACATAGGGTATTCCTTCTAAATCTACACCTACAACATTGCACATTATACCTTGTTAGCGGCCAAGGTAGTGGACGGGGTTCCATCTTGAACTGGGACGAACATGCATAGAGTGGGATTTCGCCCCCAACCCCACACCTTCTTGAGGTGGCAAGCACGGTGCCTACTTCTTAGATGTAGAAGGGCTCATACAGACAGCACTTCGACCCTGTTTAAGTACCTACTTTGTGTCGAGTCCAAACTTTGTCTCTTTTTGTCATCTAAGCATAGAGTTTTCACAGATCAACGGTATTTTTATAAAAGTATTCATCCCTGTGGCCAGCTTTTCACAACTTGATTCCTCTAGATTACAGCCAGAGTTTAATCTCAAAACAAGCTCGTCCAACAGGTAGAGCAGAAGCCTCTCCGAGCGCTAGTAGCTCCATCTATAGTTTTTATATATGTATATTAGATATATTACGATTATATGAAAAACGTTAAATACATAGTCATCCTAATTTTTAAATGACTATCTTTTGCGTTTGTATGAATATCCTTGTCACTAAAATTACCAATAAACCAAAGTTTTCAAGAGAAACGATTAACAACGCCAACCGCTGTTCCACCACTGTTCGAAAACATCGGTCGGTCACGAGCTTTGCGAGTGATTAGGTATGACTTTCGAGGTTGTTTCACAAATAATTCTAGAGCCATCGAAGGTTCTAATCCAATAGTTTATTAGTATTGTGCGTCCCACAAATTCTCCAGGTAACGTTGAGTGACTTTATTCCCAAGTGTTTTATTGCGTACTAGTGGACTTGGAAAGCTTCAATTTTTTCAATGTTATTCTCCTATTTCGGTTGCTGTTATCTAGTGCTCATGAATAACGTAAGGCGGTTCATTCCAATTGCTATTTTTTTTTAAGTGACACGTAGTTGAAAAGGTGCACTTCGGTTATTTTAAGGTTGAAAAGTTATATACATAATTGCATTATTATATCGGATAAATCAATTGCAGTGTGGTACCGCAAAAGCTCCAATTTGTAAATATTTGTTTCGATCCACTGTTTTTCATTTCATTATAAAGAATTGCTATATTTATTTGTCGATGATCTTGTTTCTGCTGGTAATTGTGGTTTTGTCAATTAAACTGCAGAAGTCTTGGTGAATGTATTTTTAACAATTTGAAGTTTCTTGTAAATATATTACACAGGAATTAAAAGGCATAGTCAAGGCGTTAAAGGCATGATAGGGAGTGATTTAACTAATAAATTTAATGATTTAGTTCTTCACTGGCTAGAACCATTTCAGTTTATGCATGCCTGATTGTATGGATTTCAATTGGAATGCAAGGTTGCTTTTAATGTGATTTTCAATGCTTACAATTAGCATTTGATGTTTCAGAATGTATGATTTTGCTTACCCCAAGATAATTTCATTTTATCTATAGGTAATCATGATAACATGGTGAATTTATTGTGCTTGAATAAAATTTAAAAAATCTGTTGTGTCATCAACAATACTGAAATACAATTATTTTTTGTGGCATTATATTTGTTCTTATTACAATAAATCGCGATAGTTTTCCTGTAGTGCATCTTGTGTGGAATCGTTAATTTTAATTTTCTGAATTAACTACTGATGATATTGCTCTATCACTGCACCGTTATACTTTAGTTTTCTTCTCCATTAGTTGTCATAATATTATTTAAATCGTTACCCAGAGGAACGCTAGGTTAAGCCATAATAATTAACCGGCATAATTTCATTGTAATTCAAAGTCCAATCAAAATTTTGAACTAATAGGACTGCATTGCTTAGATATCCTTCTGGTAAGTGGCTTTTTGGGCACTGAAGTTTAATGCAATCCAATTGAAACAGCATTTCTTGTCGGTTAATGTTACCATTTATTCCAGTTCCTCTTGTCTTCGTTCATTATGATTGTATCTATTATTTTTATCTCGCGAATATACATTTTTATGTAATAGGTAGTAATTTAAAGTAATTTAATTTTTAGATAGTACTAATTTGTTTCCATTGACATACCAATATTCATAATTTACTCTATGAAATTGTCAAATTTCAATACTAGGTATTTGCAGTCGTGTCGTCCAACATCTGGTCGGTTTTTATTCCCTCCAGCACTTAAAAGGCTCCTTGGACTACTATGTATTTCATGGCGTGCGTTTGGGGTTTTAGTAATCGGAAATTATTTCCATTCCTGATGACAACAGCACTTCAACTCTCTTGCATGATAAATATAAAGCTATTTTCAGCCATCTTACGCAACGCGTCGTAATTATTTAACATTCGTGATGCATAGGAAGTTTTTAAACAGCAAAAAAAGAAATATAAATACGCAAGTAGATTTGAATTTAGCAGTTTTACTGTGGTGCAACACGTAACGCCATCTATCGCTGTGGTAGGTAGTAACTACCCCTTCCCAAAAAATTTAGCGTTGAGTTGGCAATCCTTGCTCAAAACAAAACGTTAGCACCACACTTCCATAAGCAGCGGTAAATGGAATACGAATCAATCTCAGCCATAAGCCGTAATGTAGTAATTACAAACTTTGTAAATTACTAATAGCAACCTAATGTAAATGCCCATTATTCTCAGCCATAAGCAAGAAAATGTAGTCGTTACAAACTTTGTAAATTATTAATTGCAACCAAATGTAAATGCCAATTATTCCCCTTGAATATACTATTTTTATCTCAAACACTGCGATTTATCCTTGAGATCAATAAGTTTTAAGGAAAGATGTAATAATGATTTTTAATTAATGTTAAAGGATTTATTAAGATTATTTTCTTCATGTTTATATATTTGCTCTAATTATTAACCTGGGATATGTCCTCAGACAATATAGAGCCTCAGACATAAACAGTGATCACCTTCTATTCATTGGAAAGATAAGACTAAAGACGATGGTACAAAGGGAACAAGTAATCGATCGAAAAAACACATCGAAAAATACATCTATTACAGGAACAATCTATCAAAACTCTACACCATCAAAGATAATCAATACAAAACAAAAATAAAACCAAACAAAGATGTCAACCAAGAATGGATAAACCTAAAGACAATCATCAAAAATAGTGATGGGTCGGTCGTGATTGATCGAATCCCGAGATCAAGTTCTCTTAAAAGATTGACCGATGAAGTGGATCTATCCAATGACCGAGGAGTTCATCTTTACCGATCACGATAGGAATGATAGTATGACACCAAGTATCGATCACGAGATGTGAGACCGGCCAAACAATAATGAGATAAAATAAAGAGATGACTCTGAGGTGGCAAAATTTATTGAAAAAAGTGTAATAAAAAACTATACACTAATATCTATCTATAATACCTACATTGCTGAAGTACACAAATCAATTATTATCCCTTCACTGAGGATGTAAACTGCCAAACTTAAAATTCAAGGGCATTCATGTAGTCCATAACTTAATTTCAATTCGCATTCATGATAGTTGAAACAACGAACTAATTTCAGTTATCAGTCTTATCCGACACATGCGAAGGTTATGCAACACTTTAAACTCAACTCATAACACATTCAGTAGGAGCGTAAATCTACATAATACAATTTACCTTAAAATGTAAAAATATCACCATAAGAACACACGCAATACAACACAGCACATATAGTACATATAACATTAGTAATCACTGAATTTCCATAGTCACACTGTCACTTAAACACAAGATAAACCTTCGTTTCAACATTCTCGACAAATATTACGTCTCTTGCGCAAGTGAAACTTAGTGATACCGACTGTAATTGAAAATTGAATTTAAGTGCTACAGTCGGATTATTTGCTTTAAATTCTTACAGCCAAAGAAAAACGTTGATCGGTTCAAACTACATTCCAAAATACACTTTCGCAGCGTTATATACCTACTACTATTTATCATTGATTTTTATCATGAGTTTTGAATAATTTGTGGTCTATAAAATGTCTCTCTTCAATAGTTTTGTAATAGTACGGGATATTTCTAATATTCTTCTTAATTATGCTTAAAATCACAAACCAACAACACTGTGTAAGAACAAAACAAACCATCGAACGTTTTACACAATTGTGCCTTCAATTTTTTTCAAAGAATTACCAACAACTCCACGGAAACCGGCACTGAACGAGGTAGCTGTACACATCGGTCATGATTACAGTATATACTCGCTGTGCTCGTTTAGGAGCTTCGCCCCCAACGTCTGTGTGTGTTAAAAAAAGTTGACTTTGGCACCATGTTGCCAGCGAACTATAAGTGATAGAGAGTAAGGATAAGCATAAAGTTCTAGGCCTCGATTGAATCTAAAAAGAAAACACCCAACAGATTTGAGACCCGACTGCTGGTTTAGAAGCTACAGTGGAAAATCGAAAAATCCAAATTCGGCGTCATGTTTCCAGCAAACTATAAGTGTTAGAGAGAAATGATTGGCATAAATGCTAGGACTTGATGTGATCTAAAAAAGCCGTACAACAGATTCGAGATCAGACTTAGTTTAGCAACTACGAGACGTGAGGGAAAGAAACAGTAGAGAGTTTCATGAATTAGCCGACTTTAGCACCATGTTCCCAGAGAACTACGAGGGATGAAAAAAACGGATAGCAGAGAATCGTAGGCCTGCATGAGATCTAAAGAAAACCGCCCAACAGATTCGAGATCCGAATTTTAGTTTAGAAGCTACAGTCGAAAAACAGTAAGTTTCACAAACATCCGAATTTGGCGCCATGTTACCAATCAACTATTGGTAAAGTCCAGGTTTTTACTAACTACTTGCAAAGGGCATGTCAAGGCTCATGCCCATGACAAGTTTCAGAAACATTTGAGTTTTACAAAAAAATCAACTTTGGCACCATGGTACCAGAGTACTATAAAAGTTAGAAATAAACAAAAAGCATGAAGTTGTAGGTCACGATGAGATCTAAATCCCTGGAAAATAGATTTCAAATCAATTTCTATTTCAGCAGCTATAGTAAAAAAGACACAAAAAAATGGAAACTCTTTACTAAATGTTGTGCCTGGTGAGCAAACTACGAAGCATAGAACACCAATGTATTTCGCATGTATAAGAACAATCAATTCCCCGTTATCAAAATTTCGTCAGATTTCAGATCCGACGCACCGTTCAAAAGATATGACGCGAGAACTGAATGTCTACTTTTCGAAAAGTCCAAAAATCCGCCATTTTTATTTTTTTGTGTCAATTCCGGTTAAAAATTCCATTATTTCGGGATTTTTCCTCCGATGAATTCTTTCAAGGAAGGTCCGTGAAAAATTTTAGGCTCATAGCTCGTTTGGAAGTGGTCGGGAATTTGTATACGCGTGAGTGAGTGAGTCACACATGCGGCTGTATAGTATTAGGAATCACGAATGGCCAGCGAGAGCAGCGTTCGTTACGATTTTGTATCAATCACGACTTTCCTGAGAGATCATTGATCGTAGGCATCTTGAACAGATCACTAGCTGGAACAGCAATCAATCATAACCTTAAACTCATAATCGAATCACAAGTGGGAGTGATAGGCGTGACCGAAATCTCTCAAAAGACCGACTATGCCCATCACTAATCACAAATGCAGCCAGTCTGGGGTATCGAAAACTAACAAAAAAAGAAAAAAATACTAATACTGGACTGACGAAATCAAAGAAGCGATTGAAAAAAAGGAAGAATCATACATAGTCTGGTTAAGAACAAAACGCACAAAAATAACGAAAAATATAAAAAAACTAAGTATAAAAGTAAAACAAATAACCAAAAAAGTCAATCAAGTTACTTGGGATATATTTATATCAAAAATAGAAAACGACATCCATGGGAGACAGGAGTTTGCATCTAATTGTAAGATCATTAGACATTTAAACAAAACAGATAAAGATAATGCTAAGATCGAGACTATGAGTGAAGAAAAATGGCTGGATTAGTTAAAATACCCATGGGTAAAAGAAGAATAAAGTGAAAACGATGAAGAAGAAAACAAAACTGAAACAACCGTGGGTGAAATCGCAGCTGAAGAATTGGAAGGAGCACTTAGAAGATCTAAAAACAGAAAAGCTCCCGGGCATGACAAAACTGATAATGAACTGATAAAATATTAAGACGACCAAACTAAAACCAGATTCTTAAGATTTATAAATATATGCTGGAAAACCAAAATCATACCCGACGACTGGAAGGTAGCCAATATTAGGCTAATTTTTAAAAAAGGGGATGGATCCCACTACGAAAACTACAGAGGTATCACCTTGCTAAACTCTACTCCCAAAATATACTCCAGAACAATAATAAACAGACAAAACACCATAACTGAATGTATTTTTCTATAAGAAGAACAAAGTTGCTTTAAAAAAAGGTAGATCTTGTACAGAAAACACATTTGTAATCAAGCAAATCATTGAGAAACACAGAGAGTGCAATGAAGAAACACGTATAAAATAAAATATTTATTTTTTATTTTTATTAAGACATTTAAGACAAGTTTATACTGTGGAAAATTGCCAATATCAATTTATTTTATTATGTTATTCCACTACATCAAGCCTGAAACAACTCTTTTTAAAAGAAACACGTACTTCATAAATCGACTACACAAAATCTTCCGACAGAGTCGAGAGAAAACTACTGTGGAGAATTTAAAAACAGAGATGATTTCAATTACATTTCATTGACGTATTAAAACTTATGTACAACTAATAACAAACACCATTGCTGGCAATGAAAAGGAAACAGTTTTCGTTAATTTAGGACTTAGACAAGGATATAATCTGTCAGCTACACTTTATAATCTAGACATTAACGACTTGTTGCGGCAATGGAAGAGAAGAATAAATTACTACACATACAACCTTAATAGCCCAAAATATGTACTAACGCTACTCTTCACAGACGACCAAGTGGTACTTGCCAATGATGAAGACGCACTACAAAAAGCCGATGTTGAACTTCTCAAGGCGCCACATGATTACAACCTTAGGATCTCGGCCGATAAAACCAAAGTAATAGCATTCAAAGGCGATGAACCAATAAGATAAAAAATAATTTTAAATAACCAAGTTATAAAACAAGTCACATCCCTGAACTTTCTACGAACCACGTAATCATACTGCAATGAAATAGACATTCACAAGAAAATTGCCAGCTTCAACTACATGAACAGTACAAGACAACGAACTTAAAAAATAAAGGAAGAATTAATGAAATGTTATCAAACAACCGCCATTCCTTGTGGAAAATATACGGCAGCGAGAACTGAATACTTTCATTCATTACAGTAATCTACCGGTTAGAGGTAGGTTGTGATGAAAGTCAGTGAATATCCAACAACTCTTACACGTGCCGTGCCCTTTCTACCTCTAGTATTTCTTTCTTCATCTCAGAATAAGTCCTACCTTTCCTCATCCCGTCCATAAAACCGATTCTCTTCCTTCCCCTTCCCCGCTTACCCAACATCCTACCCTTTATCACGGCCTTCAGCAAACCATCGTCCCTCATTACCCCTTCCAGCCACCTACCCTGTCTTCCCCTAATCTCATTTATAAGTTTCCTCTCCTCGCCCACCATGTCAAGCACTTCCTCATTTGTCTTCCTTTCCGTCCAACGCACCTTCTCCATCCTCCTCCACACCCACATCTCGAAAGCCTTCAGCCTATTTTCGTCTTCCTTTCTCAAGGTCCACGTTTCTGCCCCATACAACGCCACACTCCATATCAAGCTCTTCACTAGCCTCTTTTTTACATCCTTACTTAAGGTCCCCGTCATCAGCTCCCTTCTATTATTGAACGCTTCCTTCGCTAGCGCTATTCTATTCCTAATGTCTTTGCTACTATGTCCTCTTTCTTCTAGCGTACTACCCAAGTAATTAAATTGTTCTACTTGCTCCAGTTTGTGACTTCCTACTCTTATCACCAGCTTCGCTTTCTTTGTCCTACAGAATCTCATTACTTTTGTTTTCCTATTATTTATCTTCATTCCGTATTTCTCACACTGTTTTTCCAGTGCATCTACTAAAGTTTGCAGTCCTTTCGATGACCGACTGACTAACGCCTGGTCGTCTGCGAATCTAACCGACTTTATCCACTGGCCTCCTACTTTAATTCCCACATCTAGCTCATCCCATGCCTCTCTTACCATTTCCTCAGCATAAATGTTAAAAAGTAGAGGCGACAACGGGCACCCTTGCCGTACCCCGCGACCTATAACTGCCCACCCTGATTCACCGTCACCTACCCTTACCTGAGCCCTCTGCCCCATATATAAGTTTCGGATGAGTCTCCTATCACGCCAATCTATTCCTATTTTCCCCAGTATCTGCATTAGTTTCTCCCAGTTTACTCTGTCAAACGCCTTTTCGAAATCTACAAAACAAGCGAAACATCCTGATTATGCTCTATGTTTCTATCTATAAGTGTCCTCATTACCGCTATCGCATCTCTGGTTCCCTTCCCCTTCCTAAACCCAAATTGGTCGTCGCCTAAATAGCATTTCGCTCTGCTCTCCAACCTTCTATTTAGTATTCTAAGCAACACTTTTGCTGCGTGCGAAATTAAACTGATTGTTCTATACTCCTCGCATTCTGACGCTTTCTTCTTCTTCGGGATAGGTATTAATACTGTTCTCATGAAATCCTCTGGCCATACTCCTTCCTCGTAGATCCTGCGGATAAGTTCGAAAAACGATTTTCTCCCCTTACTACCTAGATTCTTTAGCAGCTCCGAGGGTAGGTTATCGGCTCCCACGGCTTTTCTACCCTTCATCTCTCTTAATGCCCTCTCTATTTCACTCTCAAGTAACTCTGGTCCGAGGTTATCTTTATCTATTGTTCCTTCATCCTCTAGATCTAGGCTAAGGGGTCTACTCTCGCTGTCATATAGCTCCTCTACGTATTCTCTCCATCTTTCTTGGATATCTTCCTGTTCGATTAATATCTTCCCTGTTTTGTCCTTAACCTTTGGTATCGTTTGACATCTCTTACCACCCGATAACATTTTCACCTTGGCGTACAAAGCGCCCACTTCCCCCTCCTCCTGCATCTTTTCCATTTCCTCACATTGTCCCTTCCACCAGTTTTCTTTTGCCCGATTGGTCACTCGCCTCAGTTTATTATTCAATTCCTTGTACTTCCTCTTGCCTACGTCGGTGTTCACGTTTTTCCATATCCTTCTCTCCTCTATTTTCTTTATCATTTCTTCTGTAACCCACTGCTTCTTAACCCTCTTCTTTTCCACCGTTCCTATTGTTTTCTCTGCCGCTCCTGCGATGCCTGTTTTTATAACCTCCCATCTTTTCTCTATGGTTCCCATTCGCTTCTCTTCACCTATGACTGAATACTTAAAAAAGCAAATTAACAAAGATTACAAACATCTGAAATGAAATTCTTACAATAAACAGGTCGCTATACACGAAGAGAGAGAAAACGAAATACGGATATAAGGCAAAAACTCGGCGTAAAAGGTATCAACGAAACGATGCGAGACTACAGAAATAGATGGAGAAAGTATAGATGAGTATAGATAAATATAGGTCACTTAGAATGAATAGATGGAGAGAATACCAAAATTAATTTGGAAATATAGATCGAGAGGCAGAAGATGTCAGGAACGTCCACGCAAGAGATGGGAAGACAAGGACTAAAGAAGGTCGTAACAGGCTTGATGTCTAAGACTTGCAGTAAGAAGAAGAATTTCAAATATATTAGGTTGTGCTATATTTTATGGTTTATATGTGCTATTTTATAATCCCTATTTTTGAAGACTCTTGCTACAGGAAGAGAGACAAACCTGTTGGACACATTTTTCAACACAACAGCCTGAAGAAAACAATATTGGGAGGAGAAATAAATGGGAAGAATTATAGAGGGAGGGAAGAATGGAATACATTAAGCAAATCATGAAGGACGTCAAAATAAATAATTACGTAGGAATGAAGCGGATAATAATAATAATTTTTATTCATCAACGAGCAGTACATACTGCTACTAATGATCCTTACTAATTTCCTTTGTATTAAAAGTAAAGTTCTTGTGCCACTCACATGTTCCCAGAGCTTTAAGCCATAGCTTAGGTGACTCTGAAAGAAGGCAAAATAAGTGAGCCTCAAATCTTCCTCTAGAACACAGTTTTTAGTCTCCTAAGTAGGAACAAACACTTGGAAAGTTTTTTTGTAGACATCTGTGACATGACAGTTCCAGGTAAGCTTGATATGAATATTAAGTCAAAGTAACTTGACAGAGTTTTCCTCTTTACCAAGATTTCTAAGGTTACAAGGGAGGTGTTGTGTTTTTTCACAGTCTAATAGATAAGGACCAATCGCTGGCTAGCTGTTGTGTCGACAATTAACAAATAAGATAAATATAAACCAAATCATCATTATCACAAAATAATAAATACAAAAGGAACTCTGAGTTAATGTTTAAAGCATGTGTGTATATAATGAACTTATGCTAACAAACTTTGTAAACCATAATGTGTAAACCTTGAATACTGTTGAATGTTGTATAACATGCATAACTAATCCTGATATAGCCCTGATGAAGCATACTAGCATGCGAAACGTCGATGGAAATGAGTAATAAATCATCAATAAATCATTTATAATAGACCAATATCTGCACAGACGATAGTCAAATGAATAGAGAGGTCGAGAACAGAAATCATCTGGGTATTATTTTTGAACTTTCAATTGTTGTATAAGTGATTTTAAAAATTTGTTTGGTTGGTTATTTGGGGAGGCGACCGATGCCAACTGAGGCCATTTAAGTCGACCACCTTGAACGGGCATAGTTGAGATAATTATGGTAGGTTGAGCGAAAAATCACTTCACCTAGAATTTGATGAATTTAGCCTCATTTAAAGAAAAAACTCTCATCTTTCCATTGATATCAAAATATCAACCCCTTGCCAAACTACTTACCGAGCAATTTTCCTAAACATATAAGCTGTTTTACATGGGATAGATCATGGCTGTGTGCTCCAGAGAGAGAATATTAAACAAATTAGGAACTTATAGCACCTAGATTTCGTAAATAAACTAACGGTGTGTAGTTTGCATGTTTTCTCAACTATTTATAAAAATAATCTATTACTCCCCACAGAACGTTTTGCAGAATCGCAAAAAAACCTGCTGTTTTGAAGGGTTTTCAGCCGTACGGCGGGAAAAAATGAGTCAAGTTAGAGACTTATATAGCTTTTTTATTTAATTACTGAGAATTTTGGTAATATATAACTATATCGTTGCGCCATTTATATTAAAATATTTATTTCATACTTCTTACAGACGCTGAAATTAAAAATTAAAATTTGAATATGGTCTCCATTATGACTAGGGAACTATCTCGCTCAAACCACCTTAAGAGTAGGTAGGTGAATAGATTGGTAATAGATGGATTGTTTGAGGAAAGGAGGAAGGGTGGAGAGAAATGAAGCCTCGTCATTAGCCAGCTCCTAACAAAAGGCACCAATGGGACCACAGGGGATGTCCTATCCGATGGACGGAATACTGCACTTGAAGTATTCTTCACACAGCACTTAGTACACACAAGTAGGGATCAGGATTTCAATGAATAATATGCACCTCTGTTAAGAGTCGAACCCGGGGACTCGGGATTGGAAGCCAGTATCCTTGCCACCACACCAACAAGATCACAAAAAAAATCAATTGATTGAATTCCTCTAGGGCAGTGGTTCCCAAACGTTTTCGATTAGTGGCACCTTTTTTTAATTATGGCTCCCAAGGCTCCCTACCCTATGTAAAAGTATAACTAATCATAAGTGAAAGATAAAAATAAATAAAACTAGTGTACCTTAATTATTGAACAAATTCGTTCATTTATTTATTATTTATTTCATTAATATTAAATTAATAATGAATGGAATGGAATGGATGAGCCTGCAAATTACTGCATATTTTCTCAAATCGTGAAGTTTTGAAGCATTTTTACATTTCTTTGGCGCATTTTGTAGTTTTTAACTGGGCAGTAACACATCTTATGGTAGGTAGTTCGATAATAATCAGATATTTAACAAAAAGATGCGACTTCTTTTTCTGTAATTAATTATGAGGCTTTTGCAATATTGCGCGGCGCCCCTGTGAAGACGCTGCGGCTCCCCGGGGCGCCTATACTTTGGGAATCACTGCTCTAGGGAATACAAATTGTACTTTTAAACATGTGTCCGAATACAGTATAGGTATTGTAAATGTTAAAGTTTTCTGACGAATTTAAATTATTACTATGCCGATAAAAATATCGTCAAAGACGGATCCCATGAAAAACCTTCATATTCAAACTCCGAAGACTTGAAATAAGTTAAAACGTGTAAACTAAGTTCGGGTCACTCCCGTTTTCCGAGAATGTATGGATATTATAAAAATGTTCAATGTCAATTTAATGGCACATGCGTTAGAGAAATATAATTCAGGAAAATGATGATACCCAGTTCCATCACTATTTTTTGCTCGCAGCTACAAGTACCTCCTTTCCTCCTCACCTTTCTATATTTAAAGCTACACCTGGCTTAACACTCTCTCATTCACTGATGCATATAAGTGCTTGTACTTTTCCACTTGGCCTACGAGCTTGGATTTGGTATGTGAAATAGTTTTGTACTACAACCTCGTGGAAAAATCGAATATTCTTGATAAAAATACCGATTTAGAGTGCAAAAAGAGTTTTGGTCACAAACTGTAATAGCATGGGAAGCAATGGCAAATTCAACTGAGGACATTATGTATTTTATGACTCTAAAATATGAAAAAAATACACCTAAAACGATGAGACTAGGGCTGAATTATGACTAAAAGGTCAAATTTCATTAATTTCCTGAGACCAATTTTCATCTGATGGTCTATTAAATACGGCATTTCAGATTTAATGCAAGAGTTTAACGTTCCCCTCCGTTCCAATATTAGAACTACGGCAGCGACAATAAATGGCGTCGAGTATGCGAATGAATTATTTTACTACGCTCAGATGACGTATCGTTTTGGATACTGCTATGGCTATGAACATCATATTTTGGGATTTTGATGAACAAGCGATAAAAACATAATTTAATTGAATACTTATGAAAGTTAACGGGAGAAGATCTTTTATCCCTTATGCACCCATCATTCAAGGTTAGAATTCCGTTATTATCTTCTTTGCTTGCTATATGCAGGTACTTTTTACTAGTTTAAAGTAAAAGTACTTCTAAATTGATTTGCGACGCTGAAGTTAAACCCACGTTCAAATACGGCGAAGAATAGAGTTTAGGATTATTCTAATTATTGCGTATGTAGAATCACAATACTAATTTTCTGTGGCAAGAGTGATCTTGTGACTTCACCACTCGTAGGCTAATTAGGCTCCTATCACAGTTTCCCAACATTACAAGATAGAAAATGTTTAAAGCTCGCTTATCAGCAAATTGTAACATACTCTTATTTAAAAAAAAAGTTTGGCCTCAAGCCTCCAAAACCAGCAAAAATGTATCCGCCACATCACATCACTACTGATCGGTACTTTCGTAGAGTAAGAATACTTACTCTATGATAGTACCGAAGCAGTGCGCTTACTCTATGGTACTATGGAACATCTGGAATGGGGAAATGGGTGGTAGGTAAAGTGTGGGAAGAGAAAAGATTTGCAACGAACGTTGAGAAAAGTCCTGGCTGCCATTAGTTGATATTAGGCAATAGCCATGAAATGCATTACGCCTTTTATTCCTGAGGTGATCTCCCATTATTGTGAGGCGGCTTTAAGAGCCGTGCAATGCCCCTTGAAAGGCCGCCGGTCGGCGACCCCTGGCCAAGGAACTTCGGGAATGGAGGAGAGGGAAGGGGTGGCGAGTAGTCGCGGTGAGTAGTTTGACCCCACCGTCCCTTTACACATTCAAAATGCGTCCCTGATTCCTCGACTAGGATGCAGCTTGGCCTCACATACTTTTCATTTACTTCATAATGTGGATTCGTGACACTATTTTCAGGATGCTGGGCTTATATCGATCTCGTCTCGAAGAGAAAAGGGATGGATAACCCTGAACGCAATGCGGCTTTATCAATTGGAACAAGGGTAAATCCATTTGTTGGAAGAGAACGTTGTCTTCGGCAACATGCTTCACAGCAGTGTTGAATGTTTCTGAATGTTATCACTCGACCCATGATTATTGAATAGGTCGACTTAGAGAATATGAGGGTAATGATAAAAATATTTGAAGGAAAATCAATTAGCTGTCACAGTAGCAGTTTTTGATACGTCATTCAATGGGAGACGATGAAAAATTATCACTAGATAATACTATAGCCATAGTGTACCGACTATGATTTTGTGATAAGTTCCAGTAATCACATAAAGACAAACTTGGTAAATCCTCCGGCGAACCAAAGAATGATATATTCTATGAGTTGGTAAAGAAAGAAAATCCACAAATGTTAGGATGAAAGGTTACCAAACACTTAGCAAGAAAAAAAATGGGTACGGTAACTAATACACAAATGGGTATAATCCTCCGAAACCCTATCTCACAGCACCATAACAATATTTTCCACATTGGTTTACTCCCGATTACTGTTGTTTCACCATGTCCTGACGATCTCCTCAGCACAACTAACGAAGAGCAATTTCGTTTTCAAGGTTTACTTGGTGGTATTCCATCATAAGAGGGAGAAAAAGGCAACTTTTACAAATACCACTGAAATTTATTGAAACTCGACCCGGGTTTCGACGTGGGTTCACATCATCATCAGGCAAAAATATAAAAGAAGCGCAAGCCTTATATACATGACATAGCCAAGTGTGGGAGAGGGGGGGGTGAAGGGGGAGGGTTAAAGAAACACGGGAGGAGGGTAGGGGTGAATGCTGGTGACGGACTAAGAGGACAAAGGGGAGGGGGTTAAAGCTTTGAGAATGGGGGAAGAGGCCGGGAACATACATTCATTAACAACGAATTTATCACAGTCAAGTTGTTTTTTAAAAATCTACAGCTGTTCTAAAGCATTCAGCTTTCGCTTGTCATCGGTAAAATGGAGAGGTATAATAGTAAAATCACTTTTATGTCCATGGGTTAAAAGATGTTTGGCGAAGTTACTTCCGTTAACATTAAAATTTTTAAAATCCCTTGTATGCTCCGTTTGTCTGATTTTAAACTTTCTGCACGTCTGTCCAACATACCGTCCACCGCAATCACTGCATTCCATTAAGTAAACCACTCCATTTAGTATGAAGGACCTTTTAGTGAACTGTAAGGACCCCATTGACCCTCAGAAGAGAAGTGGTGTTTACTTAATGGAATGCAGTGATTGCGGTGGACGGTATGTTGGACAGACGTACAGAAATTTTAAAATCAGACAAACGGAACATACAAGGGATTTTAAAAATTTTAATTTAACGGAAGCAACTTCGCCAAACATCTTTTAACCTATGGACATAAGTGATTTTACTATGATACCTCTCCATTTTTACCGATGACAAGCGAAAGCTGAATGGAGAATATTCCCATTGGAGACATAACTTGTGCAGACCTGATGATGACGCCCTAAGAAACGTCGAAACACGTGTAGTGTAATATTTACATTAAAATTGAAGCAGAGAGTACAATTACTGCAGTTTTATTTTAAGTACTAAAATGCTGTTCCACCATATAACGCCAGAGACTGTCGAATTTATAAAACAGAGTACCCTACGGAATTAACAGGAGGTTTGGAGAATGGCCAAAAGTTTTCAATCAATGCGAATTAGTCGGAGATAACTATCTCATAATAGGACAACAGAATTGAAAAAATAAAACTGCGGCCACACATTTTCGTAACATATCAACGTTAAGTTTTTATATCCGAGATATGATCAAAAACTACACAGGTAATGTCTTTAACACTGAAGAAACTATCAAACGAAAGCTTGGCAATGTATCTACATATTTCCAATTAACGAGGTACCACGGAACTCTAGGAAGGCTTCGCATCGAAACACTGGGAAATGGCAAGTTATTACGTTTAAATTAAATACCATGCTGACCAAGTAGCAACAATAGTCACCATAACACAGTTTAAAACTAGGAAAAACCATTTATCCCTCTTTTAAATATCATCTAATTAAATTCTACGCGAATAAGATACGCAAACCTATTAAAGTCACGCAGCCAAAAAAGTGGTGCTAGAATGGTACACGGAAAAGTATTTTTTAATGTAAGTACTTAGAATGTGAACTTTTACGTAGCTTGACTCGAACAACAAACTGACCTAGTTTTATTAGAGCTCCTGCACCTTATAAAAAGAGCTTTTTGGTAGTAAAATAAATATTTGCACAAGAAAACCTAATATCCAAAATCATTAATTGAAAAAATGAAAATTATAAAGTAAGGAAACAAACACCCACAAAGTAAACCCGCAAACCATTCACGTTGTAGCTAGAGAAAGTTTTGGTTTTTGCATTACTTTCCTCTGAATACTTTTATTTTCATTATTTTCCGAAGTTGAGCTAGTGTATCAGAAAAATAATCGTGCGCGGGTCAAGAGAGAGTTCTTTTGACTACAGAACGCGTTAATAAAGAAAGATCTGATTAATTACGTTCACTCAATCATGTTTCTTGACTCATGAGCACTTTATATTCATCATGGGAACACACAAATAATAGGCCATTCAATATTGGATCTTTTCGCAAAACTAAAAATTATGTGATACTTAAAATGGGTGCTGTTACATCGTATTATCACAATTTTACTCCTGCTTAACAACCATATTCTTTCTGAAATCTCACATGAATAACTAATAAATCGCTCTTGTCATAACTTAGAGAACATGTATAATAAGGAATGAAGAAGTTCACTCTTTTTTGTTAAAAAAAAACTTTATCTAAGCTGTTTAACTCTTAACTTAGAATGATTTTTCAATCTAAGCCGGGTAAAACAAAATGTACGATAAACTTACCAATAAAAATTACATATTATCGCAAAAATATGATTTTTCTGCAGGGCAATGAAACACAGAGAGTCAATCATTATATTGCATTAACTATTCCTGGAAAATCATGTACGAACGCAAACAGTAAATGCATGCGCAGCTGAGAGGTAATTTCTTTGTAATATTTTGATAACTCCGTGCTTCAGAATTTCTGCAGGAAGTGAACAGCCTGGTACACAACATAAAGCATATAACATTTAAAAGAGCCATAAAACGAGACGAGAAAAATAGTCAGCTTTAAGAAAGAATTCCAATTCTACTCCACGAAGTTTAAGGGACTAATCCCTCTCAAGCACTCTGTTTAAAGTTTCCTCATTCTAACGATTCCTCTTTTATCTGTAGATCCAGTACCCTCGGAGTCATGCAACCACACGTTTAGAGATATAGCCAACCATTATATAAAACAAAAACCCCTCGAAATATTTCAAACGTTGAGGTGATCAGGCGTACTTATGGGAGTTGAGATGATCAGGTCATAAGTATTTTATCAGTTTATGTGGCAATGCTTTAATGGAATGGATATTATAATTCAATGACTCGAGTGCAGGGCAAAGCATTAAATAAATATATTTGTTTAAAATTTCGGTTCTTAAATGTAAACTTGGAAGTATTATGGTGATCCAAATTGTTCCAAGTAAATATAGAGAAAGTAACACCTTTATCCCTTGAGAAAGTTTATTGAGCTTTGCTAAGATGCTTAAGTTATACCTGTAGTAAGGAAATAAGTATGCCTAGTATTATTTACTCGATGGCTTTCTTAACAATGTAAAAATCAATGACTGTGGGCTAGCGGACGCAGCTTAGCAAGAATGCCACGTAAAAATGGCATTGCAAAATAAGATACACGTATTTATAGGCCGAATAAGTTCCTTGCAGAATTAATATATACTCAATTTGCTCATTATTACCATCATAAGTGAATTATTTGAATTAATTTATGAATACGATATGGCCGAGTTGATTAAACACCATTGCATAATAATATTTTAATATCGTCTTAATTTTATTAAATTAATAGAGAAATATAAATCTCAAAGGGCTTAGTCCGGTAAAAAAGGCATGAATAATCATAAAAGTGCTGCTGCTTAGTGCAAACATATTATAATTAGTTCTCACGTTCAAGTAAACTTACAAATACATCAAGTTAGTGAATTATACGATTTAATATCTAGTTATTTAAATCTAAAGTGCCACTAAATGAACAAACTAAATGAGAGTATAGAGCTGAAGATTCCGATCTCAAACATTTAATGAATGGTACAGCTGTGCAAGCATAACAGAAAACTTTTCCAGCAAGTGCCCGCGAGGAGTAATTTTTCTCCTGACGCGTGTCTCCTGGTATTATGGCAACTCAAACGAAAAACGTTAAGGGGAAAGATTCAGTCTGTTATTGCTTCGACCATTAAAAACCTTCATCGAGACTGCTGAGGCTCTAATTTTTGTTTAAACGGAAAAGAAGAGAAGCAAAGACATGAGAAACGCAGCGACGGCCCCGATGTACTTCGAACAAAACATCAGGGGACCGACATTCCTCTCCTCACTTCGACTCCGAGAGCGTCTTTGGACCTCCCACCAGATTTTTACGTCGCTCCAAACCACCACACCTCCAGCGAAGACAAGGAGAGATAGAGAGAGAGAGAGACAGAAGGACGGAGACAGAGAAAAACTTCGACACAACTTTCGTTCAGGAGCCGGGGAACGGGGGGAACACAAGGGTGGATGAGGTACGAGGGAGGGAGAGGGGAGGGAGTACGGAAAGAGAAACACATTCGGCGGGTCGTTGACCTTCCAGCCAGGCTCTGGGAGAGGAGCGGAGGGGGAAGACGAAGGGGGGAGGGGGTACAAGTCGAGAGGGGAGGGGGTGGACGAAAGGAGAGACCCCGATCTGGTTTGAAGCTGCATCCGCGCGCGGCCAGGAGCGGCGCAGAGTCAGGGAAGGGCGGAGAGGAGGTCGAAGAGTTAGATCGTGCGCGTGGTTGAGAGCGGGAGAGAAGGGCTTGGCACCGCGAGAGTGGAAGAGAACGAGTTGGGCGATATACCGATTCGATCCACACGGGGGGAAAATCGCCCTGTTCCAAGGGATGGACTACTCGGATTCAAAACCAACTCCCGACTACAAAATAACAGGGTAGCCGCCGAATTTCTATTTTTTTAAATCAAGGAGGTTTCAAGGTTTTTAGAGAAGAAAATCATGTTTTGCGAAAGATTAAGGAATTCTTTGAGTTGTTTTATGAAGTATCTACATATATTATATTTTTATTCATTTTACTAAATCCCTACATCATCCTGGGCATGGCATTCTATTTCAATTCAAAGAAATTCAGCGTGGACAATTTAACAACAGCAAAGGATGTATCGGTGGCAGCGGGTTGAAGCATGACCACGGAGATATACATACATGTATCCCTCGGTGGTCATGGTTAAAGTCCTAGCCTGTTAATGCTGAATTGGCAGTTTCGCGTTGCAGCTAAGTGGGTTTTTTCACCACTCATGGCAAGATCATGTGCTTGTTCGTCTCCAGGTACTTGTTAAACACCCTTTGTAGTAGCGTTTTATTCGGGGGAGATGAAAATAAGCTTTTTAATAAACAATAAATATCAAAATACGAAAATTTAAAGGTGATTGTTTATTATATTTGATTTCGCAAATCTATAAGATGTTAATACCTGCAAAAGTCATACGCATGGATATCTGCGTTAAGATATTTCTTTTAGAAAGCAGCTGAGAAGCTTTGACTTAAGCACAAGGTGATCAATACGGTGGCAGTGGAATGAGGACGTGATAAGAAATAAACATGTTCAGAGCACAAGTGATTAAAGTAGCCAAAGCACGGATGGCATTATTTAAAGTAAAACAGTATACCCATAAACACTTTACACGGAATTAGGTTCGTGAATTTGTAAAACTACTCAAATATTATTTTCTCACATGATAAAATACGAGAAAATCATGGAGGAATTCCTAACTAATGTCAAAACACAAGAGAAAAAGATTCAATAAAGGTAAATGCTAAAGCGTTGATCGCCGGGTCGTGAGTTTCATGTATTAAGTGGCATTGTAAAAATTTACCTTCATTAAATCTTTTTCACAATGGAATACCACCAAATCACTAAGGAAAGCGTTTTATTCCAAATACAAGAGATCTACCAAAGTTATTACGAAGTTTTCCCAATTTTCAAATATTTCATGGAGGGCGGAAACTCCCAAACAGGAAGTCACACAGCAGTAAGAGAAATATCGCTATTCGGTTTCACAAATAGGCATATACATCATCGGTATGAGTTGTAACTGTGGAAACAGTTATAGAAGCCCACGATATCATACTGATACCTCGACTTAAAATATTAATTTTGAAAGAAGCGACTTCGCCCAGTGGAAACAACCCTTTTTCCTGATGCATTAGGAAACTGAAACCTTACAAATTAATGTACCTAAGCGATTCTCACTAAAGCGATTATCCTAAAATTATTTCCTTCCCGAGTTGATTACCTTAAGTTTTGATCTGCGCCCAAGATCGCCAATTAGGTAATTACCAAAATCCGAGAATTATGGGAGGACGCCATTTTGAAGTGTGCTCAAACTCGTTAGGCATCATAAGGGAGCGAATTCAAGTACCAATTTTTGTTCGCCGGATTTAGGTATGGAATCTATCCTTAATACGACTCCATATCGAAATTCCTTACCATGCCAAGTGCTGAAAGCGTGAAAACAAGTGGATTTTAGTTAAGCAAGGCGGGGAAGTATTTGGTTTTTGAAGTAAATGCATTTCGAAAAACTTTTTAAGTGATCTCCTGTTTTAAGAATTCTCAAAATGCGAGAACAAATACATTTGACTGTCAGCTACGGGGGCCACATCACTTTCTTAAAAAAATTCTAATGAAACGAAAGTATCCTCAAGAATTTAAAAATCAACGATGATGAAAGTTTACAACAAAACCTTTTGTTAACTTTATTTTAAATTTTCGAAAGGTTTTAAGTGAAGATTTTGCTAAGTCTATTTTAAAATTCCTTCACCTAAAGAGGACCAAGAAAGGAACTTTAATGAGATAAAATGATATACCAGCTGTACTTTAATGTAAATATATAAACTGTTACCAAACGATTACTCTGCTAGCTCAAAGACAAATGGTAATATGAAGGGAAATCAATAAAATACATAGAATCAATGGATGTGTAATTAATGGGAGCTTAATATATGAAGACGGTAATATCGCCAAATAATTAAACTAGGCTAGGAATGGAACTTCAGGACAAAAATGTGCTATTAGAGGGCTACCCTCTATCAAAACACAGAAAATCGAATTGATTCAAATTTTAGTATTATTTTTTTGCCTGTGAAATGCACAACCACATAAGAAAATTCATCAATATTAAAATTAATCATTGATGCATATGCATCAAGGTGACAATTACAAAATCAGGTTATTTACATTGAAAGCAAAATACTCCGGAGTGAAATACTTATGTTCACAGCCATCAATTCTATTTCGTTATAAGTAAAACGTTGCGAATGTCTTCGTAGTCACATGCATTAAATTAAAGAGCTTGGTGTCCATATATTAGTGTGCTTGCCTCGTTTTCGACAACAAGAAATTTTCAATTCATTTCTTACAATGCATTAGCTAAAATATTTAGGCTATCACTCACTTGACAAATTTACGTACATTGATTATACTCTGGCATGCTGAAATTAAAAACTAATAACTCCAACCTAAAACAATCTGGATACAATTACAGGAAAATTATTACTAAACTAAATAAACCATGGAAATAATACGGAAATGTACTAAAGTAATATACGATCCGCCACTTGGCTGCATCGTCGCAAATAGTTTCATTTGGTCTCTGTGCCTATATTTCTCTCGATATTTATTTGTTTCGACCTTCTTAGACGACAGCACTACTCTGAAGAGTGTCCAAGCCCAAGAACCCTTTCGGTGAGGCACCTAAACATTTAGACGCCTTAAGGTATGCTCCCTAAAGCCTCACGAGATTCGACGTAGCTTTAGTAAAATCTGACGAAGCCACGAGTACATTTCTTAATCCAGAGCCATGGGTTTCAATGCGACGAATTCTCTAACAGCATCACCTGAGTTAAGCCAATGTTGTTCACGAAGTCCCACGCTTAACGTTAAATGTAAAATTAACTGTAACTGACCACCTTAAACCGTAGGGTAGACTCGTTCAATTGATTCCATTAAGTCCACTCTAAAGTGAAATTGCCAAAAAAATTCCCACCAGATGCTTAAAAGCATAATCCACCCCCCCCCCTCCCAAATCATTAACTTCCTGCTGCAACATCAGCTGTAAAATTCTCTCGGGCTTCACTACGGCATACTTTTCCGGCAGCGTTACATAGATCGGTAAAAAAAACCGTGAGGTGCTGAATTAAAAAAAGACTAATATCGACGCTAGTTCAATAAAACCATAAAAAGTTATTCTTCATCATGATCTAAAGGAATAATAAACTGCAATGACTCACATCTAAAGCTGTATTGACTCTTGACTATTGCTCAAGTAACCACGTGTGAAATTACTAATCGAATTAAATAGGCAATTAGGCAATAATTATAAAAGAAAATAATATGGATATATGTACTTCGATCAAATGAAGTAACATACCAGTGGAGGAAAAATAAATTTCTTATAAGAGCCCCTAGGAACCCCTATCTTGTGAACAGACCTACAACAAAAACGATTGATATAAGTGCAACAACTGCAGCGCCGAGAACTTGTAACCGATTTCCCGAGGGAGGACTTTCTTTTTATTACCTTAGACCACCAGAAATGCTAGGTTTCGCAATGCAAAATTTTAATTGCCCATTGCACTGTAGGAACAGGGAGATAAAAGAAGCACGGACGACTTTGATTAGGTAAAACCCCCTTCTCCGAAAGAGCACCCGATCACTGACTACATTAAGGGTACACGGTAGGTTGGCTACGGTTCATCATATAAGTGGGAAAGAAAGCAGCACAAAGAGAATCTTCATATCGCTTTTGGTCGTCTATATGATGTATTTTTCACCCAGGTCCGGTAATTTGAGATATGGGATTTCTAAGTACTGAAAAGGTAATTAATAGATTCACCGTCAACTCGTTCCTGTTATCCATATCTAATGCATATATTGCATATCTACATTGCATTAACGATTATTTTGGAAAATTAAGCAAACAAAACGGATATAATAAAATACTTAAAAATATTTTTTCGCTCAAATTTCCGAAAAAAACTAATTTCATTGATGAATGGCAACACGGAGTCATTACAGGACTGCAATGAGACTAGGACAAGGCGTGGTAGCGAGAGACGAAAGTCATATAGATATTTTATAGAGATATATTAATACATACCCAGAACAACAGAGCAATCATACAAGAAGGGATGGAATACTGTCGGTGAATCGATACCTCTGCAGCGCTAAAGAAGCGCCTTATTCCTCGAATCGATACCACGTGCTTTCAATCGGTCGCCAGTGGGAGCAACCTCCTCTCCGGCGCTTTAAAGACGTGGAGGCGGAAGGAGCGACGAAGGGCTTTGAGTGCCGAAAAAAAATGAAGAAAGAAGGCGGCTCCGCCTACCCACTCCCTCCTCTCCCACGCTGGGACGACGAATATCCCGCCCGAAATTCGGAGCAGGGAGACAGGATACCCTTTTGCCAACCCTTACTTTCGGCAGTGGAACAAGAAAAGGCCGAACAATGGCGTGGCTGCGGGGGCAAACGAAGATGAGTGTGGGGCGAAAAATAAGTGTGCTGGCGTCCCCCCCTACACCATTCCGTTTTCGGCCGTTTTTTTTCTTTCTCCGCCCGACGGAAGGAGGCGTCTCCACAAAATCGAGAGAGAGAGAAGGCAGAACTTATATCGTCTTTCCAACCCTTAGATCCGACGGGGAGGGAGGGGGGGACAAGGAGAGAGAGAGTTAAGAGAGAAAGGGAGAGAGAAATGCGAGGAGACACAGGAAACGGGGTCGAGCATTGCACGAAAATTAAGTCAACCAAAATTTCGATTCCCAAAAAAAAACTTTATTCCGTGAATACTACAAGCTGGAGAATAGAGGCGTGAAAACATGACATGCATTGTTGTATAAAAATGTAAAACGGGAAGGACTGGATATACCTAAACAAACAATGTCATATTCATGTAGGATGAGGGAAATGCATAGGAGGCATGCATATCAGGAGGGAAAAGAGCAAGGAAGGTCCAATGAACAGGAGAATATATCTTTTTTTAAATAAATGTAATGTATGAAAAATAAATGAATGTAAGAAACCTTGACATCTATCCAAGATCTAAAAGTATTGAAAAGAGTTAGAATGTCGAAAGGAAGACAATGAAGCTGCAGTAAATTTGTCTCAGGATTGAAATGATAGAGTAGATACGTCCCGTCATCAATGCAGAGGTCCCTTAACTAGGGGGTGAAGAGAGAAGACTATGGAAAACGACGAGAGAAAAAAAACTGATTGGGCGCTTACCGAGGCAAAATAATGGATTGAAGGTCACAATGGAAGGGAAACTCTGCCACATACCCTTGGGGTGGCTTGCAGGGTCTTATGTAGAGGTGGAGGAAAGATGGAAGAGGACAAAGCATGGAAAATACGCAACCGAAGATGCAAACTCAGGGACTAAGAAAGGGAGAGAAGATTCGTCATATTGTAAACTAACTTGAATATCGACCGTAGACAAATCTAACAATTTTTCACTCATGATTATGACTTCTCCAAGTCATTAGATAGGCTAAACATGAAAAACGATCGGGAGGGGAGTAGAATGTCCTTCGTCCACCAGGTACTTTCCACTGGGATACACAATAGCTTGGGCATAAAAATGCTTCAAGATTAAAGGAAAGAGCACAATATGTGCTTTGCTATCTTGTTCCATAAGCTTAGTATTATCCTAAATCGTCATTGGGGAAGGACTTTTCAACAAGTCGATTTGCTAGACGGCGCATTAATAACGTTTAAATGATATTATTCCTGGTTACAGTGGGCGTAGCTAAAGAACCTGAACCAATATCTAATAAAACTCCAAAACTATCATGAAAGAGATATTAATGGGCTCAAGCAAGGGTCTTTTTACTCCTATTATAACTGGAGCAACTTTACCATGAGAGTAACGAAGAGGAGAGGATGGATGCATACAGAACAAAAAGAGAGAACTCATTTTTAGTCAGAGAGTAAGAAGAGTGAGTCACTTACTTCCACATGTGACCCATTCTTTCGTCGTGGCATGAAAAACTTTCAGATATTGTGAAGTTAGGAATACTTTCGATCATTATGGTAGCTTCGTTAAATAGAAAAAGGTGCTCACGGATTTTTCTGCCGTTTTGAATATTTAGCTCTTATATCAGCAGGCATTACAATAATATACCCTCTATTCTTCATAAGGTCATATAAGTCCGTTAATTAACTATAGAGGAAACGATAAAATGCTTCATTTTCACCTCAAAATTACACATTATGTCTATTTAAGGCTTCCAACCTTTCAGAAGTGGGATTTGAGAAGGGCCAAAAACTAGGTACAAATATAAATACAACACAAAATACAAATGCCAGGCTAAATGTGCCATCCCGGAGGAAAAGAGTTCCAACACTATATTACTAATCTGCCACATTCTTAAATACATTCCTGATACTTACAACTGTTTGACTGAAGCCCAGAAGAGGCGCCAATAGCCTAAACAGGGTTGATATTGTAAATGCTGTAAATATCTGAGAAACTTTATATACGTCTGATAAATAATAATGCTAATAACAATGGCGAAATGAATACTTTTTCCCTCTGAATTGACGTTACTACACGCTCTCAAAGGACGAAAATTATTTAGCCTCATTATCTCACGACTCAGTACTACATGTAATAGCGTAATCAGAAAGGGGAGAGGGTTGAGGAGACTCAACTCAAGATCTCAATCCCACCACAAGGGATTGCATGCAATTTTCAACGCACCCTCTCTCCCAGCCTTGCTATTCACTTTTCTCCCCTAGCTTAAAGAGCTCTACCCTGGAAGTCAGGAGAGAGGCGGCATATCCTTTAGCCATCCCTTATTTTCGGCGAGGGCGGCCAGGCGCACACAAAAGAGGCGCCCCGGACAAAAGGGGCCTATAAAAGGGGTACGGAGAGAGGAAGAGAGCACATACATATACATACGTACATACGCAAACACATAAGTGAGTGTATGTACGTGCACGTGTATGTATGTGAGCTTCGGGAGAGTTTCTCTTCCTCTCTCTCCCTCACAAACTCCCTCTACGACTTTTTTTCCCTCCCATTCGTAGTATCGATTCCGGGAGTGTGCCCAGGGTGCGGTGGAGAGGGCAGAGAAGCTGTTTTGGGGAAACGGAGGGGGAGGAGGGCGGGGCGAGCGAGGAGGGTGTATATGGGGGAGAAGGGCGAACGCGTGGAGAGGAGAGGGAGGAATAGAGAGAGAGGAGGGAAGGAGGAAGAGGGAGGAGGTTGCAGGGCGATGGAGAGAGAGAGAGATAGAGAGAGAAGTGGCGGAGTGGAAGAGGAGGAGGAAGCAGCTGAGAGCGGGGTGGAGTTGTGTGCGTGCGTGGAGGACTTTCGGGGGAGGAGGAGGACGGGGAGAGGCGGGGGAGGGAGAGCAGAGGGATGACGGGAGTGGGGGGCGTAATCATCCGCGCACGGGGGCCAAGGGAGATGCCGCCGGTGCCGAGGAAGAGAGCGACTCCTCTCTCCACCCCCTTCCATGGCTCACACTCCCACGCATCTCGCTCGCTCTCTTAGGGAGCCTCAACCCCGCATTCCAGCCCGACTCTCCCGCTCTCTCTAACACACATTTGTGAAGGCGGCAATTTCGATTCATTTCGATGATTCGATCCATACGATTCGGCTCATGCCAACGAATTGATCTTTTAAATCTTTTAAAATGAACCAGATGTCGAATGATTGAAAATACAGCAATAAGCCGAATGAAAACAATGAATCGAATGCCAACAATGGCTTGAATGACAACAATGAACGAAATCACCACAATGAACCATATGACAACAACGAATGACTACAATAAACCAAATTATTAGCATGTAACAAATTACTACAACTCCGAGAACAACTTTGATGCTGATCCGATTCATACGATTTGCTTCATGGCGACGCGGCGACTTGATCTTTCGAGTAATTTAAAATGAACCAAAGGCTGGAATGAGCTAAATGACTAAAACGAAGAAAATTACTAAAATGAAGCAAATGATTGACAAGAAAGGCCACGGTCTGCCAAGAAGGATATTTTTTTATCCCCACACTTCATCAGTAGAGCAAACAAGGACAAAGTAAAAGAGATGCACTGTCGATCAGGGGGCCGATTCTATAACTTGGCTGACGGGATCCGTTCACCTTCGGTCGAGCTCAATTTATTCGAGTTATGACCAACGAGCGATTCTATTAGGCGTTCAGCAGAACATCGAACGTTACGGTGTTGTCATATTTACAGCATATTTCGCACTTGTTTCTCTTCTACGCATGCGCAATACGCTGACTTTGGAATGATTTCACATGTTTTGAATCATTTTGAAAAATATTAATTTAAATAAACATTGAAATGCCTGAAAATTGAACTTTACTTCCTCACGAGTACTATAAACGCTATATACTGCCCTCAATGGATAAATTACTTCTTAATTACTTGTCATTCAATAACTTTTACGGATTCAATTGCAATGTCGTCTGCTTAGATTGACAGACGTCTGCTTAAATTGCCTCTTATATTTCAATTACACTCCAACCGGTTTTACTGGATTATAAAACACTAAATATTTCAGATGGGTGATACAAATTTCCAAGCTTCTCATCAGCAAAATTCTAAGAAAATAATGTATTTGAATGAAATCGGTCTCCTTTCGTTCATAACATTTTGTAATCCACTCCAAATACAACGCTTTCCCTCAGAAATCAACCTTGTCGCGGACTGATAGATAAATAACAGTCTTCTAAATACAGAAGACAGAAATTGCCATTATCCACAGGCAGACCAGTGGCTTTTTACTAGTGGAAAATTGCAATTTCTGCCTTTATTATGTTGAAATTCTACGACATCACGCCTGATACTTCTCGTCATCTAAATAAACTAATGTTCTATGGTTCACTTCTAAGATAATGTTCCAAAACTACAATCAGACGTATATATGACACCTTGGCATATAACTTCGGACATGAATTGATAAGGATATTCATTGATACTTAATTACTATTCTCTAGCTAGTCCCCATCATTAACGTACTCCTCAACCTTCATTACAATCTTCGCCCCATCAAATCGAACATAAATAACACTTGTCATCACTGGCATGTCTCAATGTACACAGTCTAAACACTCAGAAAACCTTCGTTTAAATGTTATCACAAAAAATTACACGGTTGTTTATTGCAAACTTTATTTAAAAATTAAATGCTCCACTGGGATAATTTTCTTTAAATCGTCACCGCTAAAAACCTAACACAAGACGTGCGATCGAAACCATCTTCCAAAATAACGATACACAGCATTCTAGACCAAAATTCACATTTGAAGTCAAGGAATAGTATGTTTTAAATGATTTGTAGTTCACAAAATATATCACACTGCGATACATCTTCAAATATCTTTCAAATTAAAAACAAAAATAAACTGCTCTTCGATCGATAACGGCCGCTTCGGCATGTATTTTGATGCCGAAGCCGAGGAGTCAAAAAACCTTCGAACGTGAGTTACAGAATCGCGATCGGCATTTGTTATCGAAATATTGGCCACAATCCAGCGGGAATGACTTTTTTACGCTCACACGTAAAGTTATAGAATCGGCCCAAAGATGGTAGAATAGCGAAGTAGATGACCAACGACCTTACACGATATAAACATTGGTTCCTATTTGATCATGGAAGTTAGCATCGTTGAGCTGAGCTAGACTTCTGATGCGAAACGTCCAATTCAACGTGGTTGCTGTAGCCCCTATCTGATAGCGGAAAAAAGAGCGAAAAGACCTAAGCTGTCGAAGCAATTTAAACTGAATTACTATTACCACTACAGTGGATCAAATAACTACAGTGAACATCGTATACCGCGGAGGGGTGCGCGGACGATGGAAAACGACGTTTTTTTTCAGTTCTGTTCAAGAAAAAAAAATGCAATTACTCATACATTCCACGGTTTCAGGCTCACCTATGTGGAAGTTGGATTTCTACTTTTTCATTTGTGCAATGACACATCTTTAAAAATATATTTCCCAAATAATACTTTATATTATTTTGACCAATTTGGCGGGCTAATATGATAATTAACTTCCCATTCTTTCCTAAAAAATAAGCTAAATTTTGAGAACCAGCGATGTAACCTGTGACTGGTGACTTGGCTGTATTGATGGAACATGTTATTTATTCAATTAGACGTTCGTCGATGAATCATGTGACTGCTCATTTGGAGGGGGGCGACTGACAACTGAGGTCATTTGTGCCCTTGAGTACAAGTGGGTAGGTTGGTAAGGAAATGATTATTTGCGAAATGGAGGAAGGGGGGAGAGAACCCGGCGTTGGCACCAGTCTATACTCTTAACTAAAGGCGCCAAGGGGACCCTGTTCAACTTCCCATCCCACAGACGGAGTACTATCATTGAAACGACTAAAACATACTCATACTCACATCATGGTTCCCGAATTCGATTGACATCATGGTTCCCAAATTGGGATCACGATTCCAATGAAAAAAATCTCTGCCCCCGGTGGGATTTGAACCTGGGCGCATGGGATGGGAAGCCAGCACTGTAGCCACCACACGAACATGAGACAAACTGATATCGTTCGTTCATGGAACGCGTAATTCTCCATCCAATCACCCTTTTGGTTCTTTTGAACTGAAAGACGGGAAAACATGATTCAATTCATGTGAAGATACAGGTCTTCCGGGTTTTACTCCACGTTGGCCCATCTTCTTCAGACGACAGTTTCGCCGGCGTTGCAATCGGCTTCTTCAGGTCAGTGAAGTGCGGATGCATTCTTTTGGCCGCCTTCTATATCTCATCCGTAGAGTCAGGTCACTCGTGACTGGCTGTTAAATGTTTGCCTCTTTCCCGCGCAAAACGCGTTTCCATGTATTAGCGAGGGAACAGCCATTTTCCCAATTGAAGTTGTCTTCATTTTTGCTTATCTCTATGGCCTCCCGTACAACACGTGTGAAATATCTTTTTTCCTCGGATATTAGTTTGGCTTCTTCAAAGGACCAGGATGATTCGATTCATTTTGTTCATGCCGACGAATTCACCATAATGAACGGTTCACTCAAGTAGGACCCAGTTCGATCCAACACACACACGCAGACCGAGAGCACAAACACAGTGGTGTGACACGGAAAGGCGAGGGAGGGGAGGGGAGTGGATGAACTCTCTCGCAAAACGCTCCTCGCGCGCGCGAACCCAACTTCGACCGAGCACCACCACCAACACAGGTGCATCCCCATGCTTCCCTTCCCTGTGGCTTGCTTGGTTGCTCGCTCGGAGAACGAGCGGCCCCCATGCATGCTGCCCGGAGAGCGACTGCGTGTTATGCTAATGAGTAGGGGACCAGTTTTAAAAAGCACACCGAGTGGGAGGGGGAACTGTTCGATGGGATCAGCTGATCGCCGACATGGAAACATTCCGAAGAACGGACCCAACGCATTTTCCCCTGACAACTGTATGCAGAAAAAAATCATGGCTGAACTAGTAAAAATAGGCTAAAAGAGTATGCATGGTGATACGCGCGGAACTGCTAATGGTAAAATCATAACACTTCCTTAAGCAGTAGTGTGACCATGTGTAGACATCATATTAAAACTTAAACCAGCGTAAAAACAATTACAGAGAAGGGACAGAGACAATACTTTAATTTATTCACAAAAGAAACGGAGGGAGAAGCGGTGAAAACGATGAATTTCTGAGCAACCAGTACGGTATAGTATGCGTCAAAAACACTTACGCGAATAATAAGCCGAAGGGTGGAAAAGAAAATTGAATAAAACCTCTCGTAAAACCAAATTGGATTTAAGAAGAACAGAGGAATCAGGGAGGCCATACTCTGCCTAAGATTAATGGCAGAGAAAACGATACATGTGAAAAACCCACTATATGTGGAATTCGTGGACTTACAGAAAGCCTTCGACAACGTTCCGTGGAACAAGATGTTCAGGCTGTTGGAAAAACTCGGAATGAATTACAACGACAGACGAATAATCTTCCAACTATACAAGAAGCAAGTCATCACAATTCGAATAAGACACGGAACAAAAATACAAGCTAAATTTAACAAAGGAGTTAGATAAGGATGCAACCTCTCACCAGCACTGATTAACATATACTAGGAGGAGGCAATACGAAACGCACAAGGAATGAGAATAAACGGAATTAAAATTAACGGAGAAGATATAAACATGCTCCACTTCGCAGACGATAACGCAGTCATAGCAGGAAATCATGATGACCTTCTAAGATCACTGAACAAAATGGACAAAGTTCTAGAAGAATAAAGCATGAAATGAACAAGAAGAACACCAAAATCCTAGTATGTGGAAAAGAAAAGCTGAAAGCAGAATTCACGCTTAGAGGAGAGAAATTAGAGCAAGTGTGTTAAAAAACGATCGGACTAGAAACAAGGAAAAAATACGTAAAAAAATTCATGTAGAGTGTGGCACTCTATGGATCGGAAGCATAGACCTCAAGAAAAGCACACCAGAAAAGATTAAAACCATTCGAAACCTGGTGTTGGAGGAGGATGCTGAGAGAAATGGACAGATAAAATAAGGGATGAAGACGTTTACAGAAGAGGAAAAGTATGTACATATGGAACACTACAGAAAAGAAGAACCAGATAGAATGGGCACACCCTGAGGCACAATAAGTTTGTGAAGAATATAATTGAAGGAAAAATGGAAGTCCCGAGAGGATGGTCAAGAAATAAATACATGGATCAAATAAAGAAAAAGGTAGACAAAGAGAACTACCGGGGAGTAAGGGAACTAGCATTAGACAGGAAAGGATGGAGGGCTCCAACAAACCAATCTTAGGATTGAACGACCAATGAATGAAGGATGGAAGAAGTAACTCTGCAATTCCACATGGTAATTGATTTATTGAATTTAAACATTTAGAAAAACAAACACACGTTTGTTTGTGTGTTTGTATGTTTGTGTGTTTGTTTTGTTAAATGTTTAAACTCAATAAATCAATTACCACGTGGAATTGCAGAGTTACTTCTCCTGAAACCATCATCTAGACCAATGAATGCAATAAGGTATCGAAGAAATTACTTCTTTGATACACCTAAGATGCATTCTCACGTATAAGTGGCTCTCCAATGGTATTATCCATTAAATAAAACTATAAAAACGATAAAAATATCGGAATTTATAAACAGTGGACGTAAATGACGCACCCATCAGTGACGATGATATTATCATTAGAAGACGACATGAAAGGAATTTTACAGAAAATATCATACAAAGGAAAAAAAGCAATAGTATTAAGTACAGCTGCAATCACTTGATCATTTTAGCAAATCTTTAAGTCTGGTACATTCTTTAATACATTGGCGGTAAAGAACTTCAACCAAAGGCATTAATACACTGGTAATAAGTAGACCTTAGTTACAGCGACAGCAAACTGAAAAATAAAATTTTCAATACAAAATCGTCATCGTCTTCAAAAATATTGCCTATAAAGGAACTGGCAGCCCCCTGACCCCTAAAAGAGGGTCATTGCACCCTCACGTCCTCCGAGGGGGCGCGCTCATCACGACGACCCCCCAACTACATTTAACGCGCACGCAACGCAACGCAACCACCAAGGGAGACCAAGCAACGGACGGCTCACTCGTCGCCTCCTTCCCACCACCTTGGTCCAGTTTCGATCGACAAGAGAAGCGCGTAAGAAACGGTTCCTCGTAAACACACGTCTGCGCACTCCCTTAGACGCACGCACATGCCCCCATACACACACGCGCGCACAAACACAAATACAAGAATTCACTCTCTGCGCATTCCCCGGCAAATGGCTACATGCACGGCCGAGAGCACTCGCGCTCGATTGAGCAGTTGCGAGAGCGGCTGGACGAACTGTGTTGGTGGGAAGGTGGGGAGGGATGGACGTAGACGCAATAGTAGGCCGAGATGGAAACGATAAATCGAATAAAATAATTAATAAATTATTTTCGTTCCATCAATCACTCAATCTTTTGATATTAAGGTGGGTTTACAAATGGAATTCACTCCTGTAGCATTATCCTCACAAGCCGCTAATAAGTAAAACTTCGATGTGTAAGCACGGAATTTTAAGGCTGGGTCGATAAGGGTAGAAATCGGTACACTATCGATCACGCTCGCACTTCCATTCGCATTGATTACTCTATTATTTGATTCAGTAATCGAATCCTTAAAGTGCAATAACTGTACGCCGTGTGGAGCGGAATTACAATGTACTTCTCAGTACGAATAAGTCTTTTTCAATCCCAAAATACAGTGATATAAGAGACAGAAAACTCTTTCCTACTAGCAGCTTATAGATAATTAAGAATTAAGGTTTCAGGGTGGCTGCAACTAACATTTTCCAGATGAAAAATTTACACTTGAATTGATCATTCAAAGCTTGATAATTAAACGTTTTTTTTAATATACAAAACTCCATTTACATTCGATTTGTCGATTGATATTGACCTAATCGAAAATGTAGCGTTCTTACTGATTAATCGACCAATCGATTGATTATTTTGATTGATTTATTTATATTATATTTCCATCTACAGCGAGAGGGTGAGCAGTCGGAAGATTCCTAAAACCCGCGACGGTGTCGAGGGAACACGCATAGGTCTATCACTCCGGGAGCGGGTGAGTCACGAAATTGGGAGGGAGGCGATCGAAACCTACGCTCGATAACGCGAGAAAGGCTGAAGATGTTAACGCGAAAACCGAGTAGGTGTGGAGGCCAGAGTGCATACTGGCTTTCCATCCCGAGAGCCCGGGATCGAATCCCGCCAGTGAAGATTATTCACCGGAGTCCTGACTATTAACCCTAGAAAGGTAGACAACGTCATTTTGATGTGTTTGAAACAATGTACCATAACAGTTGATTGGATATACCTGTATTACCAGCAGTGCTTACTTAGTTTGCCACATGTTCTCGTGTATCCCACAACGAGATGAGCAACGCGCATCCGGCTGGCCGTTTTTGAGTTGCACAAGGAACGTAAGTTTGAAGTATGACTACCTTTTTTGTTTACTCTAAGTACGTTAACATTACGTATATCAACAAATATATGACTAATTTACCGCGTGTAATTTAGCTACATTTTATCTTGCGCGGCGGTTTCTATTAAGTATTTTAGTGTAAACATATTTTTGTTATTACGATAACTTTTCGCAGGTATGAGGATTTCTATTCATGTACAACTGCAAACTTTCAAGCCAAATGAGGTAATAATTATAGGCACAGCGAAACTTGGTGGCACTCGACAGCGCAGAGGCAACGGTCAGTGAAAATGAGTCAAGCGTTGAGTCAAGGCAGAGGTACCGAAGGACTCCTGTATGGACCTGTTCAGGGACCCTCGACCCCTTTGTCCAACCTCTCGTTTATACTTTCCTTTCCCTGGCAACATGCTTTTCACAAGTTAGTGCCACCAAGTTTTGTTACGCCTATACCTTTATCTCGCAATTCACTGGTTATAAAAATACTGTATATTCAATATTTTCTTGATAAATATATATTTGCTGAATCCTCTTCTCAGAATCATGAATCCTGAGGAAAATCTTATAATCACTGGCGAAATAGAATAATACGATGAAGGCGAAGATAACGAAACTGAAATAGAGGAGATATTATGACAGTTTTCAGATGACGAGATTGACGAGGATCCCTTATAACGCGCTTGAAATCGATTTAAAAGGTCTGAAGATGAATTGATGTCCACTGTAAGAAATGTCGAACTGGAAAAAAGATAGGAAGTGAGGGCTAAGAATAGAAAAACGCGTCCAGACCGAAGTGAGAATAGCAAAATATGCGTTGAGGAATATTTGGTAACAGTTCATGATTTGGTAATGTTAGAAGGGAATAATGGCTTTGGTTGGCATACCCAGACGGGTAAAAATTCCAGGAAGGAATGCAGTGCACATTCGATCTGACCCTATAGCACTTCATTTGGGCCAATCAATTGTTTTCATACATTTCTTTCGTATTATGATGAAAGAAATTATTCTTCAAACAAACGAAGAGATCAGAAATAAACGCCAGCGTTATTCATCTCCCAATTCTCTACCTTCCATGAATTAACACAAGATGAGTACGAATCTCTTATAGGTGTTCTTTACTTAGCTAATGCATTGAACTGAAAAATAACTCTGACTTGAAAAATGATTGTATTTCAATTTATTGAAGAGTTTGTGTTACCCGCCAGTATATTACCAATAATGTTATTAAACCAAATTTCGTTAAATTATCAACAAGGGAAATTATAGGTTCAATTGAATATAATTTGTTTATGATGAAAAATAAACTATTTTTAAAGCTATCTGAATACCTTAAATTTAATGCACGTCAACTTTACGTATGTCTAGGATACGTGCCTGTACGGTAAGTCTACCACTATGGGGTTAAGCCGATATTCCTCCGTCCAAATTTTGCTCTAATACGTTTTATCATATTAGTAGTTTTATCAAGGCATTTCGGACTCCCGTAACAAGCGGAAAATGTTCGTCGAATATTTGAGCAAATAATACGCAGTTGATGAAACTGCTGCGTTTCCGCTGTAATAAACGTTCACAAGTTATCCCGAGGAACAGAAAACTGTAAGTATAAGATGAATGCAAGCATCTGAGGGGAAAGCAGGTATTTAACCAAGGAACTTGTGACACAGCTCTCAACAACGTGAGTCATTATGCATTTCCACGTAAAAGAGGAGTCAAAGAAATTGCAATAACAAATCGCTTTGATATTTCGGGCACTTGACATCATGTCAATTCTTGTGACCATGCACAGCTTCAATAAACACTAGCATCTCTTCTAAGCTTCGCCCCTTTGCTTATTTAAGGATTATATTTTAACTTTTAATGTAAATAGCCAAAACTGGCACAAAAAATACTCCAAAAAACTCTGAGCAGAAAGTTTTACAAGTGATGACGGTGAGAGCGCCATTTAGAACTTACATTCTTTGTGAATGATTCTGTGGTCAAAAAATTAGAAGAACCTCTATCCAGTTTGATTAAACTATGTTTGCTCAAACACTTATGAGATACTTAGATGAAATTTCATTTTCTTTTAAATTCTTCTTACCATACGATACTTAAACCGGATTGATAAAATTGTTTGCCAAAATTATCGACCTTAGTGTTGAACATAGGTTTCAACAACAACAAGTGGAACATAGGTTTCATAGGGAACAAAAAGTAAAACAAAGGTTTTAATAAGGCGTCACGAGGAGACCACTTCAAGCGCAGTACTTCGTCTGAAGGATGGGACGTACTATGGACCCAAAGGGGCCTTTCGTTAAGAGAATAATAATGCCGACGCTGAGCCTCTCCTCATTCCCTAATAATACCACACAAATCAACCTCACTTATCTCCCTGCCACACACCCTTGAGGTGGCTTGCAGGGCATTTTGTAGATGCAGATGAATGATTTCAACAGTCGATTGCCTTCCCTGATAATCAACCAATCAGCCGGAAAAAATAGAGTTATCAAATAAGATCAGGGGCCTGTTACAATTCTGCACTCGTAAATTAACAATATTAATTAAAGACATATTTCCAGAAGTGCGTACCAACATGCTTATTACCCGAGCAGGCTGCACTGTCTATTGGGTGCATATCATAACAATTGTAATTTATTCACACACTGTTCGGTGACCCTCCGACATGCATGTAGCTCAAGAAGTATTTGCTGATATGTTTGCATAGCATCCATCATTTACTCAAGAATATTGAAGGCCCTTCGTCATGCACTTAACTTTCTAAAATTTTAAGAAACCACCAAGTAGCGCATGTTGCAACGTTCTATATCCACGGAAAAAGTGAATCCAAACATGAAAAGTAAAACTTATGGCACGACATATTTTCGAGTTCTCAAACATCGCAAAAGAACCAACGTTAGAACCTGCTGCAGGGAACAAGTTATCAGATGAAATGTTAATTCGTTTCGGACAAATAAGATGTTTTACATGAATCAAAAGTTAATTTATAATGAAGGCTGTTAAAGGCAAGGGAGATCACTGATTTGTAAACTCAACTTAGAAAATGGCTCCAAATAATATAATTAATAGGTAAAATTCATGACTAGTTATCATAATTGGTATTATAGCAATTAAATGGTCAGTCCTACCAACAATTTCCAATAATTCATTATTTATTCTCCAACAACTCAACAACCTTCAACAAGCTACCGGATTTTCCAAATCCCTATTCAACTCTTCGAATATTTTGCCTGCCTTCACACCGTCCTAAAGTCTTCATCTCCTCCCTCTCCCACACTAGGCCAAAATTATCCTCCAAGCCCGTAACGTGAAAAAATCCAAGAAAACCATTTGCAGAATTCAACAAAAAAGAAGTTTACCATCAAAGACGATAGTGTCATATACAAAACAAATTACAGGGATAAGTACAAACGGAAAAAAATCATACGAATAATAGAATTGTTCACCAGCGAATATTCAGGAGCCCCATGAATATTGCTTCATTACAAATGATTGGTGACAATATTTAAAATGCTGGAAATAAGGCTTTTGCTAACTATCACTCGCTCATATGAAAGAAGAACTAGATGAAGAAAAGAGACGCCAAGGTCGCATAGCTAAATAAATAATCCGACGCAACTAATTTAGGTACAGGTAGTTATACTGAGAGATTAGGCACACATTTTTAGGTGTAGAATACCATTATAATTTGTTTAAATTTCCTAATAGACACCTTATAGACTTTCACGGAGGCTTTAAATATCCATATTATGCGGTGACACACTGAAGCTCAGAGAAATTTGGCTTGAGTCTCAGACGGTTCTCTAAAGGTTTTTCGTTTCATAGCCGGCCCATCAAAGCGATACGGATTCCAAAATACACAACAGCCCGTAATTGTAATATGTAGGGGAAGGGAAGTCGAGAGTCCATGTTTTGTTGAATTTAAGAAAATACAAAATTTCCCCAAGTATACCTATGTTTGGAGTGAGTTAGAGCGGTACACAGAACTAAATTATGATTCATATAGCCTATTAGACATAAAATTCCAATGAAGGGCATCATAGACGAGACACTGGCATTTCTAGCTCCACCCTTTATGGCCCACAGAAAACACGAAGCAAGACTGAAATCTCATCAAGCCATAACTAGATATGCTTGATGCAAGGACAGTAAAACAAGAATATACCACATAAAAGGTCCGACTGCGTCGATATTTCCTGTCTCTGACCAAAACTGAGCTTGGAAAGTTGAAAAATCATCTGCTTAGGCAGAAATACAAAGACAAAAATGAATTATCTTTACGAAGGAACAAACTTTTTTTGGCACATATAAAGTAATCCAGGAAATAAAGCATTTTTACATGCAAAAGGTCGGGTAGTTCTGATTTTTTGATATGTTGTTTGGGTTTAAACTGACATTATAAATTCAAGTTTTCGACCTCGGCGCACCACCGCGCTTCATTTGTTTCGAGAAATACCGCTAAATTTTGGGACTTTTTTCAGTTTTTGTCTAATATCTTCTTAACCATGAGTTCCACAGGAAATGTTATACTTCTTTTAAATAGAGTAAATTTGCTACAAAATAAGCCCAAATAAATCTCTCTACGTTTAATAACTATTGAGAAATGGCTTTTCACGGAAACAGCTTTTTTTGGGAAAATCTAAAAAATTTCAACTTTCTGATAATTGTTGCCAAATATCTCAATAAATTCCACTCATATGAGGAATGTCAAGAGAAGCAATTTTAAAGAACATTAAATAATCTTTAATATGAGGTGATATAAATGTCTATATGTCCAATATTTTCTGAGAAAATGAATATTGAAATGTTATTGAAAAATTCGAAAACCACAGTTTTCATCGCGAAACGCTGAAATGTATAGATATTCGTTTTTTTAGGTAGGTTTAAGGTACGTTCCCACTTGATGAGAAATGAAGAGGAAATGCAATGTGGCCTTAAAAAAACGAACGTTGACAGAAAAAGATTGCTTATTTAAGCTTCAATGCCATTCTGACGATACACGTTTTGGAGATTGTAAGTATGATTAAATGACTTTTGAATTTTCAGCAGTTATAAAGTTTGAATTGAAATACCTGTTTTGTTACTTTTGCCCAATCACTGTACATCAAAACACAAGACATCGTTGCTGGTTGTCAGAATTTCAATAGTGTTCTTGTGCGGCTAGGGGGTTTCCATCTTTTAATGCCCTTAATGGGCTCCTTCGGGGTTATAATGGTAGGAAGTGGATCGAGAGAACTTTTCACCACATTATTCGCCGAAAACATCGTGGTTAAAGATAAGATTGGACATTCGTACTCCAGAGCAGCTCGATCCCACACCTGAGTTCACCTAGAGTTAGCTGGTGTAGTTATGGAGGCAACTGATTTCATGGTTAAAGATTGAGATAAGATCCTTCGTTTGCTCACTAACATTGATCAGTCAGTCATCATGAATGAAAATGAGCAATGCCAAGCAGAAGCAACAGAATTCAAGGAAGCTCTACATAAACTTGAAGACCGCGGGTCTACTGCCAAGCTCTGGGTTCATTTTTTACGAATAGTGATACAGATTATACAATTTATAGAGGAAAGGAGGACAGGGGACTGGGAACTTCATCTGACATAAGTTCAACAAATGATTCCCTTTTTCCACGTTTCCAGCGATTTTTTCAATGCCAAATGTACACATCTCCACATGTAAGATATTTTAACTTTGGAAAACAGAATATATCCCACAAAATACCATAAACTCACTTGAAAAGGATATTTCACTGTTAGGCGAACCAGTAAATTTTGGTCAGGCATTTGGTCCGATATGACCATAGAGTAGACGCTAATGATGACCAAGAAAACGTCTGGCTAACCCTTGGCCATTGTATGACCAGCAGTGTGCTCACACGATGGACGCTCGGAATGGTGCACCTTCAAAATAAATGCGGTGAAGTAGAGGAGTTCTGCAACCTTACAATTGCAACATCAGAACAACATGTTGATGCGAGGCGTAGTCGAATCACTCCAGATAATGATGATGTGACTAAACTAAGGCTTTGTTTTTCTCAACATCTACCATTTCTCTTAACTAACGTCTTAATATCCATAAGTAGTGGTTTATAGAAGGTCAGGATGTGACTGTCATTTAGCCCAAAAATTGGCAAGAAACGAATTTCAAGAATTATTCGAGTCGCCTTCGAGGTGGTGAAATTCAGGCGGAATGATAAGGTAGTAACACTCGCTTCAGTCATCAACTCCGTAAAAATTGGATAGATCGCAGAGTTTGTATTGCGAATAAGTATGAAGATAATTTGAGAGAGTTCTTTGAATATGAACTCTCACCTTTCCCAGTCACTTTTTACTCAAGAAGGACTACGTAAAGCTTCGAAGTCATCCCTGCATAGTTGTTTCATGCCCATCGTGGCAAATGATGTTCGAGGGGAGAGTAAGTTTGTGGTAGTTGATGGTAGACATCTTCTCCACGAAGTAGTCTAGCCTGGAAAAAATTCTTTTGGTTCGATAGCTGAAAGTTACCTGAAATACTTACATCTGAATTATGGATCCAACATAGCCGTCATATTTGATGGTTATCCATCAGACGCAGCTCAGAAGAGCACGAAAAGTTCTGAAAATATTGGTAGGGGTAGACGGCATCAATATCCTGTCATTTTCGAAAGAGATACAGTGACCCTAGTGACCCAGGATATATTTTTGGCCAATGAATGCTACAATAAGTGATTCATTTTACTGATCAAGAAGTTCTTTGAAGCTGGGGGTTTTGAGGTTGAAACAAGCAGTTGAAGACGGTGACGTATTGATTGTGGGACAAACTATCTCCATGTGACCTTTTTTTTTAAAAGGTTTTCATCGCAGGTGATGACATAGACCTCTTATTGCTCCTCACAGGATTAGCTTCATCCCAGAAGAATATATATTTTCAGAAAAGTGGAACGGAAAGAGGAAAAACTGGAGATTAATTGTACACTGAATCGTCTTTCACACCCTGCTTTCCAGAAATAGTCCTCATTCATGCCACCAGTAGGTGTGACACCGCTTTCACACTTTTTGGCCAAGGGAAAATCAAATTTTGCTCCCTTTCCGATAAGCATGCACACCTTAGAGAGGAAGCAAGGGCCTTTCTTAACCATGATACTACTGCTGACGACATAACCACGGCAGGTAAAACAATTCTGAGTTCTATGAGGACGATTCCCGAAAACAAAATCTTGACCAGCTCCGATGCCAGCTGTTCGCGAGAGCAGCCACCAAATTGAGATTCAACCTTGCAAGGCTACCACCTACTAGAGATTCTGCAATGCGTCATTCTCCTTGGTGTTGTCTCCAGGTTCAATCTTGGCTGGGGATCGAGAAACATTACCTGGAATGGGGCTGGGGATTCACCTCATATGACCTCTGTCCAGCGACAATGGGAAAAAAGAGCATCGCCAGAATCCCTATCGAAGTTCATCTCCTGCAACTGCAAGAACGGTTGCAGAGATGCCAGCCATGCCAAGAAGACAGGCTTAATTGCTCTGCAGTATACGTTTACAGTCAACACCAATCTTGCGAAAATGTGCCCGACTTGCACCAGGGTAGTGACACTGAGGAGGTAGACGCTCCGGCAGGTTTGGAGGAAATAGGAGAGATTGTTGCGACAGAAGACATGGAAAGCGACTTTCTTGAAGATTATGAGGAGAACTATGTTACAGAATTCCACCCAAGCACATCGAAGAGACAAAAGGTGTGAATCTTCATTACCTCGCTAGAGTGAAAATTGTTTTATGCTATATTATTATTTTATTTTAATGTTATAGGCACGTTTTTTACATACAACCAATTATTTTTATACTTTTCTCTTCTTATTTATATGAGGTTAAAAAGATATGCCCGAGCATACAGACTCAGCACAGTCCGAGCAGTACAAACGTTTTCGACGAGAAACGAGATTTGTTCGGAGTAGAGACGTCGTTCAGTCCCAAATTGTAGTTAATATAATGTTCCTTAAAGTTATTCTAATTGGTTTATATTCATAGTACTTGATATAATGACCAATTATTAAAGCATTTGGATGTCTACAACTGGAATAATACAAAAAAACGAATATCTGCTTACTTCGGCGTTACACGATAAAAATTAAGATTTTCGAATTTTTCGATAACATTTCAATATGTATTCATTTTTTCAAACAATATTGGACATGTAGACATTTACATCACCTCATATTAAATATTATTTAATGTTCTTCAAAATTGCTTCTTTTAACATTCCTCATAGGTGTGGGAGTTATTGAGATATTTGGCAACATCATCACAAAATTGAAATTTTTTAGATTTTCCCAAAAAAAAGCTGTTTCTGTGAAAAGCCATTTCTCAATAGTGATTAAACGTAGAGAGATTTATTAGGGCTTATTTTGTAGCAAATTTACTCTATTTAAAAAAAGTATAACATTTCCTGTGGAACACATGGTTAAGAAGATATTAGACAAAACTGATAAAAGTCCCAAAATTTAGCGGTTTTTCTCGAAACAAATGAAGCGCGGTTCTGCGCCGAGGTCGAAAACTTGAATTTATGTCAGTCCAAATCCAAACAATATATAAAAAAATCAGAACTACCCGACCTTTTGCATCTAAACGCTCTTTTTTTGCTTTATTTCCTGGACTAAAGTATAACACAAGACAAACCCATATACTACCCAAGTACCAGGGGTGGTATCTCGTGGGTTCCTCCATTCGCGTTGTCGTTATCGTTATCTAAAACGCAAACCACTGTACAAGGACAATGCTCAACGTTACCGTCCTAATAACGTACTTCATCAATTAAAACTATTGATCACCACACGCACCTGACAAATTTTGAAGAATGACGATCAGGTTTTAACTCTTAAGAGCGCAATTGAAAAATAACGATACCACGAGTGCACCTGTTATAGAATACTGTGATCGCGCCCCTGGTAATTAATTAAATAGTGACTTATACCGGAATGTAATAATATAATTCAACAGAATCCCGAATTTTAAATTCATATTTAACCGCAAGTACGTAATTTTAAGCTCTATGGCCAAGGCCTCGTCACAAGTATTTTTTAAAATACCACGATGTCGTTCTTCTCAAGCAAGATTTTCACAAATATTCAGTCACCCTGCATCATCATTTAAGTCACCTTTAACCTTCATGGTTTGAACATGAACATATGCCTGTTAGTCACAACACGTTAGAAATAATCATAAAAAATTGAGAACTTTTCGGCATTCTACGAAAAGTGAATTGAACAGAATCATGAGTTTGATAAATGAATGCAATTGTTGCGGAAGGAAAACACCGAGCGGACTGTATCGTACGGTTCGTTTGCGGCAGAGAATATTCATACTATTAAATTACTGGAATATGCCACATATTCTCTAGTTGAGTTTTAAAAACGAAGCTTTCCTCCCAAACGAGGGCCGTATCACCTCCAGTAATACAAGGGTTCTCAATTAAAAGCATCGCTCTCAAATTTCTCAGGATACAATGAAGCGCCACGAAGTTCTTTTTTATTCCTCTCATATTGTAATGCCCTACTGCCTAGGGGGAACGAACTGCGGACTTCTCTCGCACTCACAGAGGAGGAGAGAGATATGGGGCACTATCCCGGCCTAATGAGTTTTACTTGTTGTGACCCCAAGTGGGCACGTCTGATGCATGATGCCGCGGGAGCATTCCCGATGATGAGGCGGGGAGAAAACTATTCGCCCATCAACCCAACGACTAAACGAAGCGAGTACTATGATCCCATTCGATATGTCGCTCACGTACACTTATGGCGGCGGTTAAGAGAGCATGAAAGGAAAGAAAGAAGCTACGCTACTTCCAGGCCTCGAGAGATTTTCCCTTGGTAAACACGAGTCCAAGGTAGACGTCCTTGTTTCGCAACCGCTAGACCGCAGTAGGACGAGAAAAAGAAGTTTTGCATCGGGCGCCACATGCCCTCGACTAGCGTACCATTCCCTGGTGCTTTGATCGAGCAATCCTTCCACGAAAAGTGTTGCTTGGAGCAGCGAGCGTTTTCTATATCCACTGGAATCAAAATCACACCAAAATGTGCGTGGATTCCAAGACTAAGATCCTCATTTGAAGATTTTATTCTGGTAAACCCAATAAATAAATGAACAGGCTTAGTTGGCCTCATTTCAAGATATTTTTTCTGAGAAACCCTATGAGTAAACAAGCATTTTCAAAATATTTTACCGAGATGGCAATAAGTTTCACATTGATATCACAATAGGCTGTCAATAGTAAGTATCTCGAAGTAAGATAAAATTAATATTCTCAATAGGCCCTCACCATAATCTTTACTTAATTTATTCTATTAGAAATAAATTTGTACCGCTTCGGCTTTCGCGTTACTCATCGCCTACACTCAATGACTCGAGATTGGCAAATCAACTATCACACGAATAATATACATATTTTTGCGACCCACAACAAAATCCATAAAGAAAGGTAAAAATAAAATCAGCGCATTTAAATAATCAACCGATTGGGAATTATTTCAAAGTATTTAAATATAATATGAACTTCATAAGAAGAAAATGTGTTAAGTTCCTAATTATGGGATGTTCCTGTCTGGCTACTCATATCACCAGTGATAGAAACACACTATCACTACTTGAAGTAATAAAAGGCATGGCTAATTAGCATGATAGCATAAATATCAATTGTCGTATGTAATTCACTATCAACGTGCACCCAAAAGCTGAGAGAGAACACTTACTGCGATTCCCTTCCAACAAAGTGTAATTAGTATAAAATAGCATTCAGATAAATAGTAGATTGAAAACTGAAAAAACATAAAATTCGGTACAATGAATTCCGTAGAATGTTTTTATAAGAAAACCTTAGCCTCTTTATGAGTCATCGCATTTTGTGCAGCCGCTTCACCGCAATACCGCCAAATGGCCATGAGTATTTTTTAAGCAGCGTACACAAAGGAAAAATCGCTGTATAATTCAGCTTTATGTTAACAGATTTCAGAATAAAATCGCAAAAAAATCGGGGTTATTCTGAAAGACGACATAAAACTCCAGAAAGGCTTGAGAGCTATCCATACACAGAAGCGGAATGCCACGAAAAAATGTCAAGAAAACAGAATTTTACGATCGCCTTACTAATAGTTTACAGTGAGGAATGGATATGTACTTGGACTCTCTCTTTACCCAAAAGCTTAGCTATGTAATTGAAATGAACACCTTAGAGAATTCGAATAGTCGACCTCGCCCCGATCATTTTTTGACTCTATTCTGTCCCAGTCAATTTTTAACTCTAGACTTTGCATCCAGTTTCCAAATACCCATTTTTTCCTTATCTTGTTTCATTTACATTCCGGAGTTACATCGGCTTAGATTATTCCGTGTCGATATTTTTCTCCGATCTTGCAAGCTAAATAATTCCATTTGCATCTGAGTTAAATTTTCATTCTGACTTAATGACAGCATTCACTAGTTTTCTACTCTAGCACACATTATGCTGCACGCTATAACAATAACCATACGATATTTGCTGTAGAGATCTACCTCTGATTACCACTCAGAATGAGACTGTCATTGCCCCTTACTTCCTCTAATTGCGCTAATGCAATTCCCACTCGGCAGGCAGACAATTCATACTCGTAACACCAATGCGAGGCGATGGTGGACCTGTGAAAATTCGGCAATTAATTACTTCCATTTTCATCAATATTTTCGAAGTTCATCAAAAAATTCCGTTCACTTAATTAAATTTTGTTTACGCCAAATGCACTAAAATTTATAGACACTTCCTACAGCCAATTTCTTTGCTAAATTTCTTCCGACTAAAATTTTTCTTCGTTCTTTTATTTTAATTTTGTTACACAAAATATTTCGACAAGATATTGTCGTATCTTCTCGGTGCAGGATTTCTATTAATCGTCCTAACAGTAAGTGCACCTTTCTGTCGTTTCGTTCCGACACATTATTCCTCCCGAAATATTTGTTCCGTCGCCGATTATAATTTCTCTCCGGAACAGTATTTTTCGTGCGAAATCCAAGCATTTCATCTAAACAACGGGAAGAACAACAAGCCCGTAAAGATTCTAGCATATTTAAACATCGATGATTGCGGAATGCGAAAAAAGCCGCCGAAACATATCCCGTCCAAGAGGTCTGAGAGAGCTGATCCACCCCTGCGGGCGGATAAGCATAACTTAAGCCTCGAAATGGTGCACTGAACTGGAATGCATCCACCGCGCGCGTCCGCCAAATCATTTCCGGCATCTTTGACAGACAGTATCGAGTGTTCGGCGGTCGGGGGATCCGCACAGGTGGAGTAGTGGGGCTGTCAAAGCGGCTGTCGGGAGGGGATGGGGAGGACTGGGAGGGAGGCTCCCGCGGGGGAAGGAAGGTGAGGCTGCCTCACCGCGATGTTGAGGGGAGGGTGGTCGAGAGGAGTGGGCGGGATGCGAAGGGGGGGAGGTGGGAGGGGAGTTGGGCGAGGCCTCCAGATGCGCAGCGGCTATTCGGATACAAGAGCGAGAAGGGGCATCCGCGATCGCTCCCTCAACGCTTTGGATCATGACGTCAGCATCAAGGTATGGATAATGGTTTCGTCATTGGATAACACGCGCCGCAAGGAAGCCATTCTCGGGTAACGGGAATACGAATTCGAAGGACCATTTTGTTTACTTCTATAAGCCAAAAGAGTTTTAACTTCGTCTGATTCTCCTCTGATGAGAATTAGATAAGCGTGTTACTTAAAGCACCGACTTACCATCCCGAGGGTCCGCGTGTTTTTCAGTGAATCCACGATATCTAGTTGGGCGTTAAGTGTAGAGTACTTCAAGAAAAGTACTCAGTCTGTGAGATGAGACAGCGTGTACCCCTCGACGATTTACCCTAAGAATAGGGTCATGCCTACCCCGGGTTCCACTCCAACCTCTCCAAATAATCCTCTGACCAGGCAATTCGACTACTATTTTTTCACTGCTAGTTTTCAACTCCGCAATTTTCCCCTCTGACGGGGATCGGATTGGTGTATTCTCCTAGATATTGGTTTTCCATACCTAGGGCCAGGGTTTAAATCCCGGCATAAACTGAGATTTTACTGCGAAAACCCTATCCCTACCTTAGCGCTGCGGAGGGCTTTTCAAGCACAATACTCGATCCATTGGATGGGAGATATGACTGTGGACTCACTGGCGCGTTAGGGTAGATGATACCGTCACCGGGTTTCTCTCCAACCTTCCTTCGCTACCATAAGTTGCCAGCCTACTCACCTATCCTAGTTGGCGTAAATAACCTCAGTTGTCTCTTGGAATAACTGCCAATACTGCTCATCTGGTAGCCTCGTTTCAAATGAAGATTCAGAAGACAAATATTTTTAAGGGGAACGCGGGAGGTGATGCGACGGTGTCTTCAAGAAGATAACCTCAAGCCCTTAGAATCAGTCGATATTCCGCTAGAAGGACGAAACGCTCCCAAACATAAATGATGCCACGGCCTTTCTAAGAAATTTATTAAAGCATGTAAATTGAGCATCTCCTATTCGGCCGGATAGACCGGACAATAACAGACGCAAGACAAAGAAGATAGAAAGGAATGGAAATATTACGTTTCCGGAAAATGATGGCGATAAAAATGGACGAGGAGAATCACTAACGATGATGCCCAAAAAAGAGTTGAAGAAGATGTACGACGAAAACTGAAGGGAAGAAGAGACATGCTAATTAAACATATTTTGCATCAAAAGCTTCTTCAAAACAAAAATGGAAGGAGAAAAGAATAAGAGTGATTCCCGAGGAAGACCATGGATGGAATGCATCAGACAAATTATATTCGACGTGAAAGAGATGACGTTAGTAGGAATGAAACGGTTATCAGATAGGAGAGTCGAGTGGAAAGCTGCAGCAAAACAATCTTCGTATTGATAACTTATAATGAGGATGAGGACCTTTGTGCTTTGATCCTCCTCGGTATTCTCAACATTAAGTTCAATTCGTATCATTTTATTACATGAAATGGGGGAAACAGTGAGTCGATGATAAAATTGAGCGCATTCATACAAATAAAGCTTACGGATAAACATATTTCCAACCGATTTTCGATAGGGGAAGGCTATCTGGGATGATCTCACCGCTCATTAAGCACAACTACAAGTGAATTTTCACATAGTTAACATAAAATCGTCACGCGTGTGCTTCCAGAATTAAAAAAGGGCTAAATCTTAAATATCAGAAAATGTAAAATGCAGTTTATTAACGATTATTTCAGCCCCCTTCCATGAAAACTTTCCTACTTCTTCACTATCGATATATAATCATCATGGAGGCTACGAAAAATTAAGCATACGTTAGCACTGTTAATGCCCGTAATCAACTGAATTGAATATACTTTCACTGTAATTCCGTTGCAGTAAATTATAGTGTGACAACTGAATAAATAAGAAAATGCATAGCAATTCGATATTATACATCAAGTGAGGAGTGAATGTATGACGTTTTGTAAGAAAAAATGGCATATAACAATTCATGCGCTTAGATATCTCGGGAATTCATATACAGATTTCTCAGCAACAAACATTACTTTTAATTAAAAATTGAGGCTTGGCACAATCGAAATATGCTAAATGGAATAATAAGAAGTAAAATTATGACGACGAAAAAAATTTCTAAACGGAGTAACATAAATAAAACAAATCAAAGGTAAAAAGAGAGATCGCACCAGGTTTTAAAAGCAGATGCCAAAACCTTAATAACAAAACGGTGTTTTGCACACGGTCACTCGCGCCATTCCGACAGAAATTGCTGAGCAACGTGATACATAGTAACATATAAGTTGAAGAAATATCCTTACGAAGAATGAGTATTATCAGAGAATGAGTATTATAAATTTCTTCGCGCCCAAGATTTGCAGCTCACAGATAAGCTGGCATTCCATAAAAAATCAATAGAAATTTATAGATACGGGAATAAAAGCATTTAAACATAATAGAATCAGAAGGAAGATGCTCTAAACCGACCCTAAAGTCAACGTCGTAAAAACCACATTGCTATTAAGAGCGTAGAATTTTGTTACCTAGGGTCGATATTTACCGCGGTGTGCGTCTGAATTTGATGGCATGGACACAATTCTACGCAAATAAATACCGGAATTAATTACTCAGGGTACAATACTTGTGAAGGCGATAGTAAACTCCATGTCATTTATTCGGGTCGAAAAAATGACGAAATACGCATGAACTGGAGGCGATTTTTCCATTGCGAATTTTTTAAAATTGCGAATTTACTGTTTCCGCAAATACAAACGGAAATGATAAGTTTCTTCTGGTAATTCTAACAATTTCGGTTTCGATAATCGGCAAGTTTACACTAGCACATTTTTCACGTGAGAAACTTTCCGTTGGCGACTTACGACATAAATTGAAGGTGTAGACGGCTCAACAAGTCCGCTTGCAGAACTTATAAACATTTAAGTTATGACAACATATAAATAGCATAATAACTAAATATAGTTAAATTATACATGAGTGATGTTATTCCCCCATCAAAGATAATCAGTGCACATGTATGACGTAAATATGACGTATTTTCTCCATCAAAGATGAACAGCACACATGCATTACGTAAAAATGACCAAAACGTGAACCTCACCAAACTCATACAACAATTCACACACATTATACCAACCATAAGACAAACTTAAAGTCCCCTCACCTGTTTCGACCAGAAAAATATAAGCCTGGATTCAACTCAAAGTATTATTTTCTAATAAAACGGAACACCATAATCACATTAAACCTTTTTATCTTTGCATTTACGCACTTATAGGCGTACACAGTTATGTGTGCTCATCCGAAGAAACGTATTTAACAATGATAGCATGTGATCTTCATTCAGGTTCACGAACGGATAGATGGCTCAGGTGAAGAATTTCTTGAAATGGAAAACATAACTCGCAGGATACCGACGTACAACCTTTCCATGTCGTTCTACATTAGGACATTACCTACTTGATGAATACAAATTCATTTATGCACGCATTATACATAGTTATATATTTCTCAATAAAAGGTTTTCCATGTTGTTATAATCACCAACTGATTCTGCACCGCTTCACTTATTTCTTAAATGAGTTTCAAACTGTAGTGCGCAAAGATAAGCAACAAATAAGGTAAATATATAACTGTACAGTAAGCGGAAGAAAATAATAAAATAACAATTTTATTCCCCAAGTTACAAAAAATCGCTTGTGGAACTAATTTGTAAAATAAATCGCAAGTGCAACCTTCCCCGCAAGTAGCAGAAGTAACCAGCGCAAGTAAGTTTCCAAGGTAACGGCGGCCTTAAATAACATCTTCAGATGAATGAGGTCAACAGCTCATGAATGCGGATTTAGGATGAGAAACTCATTTAACAGATATTAGGGACTGTTGGTAGAAGCTTGAGGTCCTGAGTCCTATCGCGGAAATCACCCAAACAATCATCCAAAAATAGCCATTAATTAATCTTTAATTTAGTTCATTTAATTCGTACCATTAAACGATTATTCGTTGTCCTATGCGGTACCTAACGGCTAGGTCGCTAGCACTTCAAAGCCTACATACACGACAAATCGTAACGAATGTTCATGCTGTGCTCTTCAGCTCGTAACATTCCTATTTTCACTACAAATAACACGAGAAAAAATGAACAAGACGACCAAATTTTTTCCGAGCAGCGTATATGGAAAATGAGTAGAGAAACATTTTGAGACTTACTACAGAGCCAAATCCTCGAAGACCATCGGTCATATTCGGCGAAATAGGTGGTGGTGGTATATTACAATCCAACGATGATATCCAACTCAAAGAGCCGCGCGAATAAACAAACTCGTCACCATGGTATCCCCCGAGAACGCGGGGCACAAGATTGTGGAGGGGGGGAGGTAGGTTGAAAGGAATAGTACCGCGTGACCTTGGGCGACCAATGAGAGAGCCCGCGGAGAGAAGTCGCGTCGCGCGAGACGGAGGTATGCTGATACACAAACTCCGCCCGTTTCCATGGAGACCACCATCGTCGGACGGTCTCGAGGGGGACAGATCGCGCGCTCTGAAGAGACCACCGACCGCTCCTCGCTCACTATCTCTCTCCTTAATTTACAACACGCGAGGGCTCCTTCCGAGATGTTCCCCGATCGATGAACGCTCCCTCAACGAAACGAAGACTCAAGATAATTCACGTCATGAATGTTTACACAACACACCACAAATGTTTAACGCTCGTAATATTAGGTCAAATTTTCTATGTCATATACGAGTAAATGTTTCGTAAATTAATATATATCCTCTGCGAAATATCTATCAACAATTGTTTATTTTTGTACAAACAAAAACTTATCCCTAATATCTCATTTGGTATTGTAACTTTACTCACTTTAACCACTCATTTTCATAGGTTTTCCGGCACTAATTGTCACATTATCTGATATTGAGGTAATAACGCCTCTTTTGCATCGATTTTTAAACAGTTCTGACATCTTTAAGTTTATTTGAGATTTACAAACGACTTTCAAGCAACTCTGTTCAGTTTCAATCTAGAGAGGAATTGGAGATGAGTGTTTTAATCAAGTTGCTAGAGGAATAATTTACCAGGGACAATAAACGTCATGAAAATATTTGAAAATTACTATATAAGGAAGGTGTAAGAGGGAAAGAATCACTGTAGGCAATGGCATAAACAAAATAGAGAATAAGAATTGGTCAAAGTTGTGTCAAAAGAAAATAATGATTCAATGACAAACAAAGGCTTACAAAGCAAAGCTTTTATATATTAGAACCAATATTATCAAGCACAATTGATAGGAAATACCAATGAAATTAGCACTAAATATGAACAATGTTTTTTATAAGGTCCTGCACCTCAGAGGTAACTCCTCAGATCTCCATGATATAGTTGAGACTCAGAAAATTCAGTCAGCGTAAATTTCCTCAACTCTACTTCAAGCAAAATACTGACACTTCACTGACACAAACATAATTTATGCTCAGAAAATATATAATAACAAATGTCCAATCGTCATCCACTTACGATAAATATTGACTTGTATTTTAGCCATGTTGCAAGCAGTGATTGAACAAGTATTTAACGTAAATATTTAGATGGAGAAATGGTGTTAATACAATTGTATTATAAACTTAGAGGATACCAGGACTAGGACTAGTAGCCACAGTATTACCTTTACGGGGTCACCAGCAAGTGCATAAAGTGCGAAAATTCTACAGAGTAAAAAAAACTCATTTTCCTTCACCGGGAATTGAACCTGGATCCCTCTATTGCGATATAGAGGCATGTGCACTAAATTAACTTGACAATTTATTATTCAAAGATTTCATAGTAACTAATATGGGGTTCCTATTATTCAGCCTACTAATAATAAGAAGACACAAATAGAAAAACAAGTCTATGAGAGACTATTCCGTAAATGCATAACAATTTTCCTGCTTTCTTCGCTTGAAAATCGTACGATAAATTAAACCTAGTTTGTGGAATGTTTTGGTCTTTGTATCCTCCGCAGAACAAGTTTAAAAATATTCTTGCTAAAAAATTGTATTTTTTGTGGAAGAAAATAATCCACGTATTTAAGTATGATGGCTCTTTAATCGTAACCATGGTAATTCAAATATAATAAAACAGGTGTTGACACAGAGTTTGCGAGAAATAAAAAAACTTCATAGCCTATCTAGTCCCATTATATCACAAGAGCAAGTGATGCAACGAGCTACATAACTACAGCAGATTGCATAGACTCGATTAATTCTGGTTGAAAATATTCGAGTACTATTAATAAAACCATTTGCCGATGCTTCAATCCTTCAGCTTTCAACACAAACATTTCTAATTTCTTCACTAAGAACAATCGATTCATTTTCTAGGTTTTCCTAAGTTTCTAAGACGATTCTCTTCGTCCGGGCTGGAATAACCTCAGCACTCTTAAATACAGTTAAATACCCACAATATGACAGAATTTTCAATCACATCAAATTACACAATAAAATAAAATCTAGACAAGGACTTCCATTTGGAAAACAAACTAAAATGTAAGAAATGGACGAAACTACAACAACTAGATGGTAGATTTTTACACTTGCAATCGAAGCCCATGGCACTGATAGTATGGGGAAGGATATCGAAAAGAAGGAACGATGATGAGGAAAGAAATCCCTCTAGCCTTGCCCGATTGGTCGTTGTATTACGGGAAAAAATGGCGAGGCCACCAGGAAGGCTAGGGCCCCCACATTAATGCTCCAGTGAGCTCCACCACCAGCAAAGGACTTCACACCGGATTTTGACGGAAGAGATAAAAACTGATACCTGATCAATGAATCATTAAGTCTACAGATTGACAATTAACGACTATCGAAGCTGACTCTGCTCGGAGGATATCTCTCTGATTAGTACGTCCCAAATAAAGTTGATCCACGCGCGTTTAAAAGAAATCCGCTAATACACTAGAATAAGGTAATGTGTCATTGGATTGTTTGGTACAAAGCCATACAAAGGTGATACTAAAATTTCGTTAAAAGCAAGGTAGCCGTAATCGAGTCGGCATTAATGGAAGGTTACTCAAGAATCCGTTCTATGATACAGAAAAACATATTAAGGATGCGCATACGTGCAAAAAATCATCGCGCCCCCTACTAAAGTTGTACGCCATATTCTTCTTGGGAATGTTATTTTGTGCTTTACTGCGGACCCTACAAGTGAATTCCATCTAGTGTACTCCTGCATGTGAACTACAAATTCAGGAAGAATGTTAAGCCTACTTTAACATTATTTTAAAATAAAAATATGCAACAATACAATTGTTTAGGGTACAATTTGCCGGCCTCGGTGGCGGCGGCGTATAGTCCTCGCCTTCCAAAGCGAAGGTCGCGGGTTCGAATCCCGTCTGGGTAGGAAATTTACACCTCCCAGGTTGTGTGGGTTCATCCCCATATTAAATACCTAGTAAGTGGCTTTATTATTATTGGAATTTTTATGAAAATGGGTTACTAATCAACCGTTTCCTCCTTCCAAAGGGGTCGATACCACATGATTCGCCTGTTTCCCCGATACCGCCAAGGCGCCCTGCGAACGCCTGACGAATGCTGCTCTGCTCCAAATTCAAGTGCTTGAAATAAACCTCAGGTGAGTGGCTCACTTAGAGCCAACCCAACTTATCGGGTGGCTCAAGTCAACAAAAAACGTTTCCGACGCCTACCCTGGCAAACAACGGTATTCGTTGGGCGGAGGTCGAGAGCGCCTCTCATTCTTACCGGAAACCACACGACTGGAAGAGGAACATCACTCGACGACCGACGACTTTCCTCTCTGAATCGCCGCCGCGTTTGATCCACGTAATGGGACAGCAGTCCACTATTTCTCGAAATAAATCGCACGATTTTTTCAACAGTGAAACAGGCTCGACTGCAACCATTTCAGCGGCGGCGTCGATGACGGGAGAATCAATCTGCTCGCAATACACTAAGAATTGACAGAATGACCACTGCCAACTTGGATTTTCAACGGGTGCCGGAGATTATACTGTTTTGCGATTTAGCTTCCGACATTTACGGTTGATTTCCTACGCGAAAAAAGGTACAATTAGGAAGGCGTTGCATCAAAACTAATTTAAATACAGTAAAGAATAACTGTTTTGCCAAAGAGAGACAAGAAAATGAAACTATGAGGGATAAATGGATGCTTAAAATTGGGGAAAAAAGTTGATCCGGTAGACTAGGTCCGAAATACGATTGAATTTTTGGGGGAAAAACTATTTATCCCCTTCAAAAATCATAGAAATTGGGTTGGTGTGGTGACTGGAGGACAAGCTTCCCATCCCGAGGCCAGGGTTCGAATCCAGGTAGTGACTGAGATACTTCAGTGGAATCAAGATATTTACTTGAATGCCATGAAGATACCACTTTAAGGCCCGTTTTTATGTCTAGTTAAAGTTTACCACAAGATGACGTGACGGTTTTCCTTAACTTGATGTTAACTGAGAGTTCGGGTTTTGTATATTACACAAGACTGTCTGTTAATTGAAATGAGCGTTGGATGAGTGAACGGATTAACTTCGGTTTTCATACTGATAGAAAATTTAGCCAGAGATTATAAAACGGTGCCTAAGTGAGTTCCTCAATCGCACATGACCTCAGTTGTCGGCCGCCTGCCCCAAATAACCAACCAACGAAAAGTAAATAATTATTCACTTAATAGAAAACAGACACTGAAGTAATTCCATATTTCCCCAAAGCAACACAATTTTTCACCGATAAGTTGATCCATGTGCTACTAACACATGCACTTGCTAGTAGTTCGCTTTGAAAATATATACAAAGATATGAATAGCATTCCTTCATTCATGGAGAGATCATGGTGTCAACGACTAATATTTATTCGACTCCAATGCTGCTCACAAACAAATTGTATCCGATGGTCTTCTCCTTTAATGCATAAAAAATTAGAGTATACACTGTATACTTTAATTTTTTACCTAAATACCTTAAATACCTTATTTTACTTAAATAGGGCGACGAATCTACATTAAAATGTCGAGGAAAATCAAAATCTGAGATATAACTGAATGTTTCGACTTGGGTGGATTAAAGAAAAAGGCTTTGATTAATGCTCTCGGGTGGAGGCTAAAAGACTCGTTTTAAGTAAACAACTTGCGAGTGAATATGAAATGAAAGCTATAATACTTTTAGACTAAGACATATTTTCAATATATAAGAGAGGCACTGATTTGAGAGCATCTACCAACTAAGGTGGCCACAAATGAGAGTAAGATCTTAAGCGAATAGTTTCAGGCTTGACTTTGTGGAACTCTTTCATAATTACAGAAAGAAGAAACTTTCAAATGGTATTTATCCACACTGTTTTATTGGTACTACCGACCCAGGTTTCAACGGGTAACCGGTAACGGGTAACCTTGAAAATGACGGTTCCCTGTTGAAACCTGGGTCGGTAGTACCAATAAAACAGTGTGGATAAATACCATTTGAAAGTTTCTTCTTCCTGTTATGAGAGTAAGATTATTTTGTGATATAATTTCTGCTGATTTCCATGGCGAACAAAGCTTATCAATTTATCTATTTCCTTCAACCCACGTGACCACAGGTAGAAGGTCAGAATGGTCAGTCTTGGTCGGATAGCGATTAAAGGGGCCCTTGGCAACGGCCACGACGGCGATCGCAGAACTTTAGAAGGGAAAAAAATGGAAATAGCTTGGATATCTCATGGAAAGAAAAGGAAATTCATTGGACGGTCGACATAATTTGATCGGCTCTCTGGCAGGGTTATACAAGAAACGTTGAAGGACGCCTTAAAGGATGGAAATCACTTTAGAAGATAATTATAACTGTTTCAGGCTTGTCCTGGTGGAAGTTGTCGATATTCATAATGAAAAAAAAACACTTGGTAATCTTCCACAGATTTATTTCTTTGGCACGATGCGTTTCACCACACTGTGGCATAATCATGTGCTATGAGATGATTATGCCACACTGTGGTGAAACGCGTCGTGCCAAAGAAATAAATCTGTGGAAGATTACCAAGTGTTTATTATTCATAATGAACACTTTATAAGAGCTTACGCATAGAAAATCGGAACAGCATATTGCTCTTTCATGATTAAATTGCAAATGTACACGATATAGCCAAGATGCCGAATAAAAATAGTACCCGTGATGACAGGATTGGCCAGAATTAGCAACACTTCACGAAACAAGTAGAAAAAGTTCCGATTCAGCCTACTGGTAAATAAAAAAACATGTAGAATATGTTTAAACTAACAAAATATAGCACTGCCATAAAAAACAGCCTCTAATACTATTCCAAGGAACTGATATTGGGTTCCACGAAAATTATTTTTAAAATTACGAACATTACACACTACAATGTACGCTGCGGAAAATAAAACAAAGCCACTACAATACCCGACATTTTGAATCAGAAACGAACAAAGAAAAGGTGGAGCCATTTAAAGAAGAAATGGCTCACCAAATTGTTGAGGGTCATAAATGATTAACATACAGCACTTTATTTATGCCTTGAAAACAGAACATTATAGTTTATAGCCCTGTCCACTAAAACTAATATTTTTTCAGCTATGAGAGTAACATGATTCACAACCCATGAAGTTGAAGAAAAGTTTTCACTACTCCTGTATGAGCCAAATCGAACATTCGCGGAGAGTATTTAATGCGTACTTGCCCCACTTCGCAGGATGGACCACAAGAAAACTCGTATTCTATGTTGCTACAGCTTGCGACGCTCAACAAGAAACTGCACTAATCCGCGATACTTAAATTTCTTCAGTCTCGCTCCAAGTCATTAACCCGTTCGGCATGAAAAGTCCATCTAACGCCAAAAATATTTCTTTCTCTAACTGAGCCCTTGAATTGCATCGATACTGCAAATATATAAAGAAATTACAGAGCCCAAATACATGCAATCGGATACACTAATTTGACCACAAACTCAAGCGACCTCAAACTCTGGCACAGTAGCTAAAAAAAACCACAAACCGAAGATAGAAAATTCGATGGTTATAAATTCCCCAGGGAGATAAAAATAATGCCAATTTATTCATACACACTGCATTAATATGATAATTATTAACCCAGCCAGAAGGTCGAATCCAAAGCAAGGATTAGGGAATAATTCACGGAAGTATATCTGAGGACGCGATAGCAGCTGGATCGCCTAAAACGAAAATCTACCAACAACGGCTGTATAGAATTTCTTTACACTGAGCGCATAATGTACTTCGAGGAGGAAATTTGAACAAATGTTCTTTAGGAATACGCGCGACATTAACCCCAGTGATAAACACCTAACGTAGTAGGGAGGTTTTTTTCGGACACTAAACGCGGAATGGGCCTCGACTCCTTTGCGCATTCAAATTGCTTTCGAGAACAAACGTCCCTCTCGCACGGCGGGTAATGCACGCGCACAAAAGCCCTACGCGCGCACATCAATCTTCACCGGAGGTGCCAAACATTTTGGCGCTCGCGAGAGGCGGCGGGTAAATTTAGCCGTGCACCGGATACTCCCGCCTTCGGGGCTCGAGGGCTCAGGGAGGCGACTCTGGCACGGACATCACCGCTTTGGCCACGTGAAATGCTGCGACGACGGGAGACACAAATCGATCGCCGAATATCAAACACTGCCAAAAGGTTCCTCATCGCCCTCCCTCCACCCCCCCCCACCCCCGCTCAGGTGCTATGAGGGACACTCCGAACAGGGCACGTCACACCGCGGAATCGAGAATAGGGGCGCGGGAGAAGTGCGAAGAAAGGAGTACAGGTGGGACGGTAGACCAAACGGTGAGCGTTTTGCAGCAAAAAATCAACGACTGCACTTTTTGGACCAAAAAAGAGACGTTAAGAACATATAAACAACTCTATGCTCGTACGTTAGGTTAGATCACATGCATTCAATTTTAGAGATGAACTAAAGGACGGATGTCATTTTTTCCGCGTACGATCTAGGTCCAACGTGAAAAAGTAAAAATCCTCCCGATTTTTATACGTGCAAGGCCGTATCTCCTTATACGGGAGACAAATCTAGAATCGAAAACATCCACCGCATAAGATAGTAATGGTGTGATCGAAGCCGCCAATAATAAAAATTATAACGATAAAAGTAATGCTATGCACTAAATAATTAGTAAAACGCATACAATTTCGAACTGCAGCAGGCGAATAGATAGATATGAAAATCCTTTCTTCCAACACACCATTCACCATTGCACAAAAAATTCATAGATAAACATCTCTTTTCGTCCCTACGCCATTCACGATTCATCTTCGAAAAAGGCTGGCGATAGGCGTAATTATCAGAATAGAAATAGAATAGAATAGAAAACAAATTTATTGTTCTAGGACAGAGCCTATGGAACACGCATTCGATACAGAAAAAAAACAAGTTCTGTGGTATTAAAAAATATCTACAAGTCACTTTTCTTTCACAACACGAAAACAAAACGAAAATAAAATATAAAAAAAACCATTCCAGATACCATTGCAACACAAACATAATATTAAATCAAATACAAAGACAGATTTTACAAAGAAAATATCAAGTCAAGTCAATACAATATACACAAACATACAAGAACCTTTTAATGAATTTAACTTACATTCTTTGAAAGAACAAAAATCAATAAATGTGAGAACGATTGTTGTACACGCTCAATCACCGTAACATTCATCAATCAGGTACGCAAACATTTTTAATTTGAATTGGTTTAAATTTTTAGCATTCAATATATAGTCAGAAATATCATTCCATACCCTTATACATGAATTAATAGTGGATAATTGGTAAACAGTTGTTCTACATTTAGGAACTTTAAATCGTTTTCTGACTCGAACAGGTCTATTTAATACATCATTAAGGTTTGCAATTACATTTTCATAGAGGTAATCCGGTGCTTTACAAGGTAAACTTTATACATGAAAACAGATAGTTGGTATATCCTTCTATGCTTTAATTTTAACCAGTTTAACTTAACATAATACGGGGTCACATGGTCATAAATATTAACATTGTATATATATCTTATACCAGAATTTAACATAGTTCGTAATTTATTTAGTAATTCATCAGTTAAGTCCGAAAATACAAGTGAGCAATAATCAATGTGTGGAATTAACAAAGAATTGACAAGCTTCATTCGTAACTCCAGTGGAATTAAAGATTTGAATTGTTTCATCTGCGCTAGTGTTTTGTATATCTTGTGTGAGACAGATGATACATGTTCATTCCAGGTAAGTGTGTTATTAATATGTACACCTAAGTTTGTACTTCTTTTGAGTATTCAATTTCAGTACTTTCAACTTTAATTTTCGGGATCACATCATAATTTTGTTTGCTGACAAACTGAGCAGTGCCGATTATAATAGATTTCGTTTTATTAGGATTTATTTTCAACAAATTTGCATTAGCCCAGTTGCAAATGCTGCAAACGTCTTCATTCATTTTTGTAATAAGAGATATGGTAGAAAATATATGACGATCGAAGAGGGTGTATGGCCAAAAAACGTTGGTAAAACAAGGTCGCCATACATGGGCATACAACAAGTAATAGGGAAGGTACCACTAAAATAAAACATTTCCGCGAGCTCACTACTATCAATTTTACCAGCTACTTGCGTCGACTGCAAAAGCACCCTAGAGATAGGTGTAATACTACTTATTGCTTCACACTCCAATTATCAGGAGCCGGCCTCGGTGACGGCGGGGTAAAGTCCTCGCCTGCCAAAACCGAAAGTCGCGGGTCCCGACTGGGTAGGATATTTTTACACCTCCCTGGGCATGGTTGTGTATTCGTCCATTAAATACATATCTAATGATTGACGTCTGCTGTTAGATATATAGAAATAATTTTTATTATAATTATTTGGAGAACTACATTAGCTGCGGAGTAAATACCCCATGAGGGTCCTTATGTAGAGGTCTCACACTTGAGGAAGTATACAGCAATCGCAGGCTCAATGGAAAAGTGTAGCAATTTCTTCACTTCTATGTTATATAAAACTTGCAAGATTAAGAACCGTGCATATTGACATAATCTCAGAAAAAACCCTTGCCAAGAGCCATTTCGGACCTAATGAAAAAGTCTGGGAGCACAAGGCATACTACAAACAAATGACGGATAAACATGTCACATTGTTCGAAGCATTTGAGTGAAATGGCTTCATTTTTACGTTTCAATATCTAGTAACGCACTCACTGTAACCCATTATTTTAATGGATACACCCACAAGGACTATCAAATGGCAAACTCCCTATAAAGGCGAGGACTCCTAGTCCCTATTTCACATTTATGAGCCCTGCCCATAGGTTATCTTCAACAATCTGTAACCCTTCTTCGAAAATAAGCTTCAAATCCCTGGTACTACGAAACACTAACTATAGTTTGGTAAAGGATGTATTTTGTGAATGTGAATATGATAACGAAATTAGAAACTTTTTTGTAAGATGGTCCACGATCCTATCCAGGGGGGAGGATAAAACGAGGGTAGCCCAATTCTCCCCTGCAAAAAAAGTCGTACCGCAAGCTTTATACAACATGATAACATCCCATAACCACAATAATCTCGTTACAAGCTATCTATCTAACTGCAACGAGGAATGCAACAGGAACTGTTCAATGCAATCTTGATACGGAATATTAACAACGGTTTCGAGAGCGGAGGGGTTCACGGGCTAATCTACTCGTAAAAATCTCCCGGTTACCCATAATCAGATTTTAAAAATAGGGCGTGCAGAAATTTGGAGAAGGGTTAACTTTTCCGGGCGTAAGTTCAGAACATCATGACGAGAGAAAAAAGCTAACTTCCAATATTCCTGACCTTACATGGTAGTCCAAAATACTTACCTTTATTTTTCACAGGCTTCAATATGGTAATAAAATCAACTGAAGAGATGAAAAAGTTGAATTTTATGCCTCAGTCTCAAAGAAATAACACAGGACATTAGCGCTATTCGACCACCCATTCGACGAGTGAAGTACACACCCACTGGAAATATTCCCCCCAAAACAATATGCTCCACTGCTCATCTCTTCACTTTGTGGAAGATTTGACCACGAATTTCTATTTTAAAAGTGCTTCTCCATAGAATAACAACTTGTAACACGTTTCAACAATCAAAGAGAGCTCTCGGGAAACGCTCTGTACACCAGATCCGCTGAAAATTAAAACCTTTCGATAAAAATGAACATCAACACTCCAACGTCCGCTCCAGCTTTTGAAACTCTGCCCAGCTCGGTGAAGTGGCCCGTAGAATTAGTTCGCCAAACGGGGTGGTTCGAAAATCCCAAGAATCTGGGTCAACCCGGCACAGGTGGCAGACCTGCCTCCCTGGTTGACCTCGGGGGAAGGGGTCAGGACACTCACGGGCCACGACCGTCACGAGAACGGTCGCGAGATTACGCGCCCGGATGCACTCTTCGAAGGAAGAGGGGACGACGAATGTCCGGAAGTTCGCGGTGACGGACGGAGCGTGACCGCGGCCGGCCGACGAGTAAGCGGAAGATTGCAGCTCATTAGGAGCGCCGCCCGTAATGAGGAGCACTACATCAATCACATGACCCACCCCCACGGGGTTTTGGAGAGGCGGCCGCCGACAGCTTGGAGGACATCACCCTGTAACCCGCGTCTTTCCATCCTCCGGGACGCGAGGGAAAAAGCAAGCAGACCGATGAGCGACCCCGAAAGCGGGTTTAATTCAATTTTCTTCGACAATGACTGATCGGAGATGGGGCTGGGTCATACTAAAGGCGGCTTTACACATGAACGTTGACTTCCACAGAAGTGGCGAGTATGTCGATGCCTCGATATGTATGTCCCGCTACTTGCAGGACATCGATCTGCTTACACGTTACTTCCAGCTTTTCCGCAAAAAAAAAGAATGACAGGTAAACAATAAATATGGCAATTTCGTGCATTACTGAATTTTGACAACCAATGAGTTTGCACACCACAGTATTCGAGTTTCATAGGCATTCGTGGAATATATAAAATTATATAAGTCAAATCAAAAACATAGATGAATCTCTAAACCATGTTACGAATAAGAATAATTTCATTTCTTATTGATCAATACAAGGACAGTCATAAGCCTTACGATTTCGTATTCTATAACACGAACAAAAAGCAATCTTTACATTTTCAAAAATATGACCTCTGGGAAGTTTATTTGCTGTTTAGATTTTTAATTCCCACTCGTAATCATAAGATTAGAATTTTACCGGATATAATCGCAGACTTGAAAATTTACTTGCAAGCAGAATAGAAATCAATATTTTTTTCGTAGAAGGGCGAACCGTGTTCGACATTGTACCAATGACTACCCCTATGGATCCTTACTGCCACATAAATCCGTGCTTACACATGGAAGTGCTACTTGCGAAAGACTTGCAGGCCTACTGCAATTGAACCCAAAATAGACTTCCATGAGTAAAGAACTTCAAAAGGCTTTCATGAGTAATGCCACCTTAAGAACCATCGAAGATAGTTTTTCTCTACGCGATCCGGTCTAAATGGCTTACATGAAACCACAGATTTATCGATAGTAGATAAACGACAAAATACACTACATAGCGAAGATATCTAACTTGGGATACGCGTACCCACACGAATGGGTGGTTTATGGATACGGGAAAAATTTGAATAATTGCGGAAGATTAGTAAACATACTGCGAGAGATTCGACTGATTTAGGTACTAACGAAGGTAATGGGCCACAAAGAGTAATGTTTGTCAGAAATGTTGGTAACGTCCAATATAGTAGTTACGCATACGATATTCCTGGTACCTACTGCAGGCATGACTCTACTTTAACAATACGTATCAAGAAAATCACTCGATAAACATGAAGTAGGAGTTTTAGTTTCCAGTTGGGAATTCTTCCATGTAACTAACTGTCAGCCACTTGCCACCAGAAGTAAGATCATCGCAGAAGAATTGGATAATCACCCATTCAAACTCGTGCCGAGCCATGAAATGCTTGTTCGGGTACCGTTGTTTTAATCGAAGCGCTGTTGCCAATAAATACAGATAATACAATCTCGACATATATTACCATGGCAAAGTCCAAATCAGGGAATTCGCGATGCCAGATATGTATATTCTGTCATCTTCGGGCGACGTGCAGTTTCTTTGTATGAAACAATTTTTTCAAAGTATTCGATTTGCATCCCACCCTGAGTCGATCCACGGGCAGTAAGTCGCCAAATGTGTACATTTATTTACGTCGCCGAGCTGACTTCAAAGCGTATATTAATTAGTCTGCGGTACTTCATTTGCGTCATCTCTCGGGCAACGGGTCAAGGCCGAAGTGACGGTGGCGGGTGTCTTCCCCGTGAACGATACACCGCGAGGTTTTCCACTCGAAGAGGGGAACGCAATCGCACTCGCAATGCATTCCCACTCCCACTCCGCATTTTTAATCCGCCAGAAACTTTGGAGAAAATCTTTAAAATAGAAAGCGATCAAAAATTATGTGCTGCATCACCTTCAAATTTGACATAGATTTATCATTACTAGAGTGAAAGCTGTCTTTAGCAGAACCTCTTGAGCCCATGGTATTTTTCCGGAAAATGCATATTTCCGCCTGGTTGAGGGCCAGACATTCCGCTTAAGCAAATTATAAATTCATTACTTTAAGTCCATCAAACATGGTGCCAACGTTTTTCTGTTTAAAGTCCATAGGTATATGGAATTCAAAATAAATAACATAAGAGAAAAACCACATATACGTAGAGCATTAAGTTATATTACCTCGGCATAATAATATATTTTGTTTCGAGCGACACATATATTTTGGTTTTAACGTAGGTGTTTTCCTTTCTTTTTAGCATAACGCAACCTTCTACATAGTCGGTTACCCCATTAAATAAGTTCAATAAATCGTACTAATCATTATCCAGAATAAAGTCCGCCAAACCTGTGTGTCCTAAATATATTTATCTTTGCGAACTAAAAATTAAAAATTGCCATGGAAATAGCAAATTAAATTCTGTTCAGCCCAAGTCCACGAGTACGGGAATCGATTCTGTTTCCGCGTTCAAGAGTTTCGGTTAAACACGAGGTAATCGTATATGAATACCCTATAACCTCTGCCGGAACCAAAATTTTTATCCAGGTAATATAGGTTCCAATACATTAGGTCACATGAGACGTGGCAATCATAACTTTTGAAAATACAAATACGACACTTTATCCACGATTAATGACTTCACTCCTTGCAATAAATAAAATATTCATTTGTACTCCACTTCGATTAAATCACTAAATTCGGCAAATTCCATCTCATTTTTTTTCACATTTACATTCAGATATCACGCGGAAAGCTACCGCAAGGGCGAGCGGCAGGGGGGGTTGGGTCACCAAACATGACGATGGAGGAAAGGAAATATGGATAAGGGACTAAAGAGGGGCATTATGGAATACCTCAATATTTTGTGGGTGAAACAGGAACTTTCATAAGAATAACAACTGAGAGCTCAAAACTTGAGGTTATCACAAAGTGATAAGTATTTTCGGGAGGATGAGAATCCTAATAAATCCACAGAATATATCGCCCGCGGAACATAATATCCTAGGAATTACGGCATTTGCCTTTCAGGGAGCTGAAAATTACAACCAAATATATGTATAATTTTAAATTTTTAAATTTACGCCACTTTGAACTATAGAAATTCGGTGAAAAGAAAAATTCGATTAAAAGCCTAAGGCCCTTCTTAAAAAACACTCCGGAAGTCAGTCCCTTCAATTAATCCATTCCACGGTGAGCTGGAGATCTAAGAAAAAGTCTCACATGTAGCAGTAATACTGAATTGAGGTAGTTTGAGCGAGATAAAATTAAATGAATTTGGCTTCGTTATCCAGACAGAGAGCTCATACTTCTGATGATAGCAACACATCAAACGCTCATCGCACTATTTCCTAGATGTTTGAAATAAAATGGAGGCTGTTTTCCAAGTGAATTGCTACAGCTGTGCGCTTCAAAAACACCTAAGAATCAAAGGGAGTTCTGACTCACTGACAACGTCTGAAATGTAACTGCATGTATTAGTAGCATGTTTTCTCAATTATTAAAAAAAAACATTAATTACTCGCCGTAGCACTTTTTATCATAATGGAAGAAAGAAATTCGGATGTGAAAGAGTTTTCAGCGTAAACGTAAGTCAAATTAAAGCCTCAATATACGTCTCAAACCTAAACTCAAGCCTTAATATAAGCATGCATATTTTATTTTATTAGTCAGAGGTTTACTCAATCAAAGAGCGTTTTACCCTCATTAAAATTACTATATTTTCTCCATTCTTCTTAAAACTCCTTCATTTAAAATAAAATTCGAATATGCTCTCTATTACGACTCGATAAAATTTCGAAGAAACTATGTTAGGGTGAAAATCAAAGAGTTTAAAATACAACTGAGTTACAAGAATAAAAGTTTTTAAGCTCCTTGGTGATAATTTTCTTCTCTCTTGTACTTAAGCTTCTGCCCACTCACTCGATTCCTCTAAGTTCGTGCCACCTGCTGTTCGCGGGGCGGATAAATTAGTTGCTCTTGGCTGCTAGGTGAGCATGCTTTGCCTTTGGCTGGCGGAGTTAAGGACCCTCAGTAATAGTAGCTAAAGCGCGGACTCATTCAAGCCGGTTCCATACCGTTCCACCGCTGGCAAATGCGAGGAAGAAATTCGATCCAGATTACCCTATTCCAATTACTCACTACTAGATAGCGGGCGCACGCTAAGCAGTATTTGGCACCATCGAAGTATCTCACGGCTCATGCAACGTAACTACTTCCACCGACACGAATCAGAGAAGAGCAGTTGTCTGCCTCGGGAAATGCCGCACCATCAAACCTTAGGCCACGGCAAGGCAAGCTTGGCGCCTTTCGAAAAGAAGAAGTTTTTCCCTTACCCTGAGTTCTTATTCATTCCACATCACGTCAGATGAGCATACCGTCTAATATCTGAAACATGAAGGCGCAGCAAACGCATGTCGAAATAAGGAATTTGAAAAATACCAGAAGTAAAGCTTCACAGGAAAGTAAATGCAGGGATACAGAAGAAGAGAAAGTACGTTATGAATTGGAAGTAAAGCACTACGTATCTCCTTATCATACTCATATTTAAACCAGGGAAGTTAAATGAGATAATACTGCGAAATAAAAATGTTTATAAGTGTAACGAGAGAAAAACAGGGCAAATAACTAGGACTTCTTCACAAATACGAGATTTTGGCGACAAAAATGATACATTATGGTCTCTAGAAGTCAATACTTCCAATATCTCACTTCACACTGCTTGTGCTCTCGCTAAGACATATTCATGCACATGTATGGAATGATGGAGACATTAATGGTGAATTCATCTCATTAAACAATAAGTTGTTGACTCTCCGGTATTCCTATTTCAAAGTCATTAACATAAGAGTTGAAATTAAAACTGTATATTTTCATAATTCTACACCCGTAATTCTTGAGTTGTACAAACACCTCTATCTCCTTGAACACGGCATATTACTCTGGCAATTTACGTTAAAGATTAATTACGCTGATGAGATAGATGGGAGAGTACGAACTAGTAGAAAAGCGACACGATAAATTACCCAAGAATGAGGAAAAAGTCAACTTTATCATTTACCGGGCACTGAGAGGGAGAAATCCCTAGGAATACGTTTGTCTCAGAATATACCATGGCTGCACTGCAAATAAATTCATATTTTTCAATAAGTACGGCAAATCCCCGCAAAAACCCTTTCGTACTACCACTGACACAGTTAGGTAACGGCAGCCGCGCACATGACAGACTCAGTGCTCAGACTATGATATTAATTGCCCCAAAAGACGAACTTCCGTTTACAATTTCAAACGTTTAACTCAATTATGTATTTAATGAATTGAAATTCACGACATAATTTAAAGGTAAACAACAAACAGCCACAATTATAATAAATGAAGTAATTCATAAACATAATTACGTTAACGATCGTTAGCATATACTTGGCATTGTTGCCCGGGAAAACGTTGTAACGGGAAAAATATTCCAGAATCAGCAGCATTTTTGTGTCACAAGCATGGAGAATCCATATGAGTCAAGAATAAGTAATGATAAACAAACCTTTGAGGGTTATATAACATCGATGCATCTGTGGTGACAAAACTTCTCTGCGGCCACTACTCGTACTCCTAGACTCCTAAGGATAGGTTCTATTCGAGAGGGGACATAACACTTTAAATCCTTCGAGGAGAAGGCCATCAAACTCGAGAGTAAGTGTAAAAAGTGCGACTTTCCGATATCTTTGTCGTCACCACTTAATTTCTTCCTCAGCATGTCCAATCCCATGTCCCATTTACCCACATATCCTTGAAGGGGCAAATGACCTCACGAACGTTGAACTTCTACCACAACAACTGTTACGACTAGTCCTACAGCGGTAGAGAGATAATTTTTGCTTTCCCCATATAAGGCATACGGTGAAAGGCCTATTTTTAAGGGAAAGATCGAATTCGAGATTTCTACGGAAAAAAAAGTTTCAGCGCCTCCATGCTCCCTGAATGCTTCTTTTGACTACTCTCCCGTGTCCTCTGGGAACTCTCGGCGAGGGGAAAGTAACGAAGTTTCGGCAAGAGATGTTATGGTACGAATTCACACACGCCTGCTGCTTAAAATAGAACTCCCATCTATTTTAGACATACCTACTCAGAAAAGAAATGGCAATAAAAAACACAATAATCAAATAAAAACTAAAAATGCGATTCATACAACCGCAAGTTAGTTTATGAAAAATGCTGCCATTTGTAAAGAACATATCGTACAGTGCAAAGGAAAACTTCGTGACCCCATTTTTGTAATTTTTTTACAATAAATTCAAATTGTATTGAGAAGAGGATGTGAGGATGGAAAAGTTGGAGTAACTAAATTTGCAAGAGAAAATGAACATTCGCCACAAATTGACTTTCACGTCAAAATCCATGTACACACAGCAAAACAATCTGATTGCATCAAACAAAGAGGGCATGGCCATTTGCGAGCTTAACTAAAAACCCTCTCAAGAGGTCAGTTTTTCATCATGTTACAAGCACATTTGCAAATTTATCTACTTTCAATTGACAGAGATATGCACGATCTAAAGGATCCCAATATGTTACATAGATTCAGATAATAATGTTACCATGATACGGTACAAGACATAACATTCTTTGAAAGGCAAAAAATAAAATATACTCATTAATATCTGGTGCAAAATCAAGTGATTTCATGAGAGAATGAAAAGCCTTGCACTAAATACTCCAAGGAAGTCAGGCTACTCAGGATAAATCGTATATAGACCTGGAAGGGAATTAGAATATTCCGCCCACAATTTTGTCACCTTCGGGTTAAATCCTCAAGTGATAATTCCGAGGTGGCAGGTTCAAGTGGTGACCAGGTGAGAAATCTCACTTCCGAGGGCATGAGTGCTCGAGAACGAATCTTGTTCGTCATAAAACTCCCAATATAAAGAGCTTTTCTCGGGCTAACAGAGTAAGTATATGCATCAATATCCCACCGGAGGATGGACGAGTGGGAGCCGGAGAAGGACCGGGAGAGGAAGGATTAGTTGGGGCAGTGCATGGACGGAGTGGGTTAACTGAACGAACGCCAGAGAGAAGAACTCTAGGGCTGCTAATATCACGAAACGCCGAAGTTATGAAACGAAATGAATCACGAAGACACCGCACGAAACGTGCTGTTTTGTTCCTTCGGAGATTGTGTTCGAGAGCGGGAAGGTTGGGGTGAAAGTGAATCGGCTCCTGAGTGTGTGCATTCGAGGCTGTGAAGGGGAGGGTCCAGGAAGAGGCTCGGGGAGAAGGGAAGGGGGAGTGATTGAGGAGAAAGTGGGCGGGTGGGAAAGAACGCTGAAGAGTGGCGGGAGGGGGGGGGGGGCAGAAGGGAGGAGGAGCAAGGGAGTCAAACACAAACAGTTAAGAGGAGTGGGCCGAAGGCGGGAGTAATATGAAGAGCAGGGGTTCTTAACCTCGGGACCGTGGCTCCCGAAGTAGAACATGGGTTTACAGATGGTCCATGACATCAATTAAAATTAAGATATACGCTCTCCACAGAGATTCTCCTGGTTCCAATCGACAGCGTGTCATTGAAAGATATAAAAAAACGCACTCCGCCGCATTTCACAGGTCTTACTCCCGACTCCTTGCAGAACCATATTTAGCACTTAACATTTGTTGTACAATTCTCTGACATCCTGAGTCACCCATTATAGCAAGTAATCAGTGTTTTTCCCTATTAGTTTAAATTGATTATTTTCTCACACACTGGTGACAGAACGGTGTCACACATAGGACGACTGATTACAAATTCTCTGAACGTCTGGCATTAGATTTTTTTAAGTGCACGCTGAGTGAACGTTTTCATAAAGTGGGAACAACATTTTTTTAAATACGCAAATAATGAGGGACGTACAGGAACGAACAGGTGAATATTTTAATGAGGAGGTTAGAAGCACCGAGGTTTCATCAGATTCCTACTGAGGACCGAGGCTCAAAAAGGAGGAGATTTTTCACATGAATTACGATTCCAGTTTGAGTGTCGTATGTAGAGCATTTCGAGTACTGTGATCCGTCGGTCGGATAAAACACTGATCTGGGGATTTTAACCTATGGTCAAGAGCAAGCCAAGAACAAATCCAGGTTTCTTTCTATCCTTCTTCCATTCCTTAACTAGCTCTGTTTGAAAACCTCTCCACCTATTTATGCCGGAGCCTTCCGCTGGGGCGCCAACTTCTGCGACCCAACATGTACGAATTCGTGAGAGACTACGGATAATTTGATCTAAACTGCCGGTGACTTCCCATTATGACTACCACAACTCAAAAAAGTTTAAGAACAGGAAGTATCGAGTTGTCGTGGCGGCTGGAGTCACAGCTTCCAACCAGGAGGTCCCAGATCCGGAACTAGAGGAGATTTTTCAGTCTGCCAGTGTGCCTGCCCTTGTATGCCACATATAGAGCACTTCTAGGGCAGTACATTTACCTAGGATTGGACGTAAAACTTTGGACTCCTTGAAGCTTTCTAGTAAAACCTGTTCACACGAGGCATGCCCAAAAGGCGAGTAAATTCGTGAACAGATGTTCTTTCAAATTTGTATCGTGTAAATATGACAACCCGCGGAAATGCATGGACACAATGCCGGAAAATTACCCCCATTCCAGTTCTGAGCATCCGTTTTTCACACGCATACACAAGCGCACAAGTACATCCCTAAAGTAAGCACGTATTAAGAGTAGAGTCCTAAACCAAGTACCCGGATTTCGCTCCTTCCTTCCTCATAAGCGGTTATCAATATGATTATTGGTTTGCTGCAGCCCTTCACCTCAATCCTCCATAAGCTAACCGTTTCATTCCTTCATTAGACTTCACTTTGGCGTTCTTCATACTTTACCTGACGAATTCTACCCTTGGTCTTCCTCAGAAATTCTCCCTCCCATTATATTTTCAAGAGGCTGTTGTGTCGCAAAATTCGCCCAGTACGTCCATTCTTTTCAGAGTTTTTATTCTACATCTTTTCTCTCCATCCCCTCGTAGGATTTTTACATTAGTGACTCTCTCTGTCAATTAGGACTTCATCGTTCATCGAAAATACCACACTCCCACCGCCTCAAATCTTCATTTTCTGCATCCGGTAATGCCCAAGCTCCACCGCCACATGAAAACACGCCCCAAATACATGCTTTTATAAAGTGCTTACAAATGCCTTGGCAGCATATACGTTTCGGAGAGTTACGCCAGTTACGTAAACAGAGAAAAGATAACTCTTCCTCCATTCCCCGAATAATCCATCACGAATCAACCTAACACGAATTCCTGAATGGAACAAAAGACATCAGCCGATGGTCGCCTTCCCGCAAGTACACTTCCCCTGCCGTTGGTGGAGAGGAAGCGAGTGAGACAGCACGCGGTGGGATCCGAGGCACGACCCGAGGTGCTCCACCTCGCCCTCCGAAGGCGGACAGTGACGCAGGGAGGTCGCGCCGAGAGCGGTGAACGCGCTTCGCGGCGGCGGAGCGACCGGCTGGCCGCGACGGATCCCAGAAGACGTATTTTCCCGAGGAAGCTCTGGCACGGGGCGGAGGAGGGTGGGATTGTGGGAGGAGGCGCAACAGAGGAGGGGGCGCGAAATGAATTAAGGGGAGGGGGATTGAGAGAGGGAGGAGGCGCTGTTGCCAGATGCGCGCGCTCCGCGAGATCGTCCCCCAAATACCAGTTCCGAGAGGAGATCGTCGGAGCACGCTCGGCATGTGGACTTTAGAGAGAGAGAATGGTCGCCTCATACAAGGAGAAAGTTACAGCACGAGAGATGCGATGGAGAGAGGGGAGGTGGGTGTGGGGGGGGGTTAGGAGGGGCGGCAACAAAACGAGGAGTGACGGGGGGGGGGAGGAGGACGGCGATGGAGAAACTACGCGGCTTCAAGGACTTCGACCGCGGACTGGCCGATAGAAAAGGAACGTTTAGAAACTTCTCTCAGATCGTGCGGAGATGAAGGCAGGAGATGAAAAAATTGTCGGCGTAGTATTAGAAATAAACAGAAAGAATCGCGTGAAAATGAAATTTGAGCGTACTAGGCGTGAATTTGGATGGACTCCGGAAATGTTTACAATCGGGCTCAGATGAGGGCGTGAAAAATCAAATTTAAAGAGAAACAACAGGGGGAATGCAGCATTATGGCTGGTTGATTGGGAAGGCGACCGAATACTGAGGCTATTTGGGTCATTTAGGATATGAGGGTACAGTGGTAAGGGGAGGATTTCTTGAGAATTGAGGAAGGGTAGAGAGAAACCCGATGATGCATCTGTCCACCCTTTGCTAAAGTCTCCAAATGACCCACAATTTAACATCCCTACGGACGGAGTAAAGCACCTTACGTGTTCTCCACAAACCACTCAAGTAGGGATCAAGATTCCACTGAAAAATATACGCCACTTTCTGGATAAGACTCCGAGCGCAGGACTCTCGCTACCATATCAACCCAATCCCACCTAATACGGCGCGTCGGGAGGGTCTGTGGTGGGGGAGAAAACACACACAAGTAGCCGACGAATTTTTATCACCTTCGAAACGTTTAATTAACATCGGGCGAGTGAGTTAGGATCGCGATACCCAAGGCGGGAAAATATTTTCACTGTCGATCGAAAGGTGGCGAATTTAGTTTTGTCGCGCGCTCTTAAGGTTTGACAAGCGGGAAAACGCACGGAAGCCCAGCTCTTCGCTCTTTTAACCACTCCCCCGATGGGAAAATGGAATATATTCGTTTTGATAAGAATTATCCGTTATTTCGGACCTCTCCCTTCCCATGTACCATCCATTAAGTCATTAGGCCATGCCAAAAGTGGGGAGAAAGGACATTATTCGTGGGAGATAGTAGTCGTATGGGAAGCAATTTGATGCCAAACATCGGAAAGAAGAAACATTTGTCAGAGAAAAAAACAGAAAATCCCCCAAGATATACTTCGCACGCGTTTGACGACACAGATGGATTGTACAAAATTACTCTTCATAAAACAATTCATACGCAGAAGTTAAACGCAGTTACACGTCATTCTAAATGAATAATGTATTTTCTTGGGATTAGGAGCATTGCGATCCAAAACTAAATGTACCAAAATAAAATACTCTTGCCGAAATTCCAAGTAAAACATACAAAATGACACCGAATACCATTCATACATTGACTCCTTGGACTTAATAGAAAAAGAAAATTTTGGTAAAAAAAAGACAACATCCCGAGTCAACATCTTTCGGAGCTTAGTCAACACCAGTTAAATGAGTGCTCCTTGATTACATCGATATTTACAGACACCAATATGTTTATGATATTTCCCGGGGGAAATAATGGGAAAAGAAAACTGAGGGAGCATTAACCCCCTTCCACAGAAGACTTGTTAACGCCAGATCAGAAAACATCTACTAGGAACGGTAAAGTCTACAATTCTATAGTTTACAGTTCCATCACAACCAAAGAAGCTGTATCGATGCCAATATTTCTCATAAATATGCGTTTCAAATTAAAATGGAGCGAAAAAGTTAATGTAAAACATGAAATATTTTCTGATAATGCCATAACTAAGATTTGGCAGATATACTAACACACACATATACGTTTAATTAAATACTGAGTACACAACTCTTGAATGGAAATCTAGGAAACAATCATGAAAAAGAAAAAACGTGAAGAAAACCAAACCAGTGTACACTAATTATGCACCCCACAGTTCCCTTACTGAAGAGAGAGTTCAGCGACGTCTCGGAAGTGTATACACAAACACAAAGTTCTGTCGTAAATGTGACCTTCTGACGTGTTACCCAGACATCAAGGCGATTATCATAATCGCAGCGAAGAATAATGCGCGCGCCGTTAAGAGGTCGCTCCGAGCGGAGACGAGAGGAAAACAGCCACGACCGTTTGGCCAGTTAAATGGCATTTCACAGTCCGCCGGAGAAATGATTGACGTAATTGACAAACGCGGAGCGGCATCGATGAGACACCCTAAGGCCTTCACACGGCATCCCCTTGAAGGGTATGCAAAAGGATGATGCTTTGCACAATGCGGGTGGCATAAGATAGCCCCGGGCCATACGGCACGCACACCACATCCCAGCCCCTCCTCCCCTTTCCGTGCCCATCATCTAAGGCCACCCCGTCCCATCACTCCAGTCGGCTCCTCACCAAGGTTCCAAAACAAAATCATCCGCAAGGGAAGGGCGGGTTCACGCCGCGATACAAAAAATGCTTTGGGAACGGTTTCCCTGATACGACACTCCCCCCTAGTCCTAACGCAAGTTTTTTCACGCTTCACCGATTCCACTCCATCCACTGTTGTTTTACCGGGGCATGGAACAGTCAACCGTTAAATTAATAAGGAAAAAGTTACCGGCGAGGAAAAAAATCCCGAAGCGGATAGCTCCTAAATTGCAGGGCCCCACTCCGACGATATACACATAATAGTTTTTCGGTGGCCACAATTTTACATGACGAGAACCGTTAAACATCAGGGTGTGATTCAGCCACACTTCAAAGGGGGATAAAAAGATGGCAAATTTTTCAACTAGTACTTTTCCAAGTCTCCTTTCTTCGCACGAGAATATCCGACTACACACTTGTAACGGTGAAACAGCAGGTAAAAGCAACAATAAAAAGTATGGGAATAAGGACTCAACGGTAGAGGCTAAAATATGCACTCTTCGGTAAAATAGGGCGATCATATCATTGATTTTGTCTCCTACATTTCTGATTACACGTAAAATTGTAACGTTCTATGAAGTGGGACTGAACGTCTGATGAACACCCACCAGCTACAAATGTGTTTAGAAAACTAAGGTAACGCTTTAATTCACGGCTAAGGTGACACTCTGGGGAAACTCAAATTTCTACCAACTTCCCAACTCCTACCGTAAAGTGCATAGCCGATTAATGCAAGAACAGTGATAGAGGCGATAATTTTAGACTGAATGCTTCAATCCCAGCGTAGATGCCTGCGGCCAGCAGGATGAAATGAGCACAAGAATGAACCAGGTAACCAGGGACAAGAATTTAGGGCATTAGTCAAAAGTTTTATCAAGTAGAAGGAAAATATCAGTTCTTGGACGCGACAAGTAAAAGGTACAGTGTATGATGAAAAACGTGTAAGTAAAATATTACAATTTCTATCTCTATAAACAGGAGCAAGAATTACCCAAATGTAGAAAATTTATCAGAGTAATAACTTGTGATCAAATATCTACTCCATTCCATAACGCCTACAACTACCTGAAGAAATAATGAACAAAGTAATTCCATATTATAAAGGTCATAAAATGAGTAAAGGTCAGCATTAACTGCGAACTTAAAACAAGTGGCAAATCAAGAAACATTTTTTACACCGGCATAAGAACTGGAATGGTACATGAGACAAAATGTTCTCCACATCTGAGCCCTTAGGACATAAAATATTTGAAATGATAAGTTGTACTTTGTAAGAGATGAAAGACTTGAGTCCTTTTCCATGTGCACATGATTAAACCACAGTATGGTGAAACGCGCCCGGTTGCCTCAGTTAAATTCGGCAGGAGTGCTTGGTCTTGGTATTTTTTTCCAACGTGAATATAGAGAACTTCCGAGAAGTAGAGCCCGATTACGCTCCATTTATTGCTTGCATAAAGTTCTTTTACTATGTAAACAAACCTAGAAGAGTCCCATATTCAGAATAAACGGGACAGTTCCCACAGGACACCATTTAGGACGTCACGCACTCGTATGGCTCGGTGAAGGAAGGACGGCATTTCCCAGTCTGGCGAGAAATACGCACGGCGCTCGTAAGCCCGTGATCATAGAGAAAGAACGCAGCGGGCTTCAGCTCTAAAATCGTCTCGCGTCGAGGTTTCATCAAATGTTTAGCGAGACTACGGCTGGCTGCGAGACGACCACATTGAAGCGACGGGGCGGACGTGGCCCCGCGCCTATAAACTAAACATCGCCGTGTAGTCCAGTTTTATAGGCATGGAACGCACAGCAGAGCCCCAGGCAGGATGCACTAAAGCCGAGTTTACTACGCGAACTAGGAATGCTCCAATTTTTCAGCTGCAGTGGGTCAACGCCAAATGTATTTCACAAGCACGCAAAGAATCTTCTGCAGTTTAAAAAATATATTTTCGCCTATTCCCAACCTGCGGTTCTATCCGAAATTCTTTCGCTTTCACATTGATCAAATGGACGTAAAATATGTGATTTGAAACCCGTAACTTGCACAATTTATAATGATTAAAATATTCTCATAAAGACATTCTCATTTTATGTAATGCCAGTGACAATGGAGCATGGGACCAAAATGTTATGCAGAAAGCTGAATCCAAGTTTTGAAAGAAACGTATGACTGGCAATACCACAATTAATGCACATAGAGTGTTCTTTCACGGAGGCAGGATACAGGATACCGAATACAGGAAAATGTTACATTTTCTGCAATAGCCATAATTAATTATTTGCATTCCACACAGTTAAAAGAACACTAGAGCTAAAGGAGATCTAAAAATAAAGGCTATAAAACCGTTGGAAACTAGATATACGTACATTCCTCCATGCCTCATCTCGTCCAAGTTCGTAGATATTGAACGTAACAAATTCAGAGGATGTTCTTCGTGCATCCATCTCGTATTGTATAGCAGGGAGGAACAGCACAGGCAGAGATGTAAGTGCCTTAATACAGTCCAAAATGATCTTTATTAATGCGTCTGAGCGTGACTCATACTAAAACCATTTCATTCTACTCTACGAGAGCGCAAAATTCCTTCGAACGATCACATTCATTCTGATAAAAATATGTTGCAATGTAAACGCTAATTTGAAAACTATCGGTTAAAAAAAGCAGCGACCGTTCAATTAAAAGAAATTCCGTACAATATAACTCCATCCACATTATCACCTTGAGCTTAACGCGTAATTTTACGCTGAGATTCACATTCCGCTCGATTATTATTTCCTTGAGGTCGATAAGTTTTGAAGTATAACAGAACAGATAGGAAGTCCTGATATGACGAACCGTCCTCTTATTTCTTCCGAGTAAATCAACCTTATTTTTAAGGTGCGAAGAACGTTCCACGAATAATCCGATAACCGCTTTATCTCCGTAAACAGATTAAAAGGCTATCCGGACGTCAAAAGATACCGCCTCTCACCGTAACACCTAGCCAGACCGCTTTAGTATCCAACACGTGAGAGTAACCTGCAAGGCCGCTGGAAATGCTACCATTCATGGAAATTATCATAAAAGGCAAATAAAACACATATCACAAGAGATGTGAAGCACAGCTTGATAGGGACGAGACCAAACGGGAATATAGTTACAAATATATATATAACTATAAATATACTGGGCAAAGTAGTTACCGAGGGAAAATGACAAAAGAAATTGAAAAGAGGTATTCCACGGAATTACTCTCAGATTGTAGGGTCACTCATTCATTGGAAACTAAACGTATTGTTTCGTTTAAATGTCTCACTTTCCGCAGAAAATAAAATACTACACTTAAGAAAGCCAAATTAAAAAGCCAAGAAATGCATTAGATTTACAACAAAGACGCCAAATCAAACATTTAAAATTTAAACGAGGGTGAATTTATAAAACTGCTCTCACCATATAATATCACACGACAATATTCAGACGCGTTCCTTTTACAGAACTGATCCCATTAATCTTTGAAACGCCAATTCTGACAATCTAGGACGAATCTTGACGTCTTACAATATTAACTAATCGGTGAGAATTGGTTGCTTTTAAATTCTAACGCTAACTTTTAGCGTTGCATGGCATTAAGATAGACCAGATTTTTCAACCCATTAAGAGGCTGGCCAGATTCATCCAACTACAAAAATATCACCAAAAACTTTAAACTTTGCAATGCAAAAGCAGTTACGCTAAAGGATAGTTTTGCAACGTGAATTTGGTAATATTTATCGCTCGTTATCACACGTGTTTTGGTTATTTTGGTAAAAATAGTTTCACAATTTCCAATTCTAACACCGTATCCGCCACTAAGGTAGACTCGAACCTGATCGAACTAACGTATAGAATTTCGGATGCTTGGCATCCGAATGTCTATACTTAAACGCCGCTATGACTATGCTAAATGACGATGAGTGGCGCTAACTTAACTCGGAAAATAAAACTACATTTTGGAAGTATTTGTTATGCATCACTATACAATTGATTAATTATAAGTGTATATACAATATCATTTATGATAATTCTCCTCAATGCAATTTTACAACTGTAGGTCAGCATAACAACTCCCAAGTGTTTGCATTTGCTAAATAGAAAAGTCTTGAACTTTGAAGAGTGAGAGCTAGCATAATTCGTTTATATTTATCTTGATTAATTGAAACAATGAGAAATTTTATTTAATCGCTGAATGCTTCCTCCTAGAAACAATGGCTATGAAGACATAAAATATCTGCAATTCGGGGAAATAATTCATTTTTTTGAGATTTCAATTATTCTAATATATCATCTCAATTGCTTGGTTACCTATCTATATCTACAAAATACCCTGCAAACCTGCTCAGGGGTGTGTAGCAGGGGGTGAGTATTCACCAACATGCATTGACTATACCCTAAAGTTAGTGTAACTACGACTATTTATGCATTGGCATAAATCGCTACTGCTTGTGTGCTAATCCTATGTACATGATCAAACGTATTTGCATAATAGATATGGTGATAAACCAGTCAATACACGTAATCATAATGCATCAGAACATTTTCAGACAAATCAGCAAATCTGCAAGGAAGAATACAATAATCCAAATGTGTCCCATCAATGTGCCACGTATTCTGCGAGTGGCTAAAATGATTAGATGTCGATTTCTTACCCACCCCAGACCGTTCAATGTGTACAAGCTAAGTCATTGAAGTGTGAAGTAAGCTTCCACCTCAAATTATGGAAATGAAGTATGAGTTAATTGCTATGAGAAAAACATCCACATTAACCAGGAATCGATCCATGGAAAACTGTCTCGCTAGACAAACGTGCAGATCACTATGCCAACCCTATCTCCCTAATTCTCGTGGGAACATCAGCTATATTTAAGATGTCTCGACGTCTACCCTCACGGTACATCAAGTAAAGGCTGCGTATTGAAGTTGTTAGCTTCTGCGATAATTTACCGTGGGAATTTGTGCGTAACTTAAAGCATCCCCAGGTTTTTTTACACCTGAAGTGCACTTCCCACCGAAAGTTTGCGGAGTGACGCGAGCATGTACGCCCGTCGGAGCGGAGTTATTCCCATGCCGCCGCCGGGGAACCGTTCAATGGAATTTCGTTCCAAAGCGGTTCCCGAGCACCCAACCTCGGTCAGTCGACGCGCACACGAACCACCTTCTGAGGGGAGGAGGGACAAGACGGGCGACAGAGCCAGAGAGGGTCACCAGAGCCACCAGGCACGCACGCGAGAGAGAAAACTCATGAGGACGAGGGGGCACCTTTAGGAAGTTTTGTCCTTGCGCGGGGGGTGGGGAGAAAGGGTTTCGGATTGTTACATGGCTGAGGATTGAATGAGATCAGCGGCGGGCAACGACGGCACTGGTCATTATCCTTATGCTGCTTCCTTCCACGAGCACATTGTTCTGAGATCGTTCATTAACACGGAAAAAACGCACGTTTGAGGTGCGTTCACGTCGAAGTGAGCCAAAGAAAGAACCGAAGGCTACGCTTGAAAACAAAAGGTCTCGGATGAGGAAGTTGCGTAAGAGGAAGGTCATGAGGTAAAGCAAATAAAACACCGGGAATGAACAACATGGTGTCTCTCGGTTTCAGCGATAAAGGTTTTCATGATTAGTGAGGCCATAACTTCAAAGGTTGAATCAGCAATGTTTCATGAATTCGCGTTAAACAGATACGATAAATAATAACCAATAACCGAAAATAAAAAATCAAGAGCAGGTATAGTAAAACGGATGTGGATGCAGGCTAACAATAATGAAATAAAACTAATGAGCTCACCTAGAAGAAGAGGATTATTTGAAAGGAACACAAAGTTCAAGGTGAAAATCCACAGTTTTGCCATGTACAGGTCTCCAGGATGAATTTTGGTGTATGGTAAACTGCCCATGTACTTAATCGTTTCATCTCCGAAAAAATACACGAGAACAAAACTTTTACTCTAAGAAGGGCAAGCGATTTCTGGGCATTAGTTGTTACACAGTAGGTTTCTACGATGTACGGAGAGTTTGAACACGCTGGAGACAATTACCTACTTATGTTTATTTCTGTCACAATACAATGAACAACAAGCTTCTTTGGAAGAAAAAGGCGTATGGAATTTGTCATTTATACGGAGAAAAAATCTCAACGACCGAAATATTAAGAGAAGAACAGAGAAGCTTGTCCTTCGATAACTCGATGGGGATCGTAACAATGCAGCCAAATTCAGTTAGCACAGTTAGTTCATCCGGGTAGGCAGCGGGAAAACCTGTCAAAACGATAGAATTTCCTTTATAAAGTGGGACGTCTGGTCACCTAGGGGATTCCTCGCGCACACCCGCCAAACGACCACGGAATACTCCGTTCCAAAAAACGCCCTTTTTACCCAATCGGAGAAGGAGCGCCCCTGCAACCGGAGCGGAGAGACGCATCCGCCTCTCAGGCCGCTTCAGTCGCAAACCGAATGCAACTTTTCAGCGATCGAAGAATGTACGCACGTACTGTATAACGACCTTCGAGACTAAGAATAGCGGCCAAGGGGAGGGGTGAAGGAGGGTTGGGTCGGAGGGCGGGGAGGCATGAGGAGTGACGGGTCGGTGGTCTTGGGAGGGGGGACTGGTAAGGGAAGGGATGGGGGGAGGGTAAAACTGTGCCGGTCTCAGGAGCGGGGAGGGGGAGATATTGGGTTACACTTGGAGACTCGGTCTAGCCCACAAGAGAGACCCAGAGGGTGAGACAGGGGGAGAGAACGCAAGGCAAGGATGATGACTCTCTTGAAATCCGGATTCAAAAGACTACAACCTTAACATGTTGAAAATTAAAAAAAAATGACGTTCCTACAGAATTCACGACAGTGGCGAAACACGCGTCTTGTCAGGGAAATAAATTCTGTGAAAACGACAGTGTTTGTTCTTCAATTCAGATATTCATTCTTTCCACCAAGTCAGACCTGATTCCATAAATTGGAAAAAAAACCTTTCCTCAAAGGGAATAGGTGATCGCCCCTGAATCTCCCGACCAATGCTCCAACTACAAACAGTTACCTAAAGACCAAAATCAGAACATGCAAAATTACTTGGTGAACAATTCACATGAATGGTAAAAATAAACTTCGAACATACTCATTCTCAGTGTACAATCTGTTCGACCAATTTCCACACAGACTGCGGTATAATGATCAGATTGCGAATGGTCAGATAGGGCCACAGCCAGGCTTTACTTGTGGCTACGTATTTTTCTTCTCTTATATCAACAGCACCTATTCGGGACTAAGAATATCGGCCAAGGGGAGGGGTGAAGGGGGGTTGGGTCGGAGGGCGGGGAGGCACGAGGAGTGACGGGTCGGAGGTCTTGGGAGGGGGGGACAGGTAAGAGACTCACTTGAATAAGAAATAAACTTCTAATTCCAGTTATGGTATAATAAAATAGGTATGGTATGTTGCCATATGCGGGCTGGTAATATGAATGTTGCGTTGATGCTACTATTCTGACGTCTTATTCGGCCGACCAGAAGTAAAACCAGAATCCAAGGCCATCCCGGAGTATCTGCGCCCCGCACCGTACATCGTATTTCTTTAACGCGGTATTCGTAAAACTGAGTAAAAGACATTTGATGAACAGAACTTATCCCAACACCTGAACAAAACCGGATTTCGAGTTTCAGCTCTCCGGTTTACTACCACCTACGAGATGGGTCACACTGTAGATACACGAAGAAATATTTAAGACCAAGCACCTTTTCTCGGAGAACGAAGACAGATCAACACTAATGAAGGATTTTTCGAGCAACGAAAATTATAAATTTTCCAAATTACATCCCCAAGGTTATAAGTCCAGCAACTTTTCACGATGAGGCTGTTCATATTTCTGGTAAACATTGATATACTTTTGAAGAACACGGAAAAGAATATAAGATATGTCACTGTCACGCGTGTGATTTGAATAACTATCCTCCTCACGGCATTATTTAAATTCCGATATCATTGTTCGTTAGAAATTCTATCAGAATTCGTGATTCCTATTCTTATCATTAAACTCACATAGTAAGAACAACGAGAGAATTTCTTGTTATAAGAGTTCCTAATAAACTCAAGGATCACTGGAATACACAGATAACATTTCATTAACGCTTCTCGAGAGAAACAACTATAGTAAAACATTTAAGATCTGAGTTATAATACATGACTTTAAACTAATGGCTTTCAGAATAAAATAACATGATTAAAAAATCATCAACAGAATTTTTAACAATTAAATATCCCCTACCATGAGTTACTACTGCCTTACACCATTTCGCTGCTCTCATGGAAACACAACGATTAGCAACCCTCAGCCCCGGCTTACCAAAGTGGCTATCAATAACGCAGAATAAATGAGGTAAGGAGTAAAGCGCTACAGCTTCCTCACAAAAATTCACGATTACTTGTGTTCTATAACCGGATAAGAGCAAATGACAGATCATCACATTTACTTTTGGCTGTTTCAAATTTAGATGGTTTGGACATCCAAGACAACGACATACATCTAACGAGATACCCCATGTACGCACCAAGCTAAGCCGACAAGTATTGATTACGGTCATTTTTGGGGCTTTATCCACGTTTTCCACGGCTTTCTCGTCATGTCGTCTTCAACATCGACCCCCAATAAATTTAAATCAATATTTCGTAACAACTCACTAATGACAAGTAAAAAGTATGTGATTCCAATCGACATAGGAGAGTAATTTTTGGGTAAGAGCCACCACTTGATGATTTACAGAGTAGTTACCTAAGCGAAATGCACTAGACAACATGTAAGCCCATCAGGAGAGAGTTAATTTCACTCGGATATTTCGTATCCAGAACCGCAACTGTTTTCTTCCGGAATAAAATTAATGCAGCCTTATCCGGTGAAATGAAAACGTCGGATGCAGTGAGGTCGAGGCAATGATAATAAGCCGTGCACTACTGCACCACTGTCAAACCACACACCTTATGAACAGCATCACAACGCCTTATGGAATGAGAACCACGAGTTCGAGCCAAGAAGACAAAGAAGGTAAGATCATTCGTCAGGATTACAGAGTATGATTACTCTATGGTCAGGATGCCGTAAAAATATCCCAAAATTCCGGGAAAATGAAAAGGTCACACGTACTCAACTCGAATGCACATTCTGGAGGGAAAAGCAAGTATAGCGTGACTGCGAAGAGTAATTACCCAACGAAATTTAGCAGAAAGACTGATTATGAGATAAAAGCAAATTTTAACTGAACATTAATTTATTGATTAATATGAGATTACTTGAAAAAAACAGTGCCATCCAAGCACTTCCAATACCAGTTATATACGCTTCAAAGGTCCCCAATGCTCGTTAAGACGCCATTATAATGAGACATCCCCAAAAAATTAATAATAATTACGCGTAAAAATGACACCACGATCTTAGACTGATCATGGCATCATTACCTAAGCATCACACACAAAAATAAATTAACCTAGTCGCCAAGGCGTCCACATAATTTAGCGTATATACGATGATAAAATCACCGCAAAAAAACGAATCGTTTTGTATGAGAAGCAGGTATAAGGTAAATGAAATATTCCCGCTGAGTAAAAAATTCACCAGAAATTCCCAGTCATAAAACTTTTTGTAAGTCAGCTTTAGTAATATTATCGGGATTGACGGCGAAAAAAGGCTGAAAACAGAAAACAACATAAACAAGGAACGCATTATTTGCGTTTATAATATTGAAATTCTTCCAAGTACGAAAAACTAATGAGATCATAATAAATGAGAAAAATGTAAACTTATTTCCCTGTACAAAGGTGCCAGTGCGTCGGATCGCAAACGTGCGAGATTCACAATGAAAATGCCATTCCGGGGCATCAACAACTATAGCTGGCGACGCCCGTCGAAGTTTGATTTGAATCAATAATCGCCAAATTGAACTTTATGCCCCTCGCAATTATCCAAATCGCTTAGTATAGCATCATGTTCTCAATCTCTAATAGACACCTTTGCGACGTGCTACAAAAAATGACATTTTCTCACTAGAACCGATATATTTAGAGAAACTTGCTCCCCGCAGAATGATAGCAATTATTGAGCTGAATTGAAATCTACAATACTGACAAAAGGGATTCATTTAATCGGCACTAAGAAAACTGGAATAGAGGGATTGGTAGGACGGAGATGTTTCAATCAACCAGTTTCCCGAGTACTCCATCAATTTTCCCGATGACAAATTAATCTTTACACTAACTTTAGGGTATAGTGTAATGCATGTTGGTGAATACTCACCCCCTGCCACACACCCCTGAGGTGGCTTGCAGGGTATTTTGTAGATGTAGATGTAATCAGGAATTCCAGCATACTTTGAGTCTTTAATTTTCTATGGCGTGACAATCATTTAATTCTAACACTTGAAGTAGGTACTCCATTTCAATCATAACTGTATGCAACACAAACACATCGTCTTTTGCATAGTCAGGCAAATATCCATTATTTTTACAAGAAATCAGGTTTGTTGTGGTGGATAGAGTTCTAATTTCCCATATACATGGTCATGGTTCGAATCTCGGTACGGAGGCGAAGACGTTTTAGTGTAATCCCGATCCATACTTGGGTACCATGTGGAGAGAACTCCCAAGTGTAGGACTCCGATCGTCGTGCGTGACATTTAGCAGCAGACATCTTGACGTCTTTCGTTATTAGCAGGTAAATTCCGACGACGGGTTTCTCTCCATCCACCCTCCATTCCACAGAAATCCTTCCCTAAACAAACTACTCAATGGCGCAAATGACCTCAGTTGTCGGCCGACTCCCAAAATAGACAACCACCCAACCAAGAACATGAAACGACCAAGATTCGATCTAGGTTCTGTATTTTTTTCGATTGCCGGCGAAGTGTAGGAACTAACCATATACCCCACATACAGTTTTAGTTCTTTCCTCAAAGAGGTAAAAGTTGGAATGCCGGTCGAGAGTTCATTTGTTTCAAAGCAAATGAGCACACGCATTTTTCCACAATCCGCAGACTTCCCATTCCAACCACTCCCGAACGTATCAACAAAGCAGCCAAGTGCACGAAGATGCACGGGGACCGCTACACTTCGCCATTAACGATCAATTTCACGATTAAGTTAATGAAATAAAACTTGGTACTGTCCACTTGAACTTTTGAACGGTACAACATGATTCAATGCCGAAGGCATCATTATGTACAAAAGCATTCCTTCCTCACAATACATCCAACGCCAAGGCGTTGTATGTATAATTAAAAATGTTAAGTGGACAGAAAGAAGTTTTATTTCATTTGGATGTCAATAAATTAGAGGATTTTTACTCTCTCCTACACTAATCTACCTTAACCGGTAGATACCTCAAAAAAAATCCTGTTCCAATATACCTCCACCGGCATAAATTAATTCATCAATTTCATCGATACAGAGGGTATTCCCCACAAAAACGTCACCGCCGGAACATTACGATGATCCATAAATGTGAGATGAGAATAAATCTCTGAGGGAGTCCTCGTGTGAGGGGGAGCAGCCAAGGAGCAGGACTACGGCCGTCCGGAGGGATAGACTTCGTGAACCTGCTAGCGTTCCCGTAGGAGAGAGGGGGCTTCGGTCGACGCAGGGTTTCCCTTCGGCCCCTTTCGTCGGCCACACGCGTCCGTCTGTCTCCTTCTCCCCACGTTTTCGCGACCATCCCCAGTGCTGCTAACGACCTCAACAGTCCACCACCCACGGCCAACAACAGGCACCACTCATTCGGAACCGCCATTAGGATTGTGGAACTATAATCACCTAACTACTGGAAATAAAGGCCGTTAATAGATATATGGCCTATAATTAGTTGAGTATTGTCACACGCAAGAAACAATTCATACACTCGGAAAACAGCAGAAATTTACAAGAATTACACGAATAAAAAATGGCTTGCCATGTTTTTTGACGCCACAAGGCAGCAACACACCAATGTTTTTGTTTACTTCATACAGGACGAAGCAGCCTGGAGTTCCACTCACGCTCTTAAGTAAAGAAACATTATCGAGCATTTTTGGTAGGTTTCAAGAAGAGTGAACTGTGGCGGGGTAAAGACCAGTTCTTATATTATTCTAAAATTAAATAGGTAGGTACTTGGCAACGAAGTTACCAAACCAAGATGAAAAAGTCAAAGTTGCCGATATCAGAGGAGTGAAAGCAAACTCGCAAGTGATATATAGGTAATAACTAGTGTATGCGATTACGTAATATGTCCGTGTAATTAAGGATTTGGTACTTTCCCGGCGTATGATGAAAGTGATTTCTTCACGGGATTTCCACCGGGTAAGGTGTTAGGCTGCTGCCGACGTTTTAATGCAGCAGACAAACATCTAGTCCGGTGGAAATCCCGTGAAGAATTCACTTGTATGAACAATTTTAATACTTTAGGAGATTCATAACGGCGGCAACTGTCAGGTGGCTTCAAAATCAAACCCAACGTGGCGCCATTTCACAACTGAGCGTTAAAATACGTTCTTTTAATCGCTAACTTGACGTTTTAAATGATAAAACATTATTATCATTAGTATTTCTTTTTCGACATGGAGTTCCGAAAGTTTGAGTTTAAAAAAAATGCAAAACTCAATTTGATTCCCGCTCGCCAGCGGAAGAACGACGATACGCGGGGATGGTCCAGCGGAAGGAATTAAAGGTACACATGTACGCATAACCTCGATGGGAATAATTGCGAAAGAATTGCGAGCCACCGTCGTGGACGGGCGACCGACGAGACGGCCAACGACGATCGACACACGGATGAATGTACGATACAAACGCCCTCCGATGCTGAAGGAGAACAAGAACTGACAATGCACCGGGAGGCCCTTCCCTCGGCGAGCAATTTTCTGAGAACGTGAATAAACTAATGATGAGTAAAATTCACTAACTAAAAAGAAACATTATAAGGAGAAGCACTGCAGAAATATATATACCACTAGTTCAAGCGATGGTTACAAAATCATTTTACGACCTATTTACAGATCAATGCCACGATGACAATAAACTTAATGAAGATTCATCACGTGAGCAGCAAACCATGTCGCCGACGACAAGACAATCTAGATATTTTCGAGTGCCATTAGACTGATTACGCTAAGAAGGCACATATACATATCAGGACGCGAAGAGCAAAATGGTTAAGGACTATGCCCAGAAGAATAATAGAGCAGTTTTTGGAAAGGAAACTAAGAATAATATTCAGTTAGAAATGCTAAGACATGCCTTGGAGAATATGTGTGTTTTCTTCCAGAGGCATTCCTTGTCAGAAACAGTCAACAATGCCGCAATATTAGAACAAGAAATGATTAGATACTTCCCGTGATACGAATAAACCTAAATTTTAGAAAAAAAAAGTTTTAAAATGAAAACATCAAGTAACACGCTTAAATACTACGGATATCGACCTGAAAAATACTGGTTGCATTATGCGTTGCCATTACAATTCGATACCACGGCTTCATAAGAACTAAGTTACACCAACAACAAAAAATGAAAAGCTAAATTAGTATACTTTGAGTCGTGTACTAGAATAATGGAAAAATATCTGTTTAATATAGATAATCAATTTATTGCCAACCATAATTTGACGCCAACTCAGATAGCACACATAAAGTCCAAGGCGGGACGAGGAATACCACCCACAAGGAAAAATAATCCTAGCGCAATTTATGAGACGAGCCTCAGCCGCCCTTACCAGAGATGTAGGTAATCAAGCGCTTGCATCTGGTCCGAAAACCATGTGCCAGCAAACTAAAAGAATAATAATAAAAAACAGAACTAAGAAGCAAAAAAATGTGGAAATAATTTCTTAGAAAATATCTCAGGAGCACCAGTTTTCACGTTGCGCAAAAACCACCTCCTAACTCCAAAATAACTTTGCAGCTCCCACAAGTTATAAATTCATATTGTGCATCTAATGTGCGATGCTGCTACGCAGAATCATTGCAAGCGGCATTTTAAGTTGCAACGTAATGTGCAAGGACTCTTACGATCATATAAAAGTTCAACCTCAAGGTAAATTTTATACAACCCTCTTTCACTTCCTGTTAATTGTTATCAGAAGGTTGGTCGGAAACTCACGACAAAAGTACGCAGACTTATATGGAGCGCAAAGAAATTCTATAGAAAACCGACATACCATACAATACCACACCAGCGAATTGAGAAGCAATTAAAGACGACGCCTCAAGGGAGAAATGAGCAGGTAACACTCGAGAAGACAACTCCTATTGACAAAATTCATGCTAATCAAGGAGCCCACGCCCCGATCGTACCTGGCATGGCCTGGGTGTCTTCAGTCGTTGACCCCAGGGCGGCCCGGGCCAGGGACCGGCTTGCGATCCCAAGAATCGAGTCAAATCTCAATCGGAGGGGACCAAAGCGATTGAGTCAGAATACGAGAGAGGAGAGAGAGCCGCACTCTTTTGATCGAGACAGACGGACATACCATTATTACTTCGTGGAGGCAATCGCGGCCAGCAATGTATGCAAGTGCATCCAATGAATGCTAACACATGAGGGACGGCCACAGCATTCAGGATTACAAAACCAAACTTGATTAGCAAATGTATGAGCCTCATGAATGTCAATACAAAACCCAAATAATAAATTTACTAATGGCACGAGTAAATAGATAAATTGAAACGGTTAAACGATAATGATATTCGCAGCAAAATATGGAGAATGACCAGAGGCATGAGACAGTTATCAACCAAGGAACATCAGAAAAGACCTGAAGATAAATGCTGGAATGCATTCGAAACGCTTTCGAAACGAGGAAATTCGGAAACTACGCGAAGGAAATGCTCAGAAAACCTTACATTATCATAAGTGAAATACAGCCAATGCTAGCAGAAAAAATCGTCAACAGTCAACCGCAGATGCGTGCTTATAATGCTAAGGAGTTTTTATTAAACCATCCAACAAGTTACACACGGTACAAAAACGTTACTTCTCGCGAATATATTAAAGATAGCCACCTCAAAAAATAAAAAATAATAAAAAAATAAATAAAATGACATAACACCATTAAATTTTAACGGCCCTAAAAATGCATTAGTGAAATAATGTTACCAATGAGAAAGGGTCGATTACGGATTTAAATACAACACAGCAAATTTGTCAGTGGTGAAGTGTTTCACGCAAAAGAGTAATAGAAGCACAAATAGCTTCCGCTATTATAGTTAATAACTCAAATGAACGTGCATAGTAACAACACGGAGTATAAGCAATGACTAAAATGCCTTTCCTACATAGCACTAACTTACTCAACAAATCAGTCAAGCAAGTCAAGGGCTACATAAAGTCAATGTTGAAAATGAGATTGAAAATCATCAATAGTAAATTTAATATATCAATAGTAATGTAAATTTCTACATAACCTCTCAAAGCTTAAGATAAGAACTCCATTTGTATGTGAATGTAATAATTTTAGGTACCCAATAATTTTATTCTTAAATTTCCAACGCGTACTCCACATGTATGATTTCAGGCTTTCCCGGCGAATGATGCTGATAAGATCTTCCTGAGTTTCCCACCGTGTTGGGCTCTCCATGATCGCCGACGTTTCGACAGAAAACTTTCCTGCCATTATCAAGGCTCTAGATGATCTTATTCAGGAAAATATTCCGCCGAAACGTCGGTGATTATGGAGAGCCTAACCCGGTGGGAAACCCGATAAGAACTTATCAACGTACTCCACAGTCTAAATATCGCATATCACTGAAGATCCGTAGCAGTTGCGCCGAAAATAATTCCACAGTTTGGTATCCAAGTGATCGTCGCTCTGCATTAGGCCTCATGCTATCCAAGATCTTCTCGAACCAGTATTTCGAATAAATTCTATACCATCACCAGACCGATGAGCATCAATTATTGCAGCAACATCAAAGTCACTGCGCATATTATGTTAGCCAAAAAAATTAAATACACTCACCACCTATACCTACATACATATTCCGCGCACCGTGAAAATGAGACCAGTCAATGGTTAACCGTAAAAATGAATAGAATAAATTGATGTCATTCACGATGACTCAATAAGCATGTAATACATTCATCTCTTTAAGAGCAATCTTTCCTCGGACGGTAGACGTTGCGTAAACACTCTTATTAAACTGCTCACCCTTAGTGAAAGATAACAAGCCTCTTTGCAGACTAGACCATAAATCTAGTGACTGACAGTTTTATTTCAAAGCAAATGCTACAGATAAGACAAATCCTTCACCGATTGGCTATGTTGTCCATTTATCTAACTAGCAGATGAAAAAACGAACAGTCACGTATACTCCTGACCTACCCACTGAAGACACAATAAGATTTGTCGAAGATACACATCGCTCATCACAACATGGGACTAGAAGCACAGAGTAAAGATATACAGAGAGGACAGATGGCGCTGAAAGCGGTAATCGCTCATTGCGCATTTCGCCATGTTCTAAATAAGTGAATCGGGGTTGAGTAGTAGGAAACGAAGCGTAAGGTCTAGGTTGGGAGAAACGGAATTCGCGTTTCATCACCTATTTCACGAAATTAACATTGTGACTGGTATTGGAGGGACTCAAGGAAAACGATTGAGGAGACGAGTAAAACAAGAAGAAGCGGTTTTGCTTGGTGCTCAGCCATAAATTGCAAGAACAACTCGGGAATGGTGGAAGAAAAGAATAGTTTCTTCAGTTTCCCGAAAGACCCTGTGATGTTAGTTATTTCATAAATGTTTACTGGTCACACGTTTGGATTGAAACATTTATAATTTTTCTGTTTCTACACGCTAGTGAATTGAAATAGCGGAAAAGGTTTGATAACTATGTGTTTATGATGCAGGTGCAAAGAATGGGTGATTCGTTGGAGTCCATTGAACTGAGATTAAACAATCTGGAAATAGTTGAGAGAAATATACATGATATTGGCCTTATATTATTCCTATTTTATCATTTATTATACCGTTTTGTCTTGATGCTATCAATCAGTTCTGCTATAAGTTTCATAAATATTGAAAAACTCAAGAAATAAGATGATAGACTCTCAGTTGATGAATCATTAACAGTTTCAACCAATGGATAATATGCCTATACCCATGAAGTCTGAATTTTATAGCATTGAAGTAAACCTATGGGAAATAGGAATGATTCTTTTAAAATTACTGAGCACTTATAGTTTTTCCGGTGTAATGCAGTGACGGATACAGAAAAAACTCAAGGGGGGGGGGGCGCAAGTTATCGTGACGATTGTAGCTTTCAAACTGACTGCCTGTCAGCGACTCTGCTTCCCTTACATATGTAGCTCGGTTCTTTCGAGAACATTCGGTGCCAGAATGTTCGCTTCCAGACTTTTAAGGAGTGTGAACAAATACAAACAGTAGAATATTCGCGACTTTTCTCGAACAAATGCCAGACAGAATAACGTTTCGAGATCACTAGAATGGCCGCGACTTTTCTCGTAGGTTAGCTATCTATGTGCCAGACAGAAACGTATAAAATACGATGACGCGCGCGCGTGCTACATAAGAAAGTACAACTACTCGATAACTCGACTCAGAGTCGACTGACGAAAGACATGAACGAATAGCGTACGGGCTGACTGGCGGGGGCGGCGCGGGCAGCAAAGCGAGCGGCCCCACAAGGGGGCGCGCGCCCCCCGCGCCCCCCATATGTATCCGCCACTGGTGTAATGTGGTTATTCCAGAGGAAGGGCAACTGCCAAAAATTGGTAATAGTGACCTGCCGGGATCCAGTCCAAGTGGACCATGTGATGCTGATATCATCAGCAAGTTGAAGAAGGTCATTAATAGGCAGAGGGTTTAAATTCATCGTTTGAAGAAGAAAAGTGAAGTTTTGATTCAGCAGCTACAGACTGCTGAAAGTAATAATTCATTGGAATCTGTACGCAGCAGGTATTCACAGAAAGAGTAATAATTGTAGATCTTTCTGTACGTGATACTCATGCTAATGTGGTTATGTTGTATTAAAGGCATTAATAAAACAACCGTGAACTTCATATTTCAGCTATTAATGTTATGATAGGCGAAAAGACTTTGTGGAATCGTGACAAGTTGAAGAATAAATCACTTTGCTATTTTCCACACTTTTTTGATAAACTGACTGGTTTCAGTGTCTATACATCATCATCAGAGTGTGTCAACATGTTCAAGTACAGTTGGCGTCTAAATTTATAGGACTGGATATGGGGGAGGGGTTTTATAACATCTAATCTCTCCTCATCTCAAAGTTCCTCCTTTAACCCCTAATCCTGTACCCTGAAATATGACGCCAATTCTACTTAAACGTGTATTCCAACTCTCATAATGATGTTGCGGCATTGAAACCGGTCAGTTTATTAAAAAAGAGTGAAAAATTACAAAAGGATTTCTTCTACAACAATTTCAGGTAGTTTCCACTGGAGAGTAGTGAGATCTCCACTGTATCCCTTGTTGCTTATAGAATGGGAGTAATTACGAAGAACTTAACTTACATCCTTAAAACCATAACGACTTATAATTCAATTTCGTCCAGGATTCCTATCCTCTTCCTCCCTCTTCCACGCTTCCCCAGTGTTCTCCCCTCTATCACTCTCTTCAACATGTCCTCTCCTCTCAAAACCTCCTCCATCCATCTCTTCTGCCTTCTCCTAACCTCTGCCACAAGCTTCCTCTCCTCTCCGACCATATCCAATACCTTCCTCCTCGTTCGTCTTTCTCGCCATCCAGCTAACCTTCTCCATCCTTCTCCAAACCCACATCTCAAACGCCTCAAGTCTACGCACATCCTCCCTTCGCAATGACCAAGTTTTCGACCCATATAGCGCCACGCTCCATATTAAAGTTTTCACCAGCCTCTTCTTTACGTCTCTTCTCAGACACCCCCTCATCAATTCCCTTCTCTTCGAAAATGCTTCTTTAGCGAGCGCATTTCTGCTTCTGATGTCCTTATACATATAGCATTAAACTACTGGTATAATGACGGTAATTTGAGAGTTAATACGCCAATGTTTCATGTACATAAAGTCGTAGGCGCTTGAGTTGTTTCGAATTTCCCGCATATTTCACTTATTTTCAATATGGCCGCCGTGCGCAATTTCCATTACAAGAAAACAATGGTATAGTCGCCTAGTGTCCTCTCTGTATATCCCTACTCTGTGCTAGAAGTGTAATTATTCAATGGCATATGATGATTGATGCATGCTAATATCAATGACTTTAAGCCAATCCAAAGACGAAGGCGTTATACATCATTCTGCAAGAATTTTCCAAGGAAACTGCGTGAGTCACCTTGGAAATAATAAAAGTCGGACTGTTAATTTTAAAGTTTACTGGGGTAGAAAAATAAGCAGAGCGTTCGGCTACGGACCTGAGGGACCCGGGTTTAAAAATCCAGGGGAATCCCGTAGATGAATCCCGTCCGAAATCGTTACGATGCGATTTCCTGGGTGACAGAGCTTCCTTGGGCGCAGAGAGCGACCCATGGATGGGTCCTAGTCCTCCTAACTAACAACGTGAACTACATCTACACCTACAAAATACCCTGCAAGCCACCTCAGGGGTGTGTGGCAGGGGGTGAGTAATCACCAACATGCATTACACTATACCCTCAAGTTAGTGTAACTACGACTAATTATGCATTAGAATAAATCGCTAATGCTTGTCATGAGGCGAAGCCTCACAAGCATGCAACACTACACTACAGATGTCATCAAAATGGAGAGTGACCGTCAATATACATGCATTCTACAACTACACAGATGGACAGGGACTCAAGACCCATGTAGAAAACATGCTAGGCGTGCTGTTAGTATGTAGTAGGTAACAGATAAGGATTCAAGTATTAGGAGTACTACTACCACTAAGAGCTACACTACCTGACGACAAACCTAGATAAAAGTCTCATGGCAGCTATTATGGTCCCTTATCGTTCGTGGGAAAAAAGACGTCTTAAATCTATCCGTTCTGCAGTCTAGTTCCCTAATTTTACTCTCATGATCTGATCTACCGACTACAAATGTTTAATCGGATTAACGCGAATTATGCTCCACCGTCACTCATACAGCTTATCGCTAAGAGGCAAAGGGTGACGATAAAAAGGATGAGTTGCCTTAATTTATCGTACAGAACGACCCTGAAACTGAGAAATGTTTAAACATAAGGAAGTACACAATAAAAGCATCAGATAAGGTAATAATGATTTAAAAGCCTTGCGTTAGAACCATTATGGACGAGGCATTAGGACTAGCCAAATTATGTTATCCATATTTTCGCGGCTTTAGAAGTATGAGTGGATTAAAACGTAAGATACAAAATAATTTGAAAATAAGAATACTAAGATCGGAAAGTGCCATTGGCGTTACGATATCTGAAAGATACTAATTATATACAAAGAAAATGAAAAGAGAACAGGAGACTACGCCTACTGGCAGTCAATTACACAACATGTACTTCACATGTTGTGTAATAGACAGCCTGCCACACGGCCTTTTAAGTATATAGTCTCGGGCGGCATAATCTGATTTAAAATTCATTAAGATTTTTTATCGATCCGCAAGAACGACGTCAAACGAATAAATGTGCAGAATTCACAGTGAAAACATCATTCGGCTGGACAAGGATTCGAACCCAGATCTCCTGGTTACATCATTCAATGTACGATCCCTCGGTCGACCCTCCGAAGATTTCCTATTCACAGAATTGGATATATCAATAAAGCAACCAAACAGCACACCCAATCACGATCACGGATAGATCATCCCCAAGAGGTGCGAAATACAACCCATGCACTATAATAATATCTCTTAATTAGGAGAATACTACCCCAATGCCTTAAAATTGGAGCATTGAAGGCATATCCGGCAAAAGAAATGGCATGATCTGACGATCGAAGGGTGAAATACAGGTTAAATCTTTTGCGCGTGATCGGAGCAGACAGTTTTTTGCCGGACGTTCAACATATATTGCTAGAGCCAACGTACTACGGTAGAAGCGATCACAGGAATAAGATAAACGAAATTGACAGCAGAACCGATAGATTTAAAATGTAATTTTCCCCACGTACAATAAGGGATCATAATTGTTGCGACAGATCAATCAAATGAAACTACCACCCTCATAAGGTAGAGCAGAATTTTCACTTGTGTTTAAAAACACAACATCATTACTAACACTTCACACCGCTTGATATGTCTGGCAGTATTTTATTTTGTTCTCTGCATGAAGTAGCATCTAGTAGCACTCATGAATTAACAGTATCAGTAATATTAACCGCTAGATGTGGGTATAGCATTGTTCTGCATGTTTGCATGTTCATTTACGTATCACTCTCCCAGTTTCTGGTTGGACTACACACTGTTCTCCTGACTGCTTTTTGGCCTGCGTATAGCGGCCGGGGGAGCGTGCGAGGTTCTGATTTGTGCTGGGACGAGTGCTGCATGCCTGGTGTGGAATCACCCCGTGCCACACACCCTAGTGGTGGCTTGCACGGTACTTCGTAGATGTAGATCTTGCCGCAACCATTCATTAAGGACTTGATGGACCGCGCACATTTCTTTGGGATGCATTCGGAGAATTTTTCCCACGCCTCGTCGCCGAAACGACCGCCAAATTCGCCCGCGGACTACGTAAACATTACGCAAACCTCCCGCTCAGCAAGGACAAACAAACCTGGCCAAAATGAGAATCGACCATGATCCCGTGCTGACTACAAAACTCCCACCCCGTGCATGGGAACACTTGTTACGCGAACTGATTCGAATTTAGAGCTGTTTTCGATTAACGAGGCCGAAGAAATCGATAAAGGGAGCAGCGAAAGGAAAATGGCGACTCTGGAAGCGGAGAAGGATGGTTCGGAAGGGAGGAATAAAGAAAGAAGAGGGTCAAGACGACGCCGTCCCGACTGTAATTAAATCCGCATTTCGGAAGACGTGCAGCGACTTGAATCGTGTGAAGTAGAAGAAGACGAAGGAGGAGGGTAGGCCCAAAAGCCGTTCCCTTACCTCCCACGGTCTCTCTCTTCCCGAGCGGAGCGGTCTCCTCTCCGTAAAGCCTTCCCAGTTCCTCCCCCCGAGCACAACCCCTCCCAAACAAACCCCCTCCCCTCCATTCCCCTCCCGCATGCCTCCCCCCAGACCCCACTCGTCCTCTTATTATAGCATTCCGTGGAAGGGCGCCAACTTTTTCCCTCTCCCTCGAGAGAGGAATCCCACCGAGCCGTGCCTCGCGCCGTTTCGTCGAAACAACTGCCCACCACCGCGCGCGCCCACCGAGGAGGATGAGGAATGGAACACGGGAGGGAGGGAGAACTACTCCGGGGTTCCAGCAATGCGTGAAAAACGGCATCGCATAACGGTCTCTCACACGGCTGGACGCGGTGGAATAGTATTATTACGTAATGTTCCACATGCGTCGTATCGGGTTTCCCGCTCAAACACTCACTCGCGGATCGGGACCTGCGAGCGCGCACGAAGGGAAACGGCCTGATGGAAAGGAAACGAACGCCGAGAGGTTTAATGTTGTAAACAATTGCCGAAGAAACCGACGATCCAAATTCGGACGGGGAACTGGGCAGTTTAAAACTGATGCGCCCGTTCTATCTCATCCGGAACCTAAGAAAAGAGCGACCGACAGCAAAATAGCACGGAACAGATGTTATGGCGCATCTGCTAGACCTCGTCTTAGAATACATTTCTACCATTTAGGTCCAAGTGCAGAAAGAATAATTCTACAGCTTAGCGAACTGCAAAGGGAAGCCGACATTTGCGCTAAAAGGACTATGAAAAATTTAAGGGTTATACGAGTTGGAAAAACATTGAAAGTTGGCACATTCTGGCATTAGGAACACTTGTCATTCTCATGGAGAATTACATAAAAATAGAAAGATTTCAATTCAATTACTGATAATCACCATAAAATAGCATTACTTCAGCAACTGAGAGCACTATGAACACCTACAGGGAAAAGGTATAAGATTGAAATGCAAGACAAAAGGAATATCTTCCCCATACACGATTGGAAGAAACATCAGCATGAAATACGTGGGACAATGTTTCACACAGTTAAAAGCATACCATAGCCAATCCTTACGTCTCAATTTAAAGCAATATATTCTTATCTTCTGTCCCAATCATAATGACTCTTCATATCAGTTAAATCACAAACCTTAATAATGATCGGTGACGTAACACCCAGGGCCATAAGCTCCTCGCGCAGCTAGCACGAAACGAAAAGGGCGAATTATTAACAAGCAGTTCGGACAAAGCCTCCTTATTAAATTCCTACTTTCAATGCGTGTTCACCAAGTCATCACAGATTACATCCGTAAAGGTAAATGATCACTTCCAGCAAAAGATGCCGCCTATCGATATTTGCACTCACGGAATAGAAAAACTTCTAAAATCATTAAGTCCAAATAAATCCCCACGTCCTGAATAAATTCCTGCCCGCGTGTATTGAGAATTAGCTTGTGAAATAAAACCCTACTTGCAGAATATACTTATTAAATCCATCAACGAACACAAAGTACCCATGGACTGGAAAATTGCAAATATCACTCCTTGCTATATCGATGACATTGTAACTCGAAAATCTTCGGATGAATGCCAATAGGCAGGTGAATATCACACATGGGAAAGGGGGAAAATTCCTTACCTTTCGTCCTTATGAATCTCTGACAGTCAAATTTTAGTCATGATCGAAGAGCCATCACTCGGATTTGAACCCGTGTTCTCCAGGCACGTAAACAAACTAGGCTGCGTCGCCGCCACTGAACAAGATATCAATAACCGTAATAATATTAATAGCAGGGCGAACCGTAACACAAATCACCTAGATCGAGGAAATTATATTAAGCCTATGATCGGTAACTCAATCAAAAACCATGAAAGAACACGGAGAACTCCATAGAGACGTTGGTCAATGATTGATGAGTAACATAAACGTGGAATAGCTTTTCGCAGTGGTGGAATCGCGGCACGATGTCGTCTCCGAAATTACAAATGGTATTCACAATATACGAGCCAATATACGCAATTCGGAATAAAAATAACGAAAAGGTAGTTAGCAACTTCATACATACAGTGGACGTAAAGGCGAGATGTTTATTATTTTAATGTGCGCTCAAATTCGTATCCACAATCGATAATTAACTTAAAATTAATAAAGTATTAGCCATTTCACGACTATCTACGACTCAACCTACATAAGGGTCAAAGGAAGTTGGGAGGCAAAGGAAGCTGAAAGAGGTACGGGTCATTACATCGTATTCATCCAATTGCGCGAGCGCGCCCATCGTTATTCGGCCGGGAACTGCCGAAGGCGACTTGACGGCAGGAAAGAAGAGAGCGCTATTTCGCCCGGGAGATGACATTGCATTAGGCACCGAGCCTAGAATTGCGACCAAGGCTTAGGATGGTCCTCGAAAAGGACTCAAAACCAACATGCATTTTCGACACACCCATTCACAGCCGAACTGGCCTCGGCGTAGCATTCAGCTCACTTTACCAACACTTCTCCAACGCTTGATCACAACAGCCTTTCTTCTATGCTCATCCTGTTGCTGAAAACTTGCTAGTTCAACCATATATTACAATTCCAACAAATTTTAAACTATACTAAGCATCATATTACAAACAGTGACTATAGCTTTTCTCACAACATGTAAGCAGCTCAAAAGCAAAACCATCCGTATGGGCAGGATAGAGATAAGGTTATCATGTTCCCGACAGGGTGACAAAGATGCATTCGTGAACACGAAGAGGACACTTCATTAGTATGTAGTAATTATGTTTAACGTCCTCCCACGGCTAAGGTCATTTCGCACATACAGTCTGAAACGTGCAGACAGGGGCAATAGCACTAGGTCGAGTCGGAGGATCACCCCTCCAAACTCGAGCCGAGCCCAACGATGCTTAACTTCGGTGACTGATCGGGAACCGGTGTATCCATCGTGGCAGGCCGTTGCCCTGAGGACACTTCATTTCTAGATTGAATATCTGATCATTATGTAGTATCCGTGATCTCGTCGATCCTCAACTCATGACGGTAATGAATCCCTATGCGGATATGCCTCTGAATTCAAGGAAGTTCGACCGCGAAAAACGTTTAATGGCGATTTTTTCAAAATCACTTCAACAGCCGTGAGAGTTTTAAAAACCGAAGAGGAAACAAAGAGCCAATCACAAAGCATTAACTATTTGCAGTACGCTTCTAAATAGACGAGCAGAGGAATTACATATACATGCTCATACATTGTGGAACTTATCTATGCATACTGTGATGAAAAAGAAAGACTTGAGCCAGGAATTCTACATCTATCTAATCTACAAAATACCCTGCAAGACACCTCAGGGGTGTGTGGAAGGGGGCGAGTTTTCACCAACATGCATTACACTATACCCTAATGTTAGTGTAACTACGACTAATACGCGATTAGCGATCTAATAGCGATTTATGCATTAGCATAAATCGCTAATGCTTGTCACGAGGCGAAGCCTCACAAGCATGCACTACTACACTACAGATATTATCACAATGGAGAAGGACCATTAACATTTTTATTAATGTGATTTACGTCTGGTTAAACATGTTCTCTGGATGATGACTATTGTGGTTGTACTTTTACATTGATAATGAACACGTCACGAAACTGACAACTCGATATACCAGTAAGTACATCCGCGCACAAGTAGGGGTCACAATTGTTATGATCGTACCCTTCAATAATGTTAGTCGTAAAGGCCGTTTTACACTGGGCACGAAATTGCACAACATCAAACGGCATGTTTTTCTCAATCGGGCGTGCAATCATTTTCGAATTAGAGCAGAGGCTATTATGCCATCTCGCATTCATGCATTCGAGCATGCGTTCTTGCAATTCACGGCTTTACACGATGCAATTTGAAATGCACGTTCGTACGTACATCAGATTGTGTAATTACGTGCCCCGTGTTAAACGGGCTTAAGAATAGGTAACTCTTGCTCCAACTATTTTATATATCAATCTTCACTGTCCGCATAAAATTCTAATCAACTTTATTCCCTTTGTGTCTATAATTTTGTGATAACATTTACTTAACAACATGACTGCCAAAGAATGAAGACGAGACTGAATGTCACTTGGTATACCAGACTTTTCCACCAGTATGCAATAAATTATAATGATCACTATCGCCTCATCCCGCTGGAAATTAAACTTGAAAAAATGAGTTGTTATTAATTTTTGGAGACAGAAAAACTCTCCTTGTAACAGCTATTGCATAAACAGAAAATTAGATACTGCAGAATCGGTTAAATACCTCGGAATTAAACTGACTAATGATCTCTCGTGGATTAAACACATTCGAGAAATTACCGGTCAAACTAATCGTAAATTGGGATTTGTTAAAAGAGTACTTAGCAAGTGCGACGATAAAGTTAGGGAAATCAGCTACTTCTCCCTCGTTAGACCCCACTTGGAATATGCTGGCAGTATTTGGGATCCTTATGATATAGGCTTGGAAACTTGAGTTAGAACGCCTGCAGCGAAGATCTGCAAGATAAGTTAAAGGCCGTTATGATAATCTCGTTAGTGACACTGACATTTTGCAGCAACTGGAATGGGAAACGATTTCATACAGTCGATTAAAATTTAGACTCAATCTATTATGTAAGTTCCAAACCGGTCTATTCTCTGACGACGTTGATAATATTTTACGAAATCCTACATACTACGGTAGATCAGATCATGAGAGTAAAATTAGGGAACTAGACTGCAGAACGGACAGATTTAAGATGTCTTTTTACCCACGAACGATAAGAGACCATAACAGCTGCAAATGAGACTTTATCTAGGTTTGTCGTTAGGTAGCGTATCTCTCAGTAGTAGTAGTACTCCCTTATACTTGAACCCTTATCTGTTACCTAGTACTAACAGCACGCCGTGCATTTTTTCTACATAAGTCTTGAGTCTCTGTCCAATTGAGTAGTTGCAAAATACATATATATCTTAACAATCCCTCTCCATTGGGAGCATTTCTGTAGTTTAGTGCATGCTTGTGAGGTTTCGCCTCGAGACAAGCATTAGCGATTTATGCTAATGCATAATTAGTCGTAGTTACACTAACTTTAGGGCATAGATTAATGCATGTTGGTGAATACTCACCCCCTGGCATACACCCCTGAGGTGTCTTGCAGGGTAGTTTGTAGAAGTAGATGAAATGTCCCGCAGGAATAAGCATCTCGTAGTTTCCATGAGACAATGATACAAATTGATACAAATCAGTAAAATACTTTATTCCGTGTATCGCAAGTTAGAAGGTTTGTCAACGCACCATTACCTTGGATTCTTGTTTAGCCTTGCATTGTTCCCCCGACAGCTTTAGGAAACCACCTAGGGGCTGAAGTAGCATGTGAGGTTCGAACTCAAACTGGGACGAGCGCTGCCTGCCTGGCATGGAATCACCCCGTGCCACGTACCCTGGAGGAGGCTTGCACGGAATTTCGCAATGTAGATAGATTACACTTCTCAAAATCCAAACTCTGAGTGAACATATCATTAATTTAAGGCTACATCGTTTAATGGTTAAAGAATTAGCGGGACAGTATAAAATTAGGGGGAAAACTCCACACTTACTTGATAAGCCAATAGATTTAGACGTTAATTGTACCACTGACAAGAGAAATAACTTCAGTATATTGTTCCTTTTGCATTATTTCGAAGCAAATGGACTTATTTTTAGCCGAGAGATCTTCGTGGAATTCAGACATAGCATGAGAAAAAATTGGTAAGTTCACATAAGTACACAAAATAATTATTTTCACCCGATGATAACAAATAAATATAGCATGGAATATTAATATTTCTGTTTGAGGCTTTCGCAGCGCTGTTCTGATGGTATCTCAATGTTTTTCGGGCAAAGCTGCGTCGGTGTATCTTTACGATGGAATATTAATAGTTGTTTTCCTCTACCATAGCGATAAAGAGGAAACTAAGGTGCAAGCAATTGGAATTCGAGGCCCAAAACCCGATGTCGATAGCCGGCAGCGGGCATCACCCTGAAAGTAATATGCGCGAGGGCGAGAAAATCGATCTCCTGCCCCTTCACGGAAATACAAATCACCGAGTGTACGCCAGCCCCAACAAATTTTTACTTCGCGTTTTCATAAGCAAATGGCTTATTAATCAGAATTTACCGGCCGATGCACCACCATTCTTTGCGAGAATAGCAGCGAGGGGTATGGAGGCCACCCCTGCCATACATCCGTGCAGGGTATTTTGTAGATGGTATCTATAGCAGTGCGGTAAACCCGGACGCAATCGGATGAGGGGGGCCCAAGACGCCAAAATACCTAACTCTCCCATTTCGAAAAAGTTGGTAGCGCATGGCATTTTTTTCTTCCGATGTTCCCACGCAGGAGATTTTTTTTCCAAAGAGGAAAGCCGTTTGCCACCAATTCAGCATCGCCGCAGAAGGCGCCGTCTCATTAGCATTTTCCCCAGGGGGCAATAACCCCCTCGGACTTGGTCAAAGGTAGCAGTCTCCCTCTCCCTCCTGCGTCCAATCGACAAAGGGAAGCCTCCGGTGGGGGTGAGAAGCAGGCGAAGCTAAGGGTGCGATGGCTTCGTAAGCGGTCTTCCCTGGTCGTATTTACGCGGGTTGCCGGAAAGCACCGCATACTATGACGAAAACTGAATGTGTAGCATGGGGAAATATCGGTTTCTGAAATATTTTAAGTATGTACATTGACCCTTGTCTAACATGCTGATACCGATCATTCAGGTCCTTCACTTGGAATGTGGTGATGTGGACTTACTATTTACTAGCCATTAATTACTATAAAGCAGCGACTTTCCACCTGCGATGAAAAATAGCCAGTACAGACGAACGCCTCTCGTAATATCACCTAATGTAATAAGACCAGCAAAGATAAACCTGCGAGATATATTAAGGCGGCTCGCAATGACAAAAGATGTTCACGGTGGACGCAGCACCGGCAATACTAATCATTAATTCACTAGGTTTAAGAAGCTCAGCATCGTCATGCATTAGTGTCGAGTGTGTTCTAGTGCCCCATGTAAAAGAATCGACAATAGAGCGATGTGAGTCACAAATGAAGCAGAGAAGTGAAAATGCAGCGCGTTTATCAAAACTTACAATTTTCTCTCGACTCTTTCAGAACTTATACGAGAAAATTAAGTCACCACTCCTAAAAATGCTTCAATGATGAGTCACCAATGTACTACGAAGAGTTGTGAACGAAGGGTGCCTAATGAAAACTATTCAAAGAAGAAGAAGTTAACTTAATGGATACATGCAAAATTGCTTCCTTAAAACAATGAGGGAAAGATAAATAGTGTAACTACGACTAATTACGCATTAGCATAAATCGCTAATGCTTGTCACGAGGCAAAGCCTCACAAGCATGCACTACTACACTACAGACATTATCACAATGGAGAGGGACATATTATGCATTAATATCCATTGTATCAGGCATTGTTTAGTACCAGAGAAAAGTAATGACACGAGTCATTAAACTGGTTTCCTAAAATCAGAGTTCCAGAAGTGTCAAATACACCATTCAGATAATTACCTTAGAAAAGAAAAAATTATGGCATGAATTTTCTGAGGATTTTTATACGTAATGTCAAGCTCTATATACCTGATAACAGATAAATTCGATCGATTAACAACCAAAATAAGTAGTAGACAGCTATAATATTAATTTACTCTGTACAGTTTCTTCGCAGAGAGAATGTGACAACGTATTCATTTGATTGTAAATGGAAATTGGATAAAGACTCCCAACTGCAATTACTCTAGAACCAAAATGATTCTGTGTCAATTAAACGGACATTTGAGGAGTAAAAAAACATTAACGTTCTTTAAATGTATAACTTCATCTTTCGCTACCTTGACAATTACCCACAGGAGGCGTAGCCTCAATTAAGATGAATCCTACGCGTTGTTAAGAGGCCACACCCATCCGAATTTAGCATCGGCATCAAACACATTTGAAATATAAATGGTGAAAAGCGAACCGTAATACACGACCAAAGCGTGCAAAGCCTGGGGCATTGAGTTGACCCCCAAATATATAATTAGTATTTCAGCGGTATTGAAACCCATCGAAGTTTCCTGAAAAATAAATAAGGCCAACCGATATTCAAACGACATGACAATCAAAAAAGTAGTCACGAATGAATTACTACCATAAAAAAACTAAGTTCACGACGTTTGTCTACCGGGTGATACTTAGTACTACTTTGTGCATTGGAACCGTCTAGAATTCGGGGCAACGTAGCCGTTCCCTCCAAGCGCATGGGTAACTAAACGCTTGCAGGCACAAATGCGCACTAAACGGTCACGTGATGGGTTAAATTTGGAATGCGACAAAGAAAACTAGGCGGAATTCAGGCCGTAATACGAAGAGTGGTTTGGCGCCAATGACATACGTAGCAGGAACAGCTTTCAATCTATCAAGTTCTTTCCCTAAAGATAGCTTTGAAACCTGTCAACAACGAACGCACGTTTAGGGAAAATTGATCGGAACCGAAGAAATTTATGTTATTCAACTTTGGGCGTATTTGAAATAAATAAATCACACAGAAAAGTGCAATTCGAGGGCAGTATCGAAAACGGCTTGTTCTCTAAGGAAGGTAATCATTAGTTCCCTATCCTAAACCTTTACACAGAATAAAAAAAAACAACCAACCCTCTTCAGAAAATAAGAATACGAAAAAACGCAAACGTAGAAAAATCACGCTAATGAGGACCTATTTGAGTAAGAATATTAGGTCTTTACATAATAAAGCCACCGAAAGTTAGGAACTCAAGAGAGCTCGTCGACCAAAAGAATGTTGGGTCAGCCAAGGAAGTAAGACTGAACTTTTGTCATCTTGGGGGTCAATGATCTCGAAATAGCCGGCTAAAACAATAAGGATACGTAACTCCATGCACAGCTCTACCAGCACTCTGCTTGCCACTTGAAACTGCCAACTAGCAACACAACCTTTGGTACAAAACCAGCTGAGATGTATAGTTAGAAAGTCGGAAACACAAAATGCATACACCATAGCTATTCGACCGATGGTACTGCAAGGCTGAGAGAGTATTCCCAGGCATTATAGGTGCAGTTTTGAATGGACCAAAGCAAAATAAAATTGAAACGTGCAGGAAAATATTACCACGACGGGGAACTCTAGCTTGAAGACTACACTATTCCCTCCGCAGTCGTTTTACTTCTTTTAAGGGGGACATAAGAAGTTTGGACAGACTTAAATGCGTATCTGGAAGGCAACAACCTTGGAAGGATTCCTTTCACATGGACACTCACTCAGTGATTCAACCCGAAGGTTGGTTTGTGTAGTTGAGGGTAGAGCTCACCCCGGACTAAGCCACAGGCGTGTGAATTTCACACATTCAGGTTAGGGGGGGCAGTTCCTTTCCCTGGGCCAACTCGCACTCAAGAGGATTTTTCTTTTGTTCGGGGGCGTCCAAGGGCTTCACCCGGATTTGAACCCGGGACCCTTCGATCAGGGTCATGAACACAGTCAACTTAAAAACAAGACCTGGCAGAAGGGAAACTTGTCTGAAACTACACTCTACCGGGCAAGAATTGTCTGCATTATGTGCATGTACTATTTGCATCTTGAAACTGGAACCGCAAGCCAGGTTCCTACAGCCTCGATCTGAATACAATTTGTCGTTCGCATCATCTGTTCTACGAAATGAAAATCACAATGACGAAATGTGTACCTATGCATTTAAGGGGAAGATGCGTCAATAGATAAGTCGTAAGGGATTTACTACGCATGAACACACGTTCGCGCTAAATATAACTGGATATAAATCATCAAGTACGGTAGAAGAGTTAAACATACTCCAAAGGAGTGGATAATTCGATCATTAGAGTAAGCACTTTAGTACTAAGTAATACATGATCTGCTTCAAACATCCGAATATATAGCTAAAAGAAAACGGATGAGGTCTACAGCTCAAGAGAAGGGACTTTTTTCATATTTTCTTTAGCTATGTTACGGCAAACATCCATAAGAATGAAACGAAGTATGTCATGCAATGATCGAAATTAAAAATCACCATAATTTGGAGTATGTTCTGCATAGAATGGTCTGAAAATGAAGCTTAGTCTTTGGCCTCTCCTGTAGCTCTCGCTATGCCCCGAAAGGGTTAAAGGGCTCGACAAGCCGAGCCTGCTCTTGGTCAGCTGATACACATGGGTTACTAGCAGTTACGTCATTCCCCGCGCACAAACTACTACGGATTCCACGACGGAATAATGAGACAAAGGTTATTAGTCGTAAGAAGTTCTGTGTCCAGGAATTATTGTAGTAAATAGGGAATTAAACAATCTTACCTGAAGATCTGGATGCTTGTTGTCCTTATGACTTGCAGCTCTTATCACTCCCGCCCGCCATCCCCATTCGTTTATTTTTCCTAATTTTAGCTTCGTAAATCCACTCACAGACAAAAAACGTTTACCAACTATTTCTTCTCTACACTTATATGCCATTATATACACTAGAAACACATACTCAATTCACAAACACCACAAACGTCAAACGTTTTCCAGGAAAAGATCAACAACACAACATCTTTCCAATTCCGCGCAAGGATACTCACAAAATCGTTTGAGAGCAGCAGAACGTTGCAATAGTTCCTAGGTGGTGGCAGCACCGTCGCCTTTCTTTAGCTGCCCTCTATGAGGAAACGCCAGACCTCAACCATTTCGGGGCACCGAATTTTAAATTTCTATGCTTTTACCATTGAGGGATTACTATATCGAAGTAAATGTTTAAATAATTTAATAATATAAAATAATACCTATTGAAAGCCATTTTACTTTATTAAAATGCATTCTTATGATTATTGAAATATCGAGTAAGTGGCGTTTTAAGTTGAGCGTGGTGGAAATTAAAGTTCTTTGAACGTCTTCTCTATTCTATATTTTCCCTGAGATAATTTCCATCGACCAATCGGATTCCAGTGTGGATTCATAATATCCTTCCGCACTTTCGGAAGACAACTTCTGCTAGATAGTTCGTAACCATGTGATCAAAACAAAAGTACGTCACATAGCAAAATGGCAGTTGGGTACAATACCAGTGGTCGGAACGTAGTCGTGTGATCATCGAATAAGTGTTCAGTGCTCTGTGTGGACTTATATCTGGCATCGTTAACCAAGAATGATATCTTCGATCGTTTCCCGTTTAGTAATGTGAGTACACATCTTGTATATGTTAACTTCAAAATTTAAATTTAACGGTTTTTACCCTTGTTTCCCTAGCTACAGTTCTTTACGGCGTTATCAAATTTCAATTTCGTCGAGTTAAACTTGCAGATTTAATTACTCACTTTCCGTAAGATTTTGCTTCTGATTCTGATACTCCTGTTAGCCTAGATATTGAATGAGTAATCCACGAGTTGGTGTACCAGCTGATATCGATTCGAATGTTAGCTGGTGTCTCACATAGATCCCGAATGAAGGTCAATTCGTACGTTGTAATAATATTAGTTAAATTATTTTTAATAGGCATTGTGGATAGTGAATGTTCTTGAGTACTAGTTTTCTCGTGGTATATCTTATTTGCCATTACATAAAATTCCGTTTGTGGTACTTCGTTTTATTTCCTTCTCTCTCGTCATTGACTCATATCTGTTCCGTTTTCCTTCGAAATAATTACGGATTTATTACTTCAAGTTTAATACATTTATATTTGTACATACCTGTATTCATGTTCTATGCCTGGCTGAAATAGGCAAATATTTCACATTATAATACTATTATCCGTTACTCACTTGGCCATTCGCTGTTTCCGGAGATCGTTTTGTTTGAATTTTGGGGAATTCATCTACAAAGTATCCTATCTGTAAGTATATAGAGTATCTATTTAATCCAAAACCCATAGTATAAATGTGCTTTGAGTTCATGCAGAAACCCGTGTTAACTCTGCTCTTAACACACTTGTGAGTGCAGTGTTGATCTTATTATGGAGACATGATTTTTGAGAGGTGAATATTTTAAGACTTAAGAAATGCTTCATGTTGTGAGGCTGGCAGCAAATGAAGAAAACTGCGTTTGACTTGAAGGAATGAGCTAATGTTAATGCCTTTTCGATCTCTTATTCCTTGCACCAATGAGCATTTGTGTTTTCGCAGCATCTTTTAAATGTCATTCCTGTTAATTCGGTGTCACTGTTGTTATTGCTCAAGTTCAGTTCGGTCATCACAATTTAACTTTGGTTAAGTGATGCATGCATCCCATAACATGACATTATTGCCTTGTCTTATGCAATAGGGAAGAATATTTCCTTGGGGTATGTTAGTAGAGTACCTACAAGGCATTACTGATGAGCTGATCTTTTGTGAAGTTCGTTGTTCGCAAGCGATTTAATAACTGTGAATATTTGTTTGACCCGTTTATATTTCGTTAGGTTTTCATTTATGTACCAGAATTTTCCTATTTGGATCGTCATTTGCATCGGTCTTATCTTACTCCTGTAAAAGTGGAACAGTGATAGAGAATAGTACAGTGAACTCTTTTTGCGGTTTCTATGAATTGCAGAAGATGTTGTAACAAAGCAATGTGTATTCGACGCCCGTGTCGTGTGTGGCTATTAGTACGCAAGCGCGGAGTTCTTCGTGAAATTATGGAGGTAAACTATGGATTCATCCGGCTACGTCGGAATAAAAAGATTGATTCATCTACGTAATACATTTAAGTCTTCGGATCGTTGGTGGGCAAAAGGATCTCTTTTTAAGCTGATTGTGCTAAAGCAAATGTGAAACGATGGTTGTAACCTATGTTCTGAGATATTTTAATACAAATATTTTAATGTGTCAACGTTGCGTATGGAATGCATGTGAATTTGAAATTGAGTCCTATTTTAGTTGTTAAGTCATGCTTTGAAACATATTTGGATTGTTGGAGTGTAATGCATCGTACAGTTATTTTTTTATTCATAGATGTTTTAAATTTGTGGTGTACAAGTTCTACTGCTTTGATTTTTTTAAATATTGAATTTACTTTGGCAAGTTTCGGTTCGGTCTAGAAGTAGGTATGTTTTAGTCTGAATCGATAAATTTTCCTTTGGTCTATATCCGATTATCACAAGAATGAGTCTTGGTACCATGTTTGGAGAATAATTGTCCCGGCAAATCAAGGCAAATATATTATAGGAAATGACGGCTGTGTATCATTTTTATTTTAAAAACTACTTCAAGTAACTGTTCTTAGGTTGTGGTTACCACTGTCTAAAAATTATTTTTTATTGTTAACGAACTCGTTCTTTATGAGAGATGACCAATCGTTAGTTAATTCCCAGAAAACCAAATCGCTATCACCTTAGAATATTGAAACGTAGCTTCCGCATCTTTTAATTTGTAACTAACAATAAGTTGCCTCAAATTTCTTCTAACGGCAAGGTAGAAAATATCTTCAGCCAGCACGAGATTCACAGAATCCAGTATTTCTTGCGCTCATGTCATAGAGGAATGATTTTTCTGGGAGTTCATTTGTGACCTACCAGCTAGTTCTTTACTATTTCTTTCTAAAGTCATAACATACCTTTGTGATTCTCTCCATTTTCAATTTTAAGATGGTGTTGTGTTCAATTTTGCTGGGGATGGTGACCGAGATATTTTTTTCTCCGGGACTAAATTAAGGATTTTGGATTTTTTCATGGCCTCAAAATGAATTTTTGTACTCTCTTGACAGCATGATGTGGGGAAGGAGTAAAGCTTGCCACTCTATGCGTAGACTCGATGCCCTTATTATGCCTGGGGGTTTAAGTGGAAAGATTAATAGAAGAATCGGGATGCATGTGATCATCAATAATTGATGATTTTTAGTAACACCTGTTCATATCTTGTGGTAACACATTCTAGAAGAGAAACAAATGTTTTACATTAATAATTTTCTCTGTTGTGATTATTTCTTGACTCTTTGTTGCGTTTCATTCTGTCTTTTTACGAATTTTCACGAATGCCAATTAAGTATCTATACGGTTTGTTTGAATTTTGTTTTCTAAGGTAGACATTTTTTTATAGATATTTATCTCTGAAAACGTTTTTAGCTATCTTTTACTTTTACATTATTGCTAGCGTTTATTGTGGGGCCTAAAAATGAGCCGAGTCTGCCTCTGGCTATATTGTTATATATAGGAAGGCGAGAGGTTACTGGGTTGGGCATTGCTTCTATACCTTAAAGCTCGCTATTTTTCCAATTCTTCCTTTTGAAAATAAATCATGGTGAAACGATCATAACTCTGTGATATGTTTTTGGTCTCTGCGGACCTGAATGATGCCGTTATATTATTGAAGCGTTAAACGCTACAGAAACGGCCTCCTTTCGCGTGTGGATTTTAAATGCTCTCGATCCCGTAAAGGCCTTTGTGTTCTGAGATCAATATCGTGGCTAGTTCAACTCAGGACGAATCTCCGTCACTCGTAGTGCGTAGACCGTTGACCGCAAGAGGTCTAACTTACAGGCTATTCCCCAATTAGTAGCAAAGTAATTTAGCCAAGTCAAAGAAAACTCTCCACTTCGTAGCGGCGTGACACTTTCCCACCATTCTTTACTTTTCTTTTCTGTATTTTCGAGATTATGTTTGGAATTAATTTAGGCGTGAACCTAATAATGATAATTGTGACATATTTATTAATTAAAATGGACTGGGAGACCTTCGGGTTACACTAGTATTCCTCGCATCGGACGGCAATAATAATAACAATAATGATGATATTTATTTTTCACCGTTTGCAGATACATGCATAGCTGCGTCATAGATTTACATGAAAAGTAATACAGAAAATAATAAATAAGACACAAATAATGATAACACAATATTAGTATCAGGCATTTGTCAGTGAATCGTCTACATTTTCTATGACACTGTAATAGCACCTGCCGTTTAGAAAAAAAATTTACCCTCATTTTAGATATGTAAGGTGAGTAGACAGCTTTAATTTCATTTGGAATTTTATTGAAAATTATGGAAGCAGAATGATAGGGGCCTTTCAGGCAGAGAGATCTTGAGTACAGGATTTTGTGTACATTATTTTTGGAGGTGGTGGAGTAATTATGGTAAGAAGCATTGGAAGGAAATCTGTTCAGGTTGGAATGTATGTAACTAGTACAGGTTAAAATGTAGGTATAAAGAAGGAAGTGTAAGGACTCCAGCATTTGAGAAAAGAGGATTGCCATGGGCATATGTGGAGATTTGGTACATGGTCTTAATTGCTTGTTTCTGTGTTGAAAAAGCTCTTCTAGAGGCAGCCGAATTACCCCAGAAAAAGATGCCTTAAGACAAGTGGAATGAATTTTAGCAAAATAAAACTTTTTTAATGTATCAAAAGAGACGATAGGTGCTAGCTATCTAAGCATATAAATGCCCTCAGACATTTTATTTTTTATGGCTTGAATCTGATGTGACCAATCAAGGGTATCGGAGATGCTAAGCCCCAAGAACATCTACAAATGCCACCTCAGGGGTGTGTGGAAGGGGGTGAGTAATCACCAACATGCATTACACTATACCCTAGAGTTAGTGTAACTACGACTAATTCTGCATTAGAATAAATCTCTAATGCTTGTCACGAGGCGAAGCCACACAAGCATGCTCAACTACACAACAGATGTTATCACAATGGAGAGGGACCGTCAATATACATGCATTCTACAACTACACAGATGGGCAGAGACTCAAGACCCATGTAGAAAACATGCAAGGCGTGCTGTTAGTATGTACTAGGTAACAGATAAGGATTAAAGTATTAGGAGTACTACTACTACTAAGAGCTACACTACCTAACGACAAACCTAGATAAAAGTTGAGTAAAAGATAAAACTTGGTAGTATTTATACTATCTTTGTGTTGATTATTATTATTACTGGGAAAAAGAACCTCTTTATTAGGGCACTTATGGAGAAATTGTAGAAAGACTTGATTTTTCTTCATTAAGCATGTGATTATTACTGCTGCACCATTGTTTCATTTCTTTGACAGTCACATTTCTAAGGTGTTCAAGTAAAATTTGAGGGCACTAAATTTGGCATCACAGTTTACAGCAGTGACGACATCCTCCCAAGATTTCAGCTCCAGTGAGGTAGCAAATTCCACCATAGAATCCTTGCAAAAGTTCCTCTTAATGACTAAGGAGTTGAGAGGTTTAGAGATACACGTACCAAAGTCGTTGTGCACATTTCGGACCGTCGATTAAAATTTAGACTCAATCTATTATGTAAGTTCCAAACCGATCTATTCTCTGACGACGTTGTTAATATTTTACTAAATCCAACATACTACGGTAGATTAGATCATGAGAATAAAATTAGGGAACGAGACTGCTAAACGGACAGATCTAAGATGTAATTTTTCCCACGAACGATAAGGGACCACAACAGCTGCCAATGAGACCTTTATCTTGGCTTGTCGATAGGTAGTGTCGCTCTTAGTAGTAGTAGTACTCCCTAATACTTGAATCCTTATCTGTTACCTAGTACTAACAGCACGCCATGCATGTTTTCTACATAAGTCTTGAGTCTCTGTCCAATTGAGTAGTTGCAAAATACATATATATTAACGGTCCCTCTCCATTGTGAGCATATGTGTAGTGTAGTGCATGCTTGTAAGGCTTCGCCTCGTGACAAGCATTCGGGATTTATGCTAATGTATAATTAGTCGTAGTTACTTTAACTTTAGAGTATAGTGTAATGCATGTTGGTGAATACTCATCCCCTGCCACATACCCCTTAGGTGGCTTATAGGGTATTATGTAGATGAAGGCCGAAGTGGTCGGGTAGGCCAGTATTTACAGTTTCACAATTCAGCTTTGAGTCTAATGCTTAGTACCCCACATTATATAAGTAAATATGCATAGGTCCCCAAGTAAAAATGTGCTGCTTCTCTCGCCCATTTCTCTATCACAGAGATTCTACAAAAACTCTTTCTATGTCTTAATATTAATGAATATATGGAATATATTAGGTAAGAATATTGTTATATTTAACATTAATCTGTATTGCATTTATATACTTTGTATATCATGTCCATAATTTCTTTAATTGTTGTATTTTGTGCATAGTGCACTTTCTTATTTTGACGACTCTTGGAAATGTATTTTACCAACGGACAATAAATATTATTTTTAATAGCGAGAATACTCAGGCAGCCATTTATTCCTATGATGTTAGCTACGACCACATTATATTAGTAGATCCGCTGGGACTACTGTCTGCGCCCTCTTCATAGCTTGCAGGGTTCCTAAAAATAATGAGAAAATAGCAGTTGGGTAACATATAGTATTCAATTTTATGGTGGAAATATTGTTTCGGGATAAGACTGGATTTTTAAAATCGATTGATCACGTATATAGAGTGCATGAAGAAATAAATCAACTGCGATGGAAAAATGAGAAATTAGAATGAAAGAGAATGGAGTGGTGAGGTACATCATATCAATCTTCGGATTTGTGAATGTTGACGACGATCAGGTATTAGGGGTCATGTATAAACTACGTTACAAACTTAGGGGGGAGGGGGTCGCCTAATAACCTGCGGCAGGTAACGAGAGGGAGGGGATGGGGCGTTCACTCAAAGTAACTGAGTTTAACATGAGGAAGGGCGCGCGGGGTGTTTCTTACACCCCAAGCTTTAACTCAATCAGGGTTGCCAAAGACCTGGAAAACCTGGAAAAGTCAGGCAATGTTTTAACGCGACCTGGAAATTTCTTAAATTTTCAACCTTATCCGCGTCATTTTTATAATCCCGTGATTTATATTACGATTTGTCAAATGGTTGAAATTAGCGTATAAGCGATTTACTAATGTCGGGTATCAAGCATAAATAATGCCATCTTCCCATTTAATTCCTCAGCGGTTTTGGAGCAAAGCAAAAAATGAAGTTTCTACACTCTTTCTTAGGTCACAGTACAGCTACAGATCTGCTGCAAGGTTTTTGAAAGAACTTTCTGGTCTGAACTTAAAGAATCTCCTCCAAATCTCAATGGATGGGCCCAATGTCAATTTCAAATTTGTGACAGACCTGCAGGCACACCTTCAATCCATGCATGATGTTGATGATCCCTTGCTTGTGTCTATGGGCTCATGTGGGCTTCATACTGTACATAATGCTTTTTTTTAAACTGGAGAAAAATCCACGGGATGGAATGTAGTACCCTTTCTTAGAGCTTGCTATAATGTGTTCAAAGATATGCCTGCGAGGAGGAGCGACTACAAATATTACAATGAGAGTTCAGTTTAGAGATAGCATTCCCTATTAAGTTCTGCCCAGTTAGGTGGCACAACAATGCGGGAGTGGCAGAAACCGCGACGAAATTTCTTCCAAATTTGGATAAATTTGTTAGTGCCATGGAGGGGGATGGCAAAAGTGTGACTTCACGCAGCTATAAGGAAATGTGCGAAGGGATAAAGGACAAACTCATCGGAACTAGATTAGCTTTTTTCTCATGTTGCTCGCATTGTGGAGCCCTTCCTTTGTCATTTCTGTGGCAAAGAGCCAAAAGCTTACATGTCCCAAATCACAACTTTACAGGTGAACATTTGAAGTTTTGGTTGAATTGACGTATTATGAAATGTCATGTTTCATCAAAGTGAATTAGAGAGACTAAGTGAGTGGCATTGTGTATGGTAGCATTTCATCTTTTGACCTTTGAAAAAGTATAAAATTAAACATATATATCAAACAACACCTGCAAAATGCATATTTTTTGGACATATCAGGTTTTGGCTCTTAGCCACAGATTTCCAAAGTAATGATCCATTTTCCCCCTTTCTGTACACAGAACTAACTCGTCATATGGTGGATTGAATGTCTTAGTTTGTGAATGAAGACGTACACAAGAATGCCAGCAGTATTGACCAAGTCAATATTGAAATAAGTGACAATCTAGTCTCAGTAATACGTTTAAAGTTAGGACATTCAGTCAGAGCTGAGCTACGCAGTGTAGTTCTTAAAGATGCCGAAATATTTGCATTCAAGAAAGAATACAGGGTGTTCTTGAAGACTATGTTCTTAAAATTGACTGAAAAGTCACCATTGAAATGTGCATTATGCAAAGGAATAACATTTGCTGATCCATCCCTAATCATGGATTTTCCCGAATGTGCACTGATGCGGTGGGATACAACACTACAGTTTTTTCAAGAAAAGAACTGGCTAACGGGTCAGTATTGCGATCAGATTGAAGAGCAGTTCAAAAATATTATTACAAATCCTCCATTCGTGGAGTTAATGAAAACCTTTAACAGAAAGGATCATTTCTGGATGAAAATTTGTCTGATTCATATTCATCTGATCTCCTTGTCAGTTTCCTTCGCAAGGTCCTAATACTGAGCCATAGAAATGCATTTGTGGAGAGGGGCGTTTCAATTAATAAAGGGTGATTGTTGAAAATCAGCTGCCTAAATCTCATGTTGCACAGCGACAAATCTACGGTGGAATACAGGATGTTGGTGGTTTAGACTGCATAAATTTGACGAAGAAAATGATCCTGAGGGTAAGGAATGACAGGTCTCGTTATGCGAACGCATTAGTTTAGGAGAGGAAGAGAATTATTGAGAGAGGAAATGTAAGATGCAAGAAGAAACGGGTCAGAGATCAGTTCAGTGATCTAACTGAAAAGAAACAAAAAAATTTCTTGAAAGCCAAAGAGAAGTTGATGCCATTGATGTTCTGAAGTGTTCTCAAGATTAGCAATCGAGGATAAATTTTCACCTGTTACAGAATTGTCTTATTCGTTCATAGTCAATCCTTGAGTTTATTTGTATGTATTTTTTTGAGATTCACTATCCAGAAGGAAAGTCTTAATTTTTTCTCCCTTTCTAATTTATTATCTTAATGTTATCATTGTTTTTGGGAAAATATATCTGGACATGCCCATCCCCATAGGCTCATAGCTGTTGGATAGTCTTCTCATTTCATATTGTAGCATGGAATAATAACTACAAATAATATGTGATCTCTAGTTAATGAATAATAATCGTTTACCCATTCAATATTTTTTCTAGTTCATCTCTAATCATTAAGCTACATTGTACCTTAAGGGGCTGTCCATAAATGACGTACACACGATTGGGGGGAGGGAGGTCACCACCTTGTGACAATGTGTGACAGGGAGGAGGGGGGGGGGGGGGGCTATGCTTCATGTGAGATCCACACTTCCACTGTATATTATGCCTTCTTTTTACTCAGACTGTGGAGGGGGGATTGACGTTTTTTTCATTTTTGTGACATCATTAAATGGGGGGGGGTGTGACACTATTTGTGACCAACTTTGACAGGGGGGGAGGGGGTCTAGTTTGATTCAAAATTGAGTGACATCATTTATGGACAGCCCCTTAAACTGAATTAATTTTCATTCTTAATTTTACTTTTAAGTCTTATTTTCGATTTAAAAAAAATACAAATTATAGGTGAGAGTAAGATTTTCCTTCTCACATATTGTTGCAATAGTATGAAAAAATTATTTTTTTTAATTTCACTCATTTCTTACTTGTTCTCTTTAAATCTTATTGTGGTATTTTTGGAAGTCTCAGAACATTCCCAATGACTTAAAGTTGTGGGAAACCCCTCTGGAATTTTCACGTTATCGTGTAATTTTAAAATACTAAGCAGTGATGAACGCATAAGGAAACGTTTGATATATATGGAGGGAGGTAGTGTCTTGTATCAGAAACACATCTCGTCCCCACAGGATAATTACTGATACCTATTTTGGTATTTTTCTTATACTAATAATTTTTGAATAGGTCAGGGAAAAAGTTGCCAAACACCTGGAAAAGTCAGGGAATTTAAAAATTCAGATTTTGTAACAACCATTTCAATCTAACTAAGCCATTGCGTCTAAAATGTTGTAAGTCTTCACGCTATCAAATTGCTTACATTTTAACCTTCTCGCAGATTAAATATCCCTCGTGACAGCACTTTTCAAGGCAGTAGTTAGAAATATGTGGAGGGGAGAGAACAAGGTAGATGAGCACAGTACCTTGGGGCGTGATTCATGTATGATACTTAGAATTTAAAAATGAATATTACTTGTTTCAATTGAGATCAGATAGTTCTATTATATCTAGTTCGGCTACTTTATTTATCATATTTCAACCTATCCCTAAAAATAAACTCACTCAGGAATTGAGAAAATATTTTTAATTGAAAATTTCATTTGTTGAGACAAAGTTACATGTCGGGGGGGGGGGTAAAGTTACATGTCATGTAGATCAGCGTAAACGGTAACGTAGTTTATGCACGACCGCTTACTTGCTTTCCTCTTTTTTACTAAATCCCTATGCCATTTCGTAGTCCAATGTTTTATTTTTCCATTTTCTTCCATATAGTCGTTAGGATTTATGGTCAACAACTGGAGGATGAATTATCTTTGGAACCACCATAAGGACTCGCTGGAGTACATTTTTCTTGATATCCTAGTTTGTAAAAGAGGTATCCTGCTCTTGAACGCGGTAGTTGTATTTTTTTTCGTCTCGTTTTCTTCGTCTCTTTTTGCATGTCGTTGGGTCTTTGAACATTTTGAGTACGTTAGTATTGGTGCTGATGTTGGGAATTCCATACATTTTTAGTATACCACGAGGCTACTCAGTATATCTATTGTGTTTCACAGGTAGTATTCCAACTCAACCTTACTTAAAATTCCTTAAAAACATCCTTAACCAATAGATCGCGTCTGATGAAATATTATTAATCAAGGCGTATTGTTCTATTTAAATTTCTGTCACATATTTAATTTTCTTCATTTTTGAGGGATATAGTGGTAAACGACACTAAACACAGCTTCTGGCTGTCATGGTGTATACCTGCTTTAGCATCCGTGATATAATATGTGCGAAGGGTTGTTTAATTGCCTTTTGATCATAAAAAAACGAGGCAAACGTATGTCGTTGATAATGGGTAGTTATTTTGAAGTAAGCGAAAACTAATTACGCAAAACCGGAGCGGTTGTCTCTCTCGACTACGATTATCATGTTTGATGAAGGATATTAAACGTTTTTATTTAGTCCATGGTTCAAGCAGCATTTAAAGATTCGTTGCTTTTATTTTCTTTGCCATATACCTGATGATCCTGTCAATAAAATTGGAAAGGCGACGAATATACGTACGCAACTCAGACTTATTTTCTTTATACAGGACGACCTCTCTAAAAAGTGACATATTAAGCAAAATACGGTAAAACTTGCCCAGTTTTTGGGTTGGAAATATTCTTATAAACTTTTCTCTTCTTCTATTGGTTGTTTTATGCTTAGGGACTAATCGATTTGACTCGAGTTTTTTCTGCGTGAGGATAATAATAATAATTTCTATATACCTAACTGCCGAAGCCAATTACGAGGTATTTATTATATGGACGAGCACACGCAACCATGCCCTGGGATGTGTAAATTTCCTACCCAGGTGGGATTCGAATGCGCGACCTACGTTTTGGCAGGCGAGGACTTTACCCCGCCACCGAGGCCGGCGGGGTGAAGTATATTCCAGTAATTACGCATAATTTATCTCAATGTCTTAAAAAAACATAACACTATTATTTATGGAATACTACATGTTTACTTAGGGGCACCCTAAGATAAATTGGTTACCCTAACACCCTTTTCTGATATTTGTATGCTACTTTTTTTCAGTTACTTCATTATTCTTTTGAATTAAATATATATCTTTTCCTGTCTTGTGTTTCCTTACCTTCGTAAAGTCTGTGAATGCTATTCGCATTGAAATCTCGCACGTTATTGGTTCTTTGAATGTATATAGGTCATTGCCGGGTGCTATCTTATCTCTCTCACTTCAAGTAAGCTGAGTATAATTATATAGTTATTTTTTTCCTGGATTCGTTTTCGCTTTTTACTTGCTCTGACATTTTAGCTACCAGAAGCTATCATTGGATTTCTATAGATAGCGATGTTTTGAGAAACAAGAACTGCATCGAATGAAATCTTCTCCCATGACTAATTTCAAAGTTGATATGTTGTCCAAATTCATGGCGAAGAAACTATGTTCAAACATAAACCTGGTAACCTACTTACTTTTGCTGCTGTGAATTGGTTTGTTTTCTGCCGAATGATCCTGTTTACGTGTGTAGGTATTCGAATCTTCGCATGGAAACAAGGAGAATTAACGAAATGTACCCATGTAATCTGTATTTATTTTTTATTTTGTGAGAATCAATCTCTTAGTCACATTCTGCAACATATTTGTCTTATAAAGAATGGATGGGAATATTCATCGGAGAAAATCAAGAAGGGAATGCCAGGCAAATGATGGGGAACGTCAAAATGAAGACTTGTTGGAATGCAGTAAGAGGATAATGGATATTCGGATTGATAACTGCTGCTGATGATTGATTCGGAGCTCTCGCTTTTAATGCCTTCATATTATTCTCGAGTCTTCCCGCGCGTTTGTTGCTTAAAAATTAAGGAGCCGTATAATGTTCATCTAGTCGGCATAGAATCCAGGTTGGAAGTGTTTTTGTCTACTGACCTTTGGGAAGAGGTCATATGGATCGGGTGAATATGTTTTCCCATCCAGGGAGGCGGGTTCGAATCCCTCCAGTGGGGGACTCCTGGTCCCTTCTTGGATTTCATGTAGTACATGCAAAACACTTCCAGGGCAGTTTGTTTTTGTGGAATAAGACGTTTTGTATTGTGTCACGCGGATTTAAATTATTTCTTGGAAACCGCAGGCGGCGGCTGAGAAATTGGAACAGCCCCCCCGACCATTAATTTTTGTAAATTCACTCCTAGGTTAAGCTTGGAATATGGTCTACTCTTACCTCACCATTCACGCAGACCTTCGGATTGAGGACTATCGGTTTTCTATTTTTTTATCTTTTGAAACTATCATATCCCATAAATATATCTTTGATATGGAGTCCATTTCCTATTCTTCTATTGAAAATTTGGATTATTTTTTAATTCCATAAATATATGAATTCCAACGTGCTTCTTGAGCGTGCAAATGGTAGCAGTTACGCAATCGTGTGTCGCTCGAATTTTTGTAAAATCGGCATGAAAGTTGGGAGTAAAACATAAACACTTGCTAATAGTACTTTCCAACGCTGAAGTTTTATTGACCGACAATTTCTACGGATAACCGTTAACTTCATTGTGATGCAATGCTGATGCAATTTACTTTGGAAAATTGATCAAAATTTTGCCTTAAACTATTTGCAATAAACGTCGATGGCCGTGAAAGGGGGGTGCGCGATCAGCGACGCCTCGATCGGTGTTATTATCGCTGGAGAGGTGAAGGAGTTCCGCCTTATCTGGTGAGGGCACAACATCTGCTTCTCCGTTAGATCACGTGCTTAAATGTGAGTCTAGAAGCGTCGTAAACGTAATTGTTTGCATAGTTTTCAAACGAGGCGGGGAGGGAGGGTGCGTAGAATCGAGAGCTCTGAAGGAAGAGAGAGGCGTGCGGGATTGCGAGACACTTCTTTCCGTCACCGCATTCGATCGACGAACTCTGTTTGTGAACGTGTGCGATCGGGAAGACTCGGCGGCCACGGATTGCTCGTTTGTGAGCGTGGTTGAAGTTTGGTGAGAGGGCTTGTGCACGCGAATCGGAAAGAGTTGTTGTGGCCTTTTTTACTCTCTCGTCTCATTGAAGGGGAGGGATAAAAAGCGGGCTGTTGTTCTTCGCTGCCCGCATCAACTCCCTCTAATGGGTGTGTATTCAATGGCTTCTTTTTCTACTTTCTTGAGGGGATTAATTTGTGCGGTTGGTCAGCGCACGGTAGCCATTCAAAGCCACCGTTCTATTCGCACTAATCATGGTTGCATAATTTTGGCGCAGACGTAATTTCGTGCCGCTCTCTTCGTTTCTCGCCAGCGTGAAATTAATGCTTAATTACGACCGAAGTGGATTATGTTAATTGGGTTGCGTATTGTCTAACGAATCTTTTTAACTTTCCTTTGGCGGAAGCCGGAACCAATCTACGTGCCTAATTGGTGGCTACTAAATCGCATGTAGTGTATTTTAACGCTCATTAGGTTATTTGGCTAATATTATCGTGTGTCTCAATAAATTGGATGATTTAGTGTAAGTAGCATATTTGATTGAGCGCTTGGTTTGGGAAATTCAGGTAACCTGTTTGGATCGATTCATGGGAACTCCCAAGATCCATGCATCTTCCTGCTCACCTGAACAAAAGGGTCTTAACCCATCTTGTGGATTTCAATCGTCCTTGTAATGAGCGAGCTCTGAATTTGAAATGTCGATTGAAGGCCGTTTTATTTGCTATGCCTCGATAACAGCTCAGGATATTGAACTTTTTGTAGGAATTCCGTTGGCCTTTATTGTTTTAAAATTCTTGGTTGTGATTGCAGCGTGCATACTATATTTTAAAAGTAATCTCCTAAAAGTGCAACCAAAGTAAAATTTCGCTAAATTATTTCATTGAGGTTGTATTCATTCTTATTGGATGTAAAAAGAAGGGGTTTTTAATATCCTATTTTGATCATCTGCATGATATTTTAATTAATGCTTCGGAACCATTCATCGGAACATTATTAATGCGTTAAGTGGGTGAAAAAAACGGCTTAGAATTTTCCCTCTTGGATGTTTTCAAAGGATTTCACCAGTGAGAACGCGATTTTTAATTACGACGTTGCCACGGATATTTGGGTTATCTTTCGCCGTACTTTTTGCATTGAAACTCATTAGTAATTTTGTATTATTAATATTTGTAAGCCAAGTGAGTGGCCAGCGGGTGAACTATCGCTTCTTTTCTCATCCCATAATTTTTTTTTCAAAAAGTGCTTTATGTTTCAGAATCTGAGAATTTTAAGTTAAATAAAACTTCTGGACTGTGGTCCAACCCTTTTTTACCTGATTAATGTCGTAATCTGTGAAGTATGAATTTCCGGGCGACCGCGATCTTTGGATCCTTAATTTGTGGGCATCCCAACTTCATTGAACTTAAGACTGGACCCTTAGCTATTTCCCTGCTGGCGTGACAAATTATTTTATCATTTTTTGTTTGCCTTCTTCTAGGGTATGTAGATGCTGAAAATAATTGTAGAAATTTAAATACTGCTGTATCTATGATAACATGATTGATTCGATTAGCCCTTTATTACTAACTTAAGATTATTAAAAAAGTTAGAAAAGTTAACTGCCTACCTGTGTCACAACTGGATCTCAGGCGTGAAAACTTGGGTTCTTTCTTTTCATAAAATCCATCAGCGATATGAAAACAAGATAGTACCGAAAATGTCGTCTCAAGATTTAGTAAATTAGTTTACTATGACGAAGTAATGTTTCTCTCGAAATGACAAGATGTATAGTACCATGTGTCATATGTACTGGGGATGTGCAAAAGCGTGTATTGCTGTAAACGTGTACACGCTTGTTATTCAGGCGTGTTCTCGTCTTACCTGTCCCGACGCATACAATAGTTAGTCTCTGGCCCCATATTCCGTTCTGCGGTGGGCCTACAGGTATGTAGGCTTAGTGCTGGAGTCCCGCACCGATGCTTGCAGAACGGCAGCCTGCTAAGGTCAAAATGTGTCACAGGGAGTAAGATGTAACTGCAGGCGGTGACAGTAGTCACCGACTGCTGCTGCATATTCCAGGAAGTACCGTACACACTGATAACGATTCACCTTGACTCAAGTCATATAAATTGACCGGGGGAGGGGAGCGGCAAATTGTGATCAAAGGCGGACGTTGTTAACCTATATTATTTGCAAGAAAAAGAAAACGTACACGCTTCCTCACGTTTACACGTCCCATCCCTAACGTTTACCATGTATCATACGAATCATGTACCATGGTTTTCTGGATTAAGAAATTTGAATTGCATGTGGGGGAAATTTCATTAAAAACTTTTAATTGCATCAGGGGTTTGGCCTCACGTTCAAAATACCTAGCATGGGAATTACTGTTCAAAAAGCAGGAATTTTACCAGCCTATTTAGGTAACCACAAATTTCATGAATTTCTGGAATTTGAGATTAGTCTCAGGAAATGTATCCTTAGCAGGAGGGGTATTGGATTGGAATCTCTTGATGGTACACTGGTTTTCCAAAACGAGTTTCATGATGGTTAGGATAACTGCTCCGAATCTCAGTCCAGCCTCCTTACCAATGTTTTAAGTTAGTAGTACTTACCTTCAGGATATTACAACTTGTTTCTGCTTTCTCAAATTACCTTAAATGTGGTTCGCTTCCATTAATGACTACCATGACTTCAAACTTTTGTAGTTGTAGGTAAGGTGACTTGAAACTGAGGTCATTTGCCCCATTTAATTTCTGTGGGTAGATCGGTTATGTGAGATTTTTCGAGGAAAATAGGACGGCTTGAGAAGAACACATATATTTTAGAAGTTTTTACATATTTTTAGCGAAAGCACCTAGGGATACACCCTCTACATTCAAGTCAAGCCGGTGGACTTATGCTCTATCATTGGTTTCTTTTGATTACTCTTTCCCTTTGAACTACCTAAATATCTCGAATTTTCAGATGTGGGGTACGTTTAGTATTGGCAATTATTTGATGCACTTCTTTAAATATGTTAAAGGTGGCTTCCCTGGAAGACTTTATAGAAGTCTCGATTGAAACAATATCGCGATGTGTCGCGACTTGCAGGACATCTTTTAGCGAACAGATGAATACCAGATTTGCGGAGAAAAAATTTATAACTAAGGGAAGGGAGGTGAGCATTGGATATGGCAATTTCGAATATTTTCGCATTTAGGCAATCTGTGCGTTTGTACACCGCATCCCTCCAGTTCCACAGGAATTCGTGGAATTTACTAATTTATCTTAATTAAATGAAATATATAGCGTTTTAAGTTTTAAAGCTATTTATCATTACGTTTTTAAATTTCTCATTAATCAAGAGAAGAGTAGTCACAATTCTTTCTTTTGCGTATTATTTAACAGCAGACATCTCCAAGTAAACTGAAACATTTAATTTCTAACGATAAGCGTCCTCACCCAATCTGTTGTCTAGATTTGTATCTCCACTAGCTGCCATGTGATCTGAAATCACCGGGTATGTTGCTGTCAATTTTTTCAGAAATTCTAACCGTGATTGATGGTGTACCGATTACTACCCCTATCAACACCGACTACCATTGAATTCGTTGCGTGCACAGTGCGTGCGCGAAGTTTTACTTGAAAGCTATTGATATATTCCTATAGTAGGCAACTTTCATGTTTAAAGCCGTCTTAACACTCTTGTTCTCCTTCATGTTGTTACTGAAATGTCAGCTTTATTTTGGCGCTTTTCAGTTGTTTTCTCAGAAGTCTGCACCATCTTATTAAAATGTTACTTTTAATGTTTATAATATTACATAGTCCACCAATTTTTTGCTATGTTGGGAGTAGTTCGGGAATTTTCCGTTTGTGGTTGTGGGTGAAACTTATGATGATGGTAATTTTGCGTTCCGTGATTTGTAAACCGTATGCAGAATATTACTCGGTATATTCAATGAGAGATATTCAGATGTTTCACTGCCTTGATCTATTTTTCGAAATCAGCTATTCTCCTATGTGGAATGCCTTTTCAATGATTGACGTTTGAACTTCATCGCAGGGGATTTTAACCTACCTAATATCACCTGGAACAACCTTCCCAACCAAGTCACTTGCACTCATAATCCTATTATTGATATATCCAACATATTTGGTCTGACTCAAGTAAATTGTATTAGAAATAGCCGGGGTGTTATTTTGGATTTAGTATTTTCCACAGTCACCACCACTCGAGTTCTCCATGCCAATCCCTGGATAATTGAAGATCGTCACCATCCCGCTCTGGACATTATTCTTCCAACAGCTGTAAGACATGCTGACCGAGTTAAGTATATCCCCAATCTCAAGCGGTGTGACATTGCTGGAGTCCTTCCATTGTTGGATTCTGTAAATTTTAAGCATCACGAGGAACCCATGTCCATAAACCAGAAATTTTCCCAATTCGTTGAAACGCTCAAATCATCAGTTCTTACTAACTCACCTTTGAAGAGAGTAGGTTCCTCTGAACGTCAAGCAAAAAACACCCTGGTTTAGCCCCGAACTTAAATCTCTTATTAAGAGGAAGAAGATGCTACATATCCACTACAAAAGAACCTTAAACTATGAATCCTACAGGAAATTTTCAACTATTCGTGTCCAGTGTAAGGACCTTACTGCGGCATGTTTCGATAACTACATCTCCCATATAGAAGATATTCTACCCCGCAACCCGAAAATATTTTGGAATTTTTTCTCATTTATTCGGGGAGGTAATAACCCTGAACTGACTGCTCTGACTTGCGATGGCGCACTCCTTATTGATGATAAAGATAAATGTGAAGCATTTGCTGATTTTTTCTCCTCTGTTTTTGAGCCACCATTGGATCTGCCCCTCCTTGATGCATCATACAGCAGTAACTGCTTATGTAGATGTCTTTTTAATCACGATGAAGTTTAGAAGGCTCTGACTGACCTGGATTAAAAGTGAATAAAGGAAGCGGTCCCGACTGTATTCCACCAATTGTACTCAAGAGTTGTAGTTCAGTACTGACTTATCCTCTTCAACAGTTATTTAATGAATCCACGAGCAGCGGGATTTTTCCGGATGTTTTGAAGACGAGCTTCATCGTTCCAATTCACAAAACTGGTTCAACATCTGACATACGCAACTATCGACCAATAGCTATACAATCAGCCATCGCCAAGGTATTCGAAAAACTTGTGCTCTCCAGGGTATTTCCCTTGGTTAAAAATTGTCTATCTGACTCACAACATGGTTTCATGCCAGGAAGGTCGACTTCTTCCAACTTGGTAATGTTACGAACACACATATTGACAGCAATGAAGGAAGGAATGTTTTATTTAGATTTCTCCAAGGCCTTCGACCGTGTCTGCCATTCTCTTCTATTGAAAAAACTAGAATCATACGGTGTCCATGGAAATCTTCTCAATTGGTTTAAGACCTATCTCCAAAACCGCCAACTCATTGTGAGATACGGTTCTGAGACTTCAAGAACCCTTACCACTACTTCTGGGGTCCCTCAAGGCTCCCATCTCGGCCCTATTCTTTGTAATGTGTTTATAAACGACCTGTCTAAAGTTATCAACTCTCAACACTTGCTATTTGCCGATGACGTCAAGCTGTACTCATCCATATCCTCTATACAGGATTGTTTTTTGCTTCAAAATAGTTTGATGGCAACAGAGGGTTGGTGTGTTTTAAATGGCATGAAACTAAATACAGATAAATGCACTTGTATTACTTTCCACAAATCGTTTCATCCAGTGATTTTCTGCTATCAGCTAGAAGGCAAAAACCTGAAGAGAGTTGAGGAGGTTAAGGATCTGGGTATTATAATGTCATCATCTTCATCATTTGAATCTCATGTGAATTTCGCCTGCTCCAAAGCCAATAGGAACCTTGGTCTCATTTTTCGCGCCTCCAGATTTCTTCATCAACCCTCAGTACTGAGGACTCTCTACATTGCCTTTGTTATACCTCATCTGGAATACTCGTCGGTAGTCTGGTCTCCACATCAGAAGTTTCTTATGGATAAACTTAATAGCATACAAACCAGATTCCTCAGACTTGTGGGAATTCGTCTTGGCTACCGCTACCTGGAAGTTCCTGTCGGTATTATTGCCTCTCAGCTTCATCTGCCCTCGTTAGAGCAGAGGAGAGGTATCCAGGATGTGCTATTCTTAGTTAAGATCATTAATGGCCTGGTTGAGAGTGCAGTGCTCCTCGAAATGGTGACTTTTCGTACACCAATAACAAGAACCAGATCAACAGAACTTTTCGCCAGACTACATCATGGCACATCCTATGAACTTAATAGTACAATGGTCCGTATACAGCGCCGAGCCAATCTTCTTCCACCTGACATTGACCTATTTTGTAACAGCATTGATACTATCTGTAGGAAACTTAAAAACCCTACTCTCAACCTTCTATTATGATCATTGTAATTAAGTACTAAACTTAAACTTTTACCTGTGGATTGCGTAGCCTGTGTGTTACCTGTGAATGATTATGTATGCATTACTTCCATCATGAAACTTAATTTGAAATAATATGAATTTTATATTTTGTATAAATGTATTTTGTAAAATAATGAAAAAAGGATTTTTCCGTCAATAAATAAATAAATAAATAAACTTAGGGGTGCTAAGTGTGCAGAAAAGCGATTAATTATTAAGAATACAGATGTTAGCTGTTTATTTATTCTCATCGCTTCGTCAATTTTCTTCCTTCGATTTGTTTTGTCCTCGCCTTCAGAGGACGTACATTCCTCATATGCGCGTCTTATGCATGCATTCACCAATCGGGAAGTCACTTTAAACCTCTCATTTCCAACTGACTACCGCATGATTAGTAGTTCCGACCACAAAAGTTGCTGTCCTTAAATTACGTTTAGTGAGCAAAGTTTAATTGCATTTGCCATTAAACGTATTGTTGAATATTTATTGCTCTTAATTTTATTATGGATGGTATAGGGTGTCGAGCGGAGGCCAAATATTCCATTTTTGCGTTTGTGACTCCTTGTTTTGTTGTATTAGTAACTCATTTGCGGATTAATTCGCGCATTCGGGACTTGATTTGGAAGCGGGCACCGTGAGCGTAACGCCTCCTCAAGTGGTCGAGGTGAATGAATGAGAAGAATTCCGAGGAGCAGTCCCCCCACGCAGAAAATCATCAGTAAGAAAGCCCAAGCGTTAACCGAGGGTGTCCTCGTGCAATTCAAATCGTGGGCGACCAAGTTTTTTTTATTTTTCTTCGCGGAATATCACCTGGTCGAGTCCGCCGTTGTCTCCAGCGAATGCAGGGTTGCCACCTCAGTCTCGTCTTTGGTCCTTGCATCTCTCGCTGTGAGCGGATGCTAGTAGCTGCAGGAATCGAACTACTGCTATGCTTGTTTCAAGTTTCTCTCGTGATTAATCGAATCTCTGTAGTAGCAATTTTGATACAGAGTAGTTGATAATAAAGTGTCTTTTAAATTTAACATAAAGTAGTAAACTATTAAACATTGATGACAGACCTTTAAAAAATTATGAGTTGCTGTTTTCAACTCAAGTTAAACCTATTTCGTTAAGTTTCTCCGAAGGATCAAGTCATAAGTTGCTAACGATTCATTATTTTTCCAGTCCGCAAAATACAGTCAGCACATGGCTTGTGTTCAGAATCAATTGTAAGATTTACTTGCTGTATGTTCTTCGAATCTCAGCCGCCAAATATTATCTATTACGTTTGATGTTGCCATAGTTAACGGGAATTAAGGTACTATTAATTATTTTAGATTTTAATTGCATTAGGATTGTTAATGAAATTTCTTCACCATATTATCTTATAATGGTAAATCCCCTCAGTGAATTGTATGCCGTTTAATTATTCGCTCCCGGAGTTGGACCTAATCATGGATTAAATGCAGAAGACATTATTGTTACCGCTTAAAAAATCACGAGACATGACTGCAGTTGCTAGGATAACTCATTCGGAAAATTATTATGGTGAGGTAGCTAAATTACGATGTGTTTTCTCCGAGCAACACCGTGCGGGTAGTTATTCTCATGCAATTGGAGGTGGTGTCACGAGTGCTGAAGATCCCTCGCATAAATGAATTATCTCCCGGGGAGCCACTGGCGGAGATTAGTGGGCGAGAGAAGGCTGACTCACGTGGCCGTTGCATACAATCGCCGCGCACGGAAAAGCGAAGGGCAAGCGGGACTGTAAAAAACAGAAAGCCATTGAATGCTAACAACACGTGAATCAGCAAGTCGTCATCGTTCGGTGAAAGCCAAGCCATCCGTCTGTGCGCAGTAATTTTTAAGTTCATTTTCCAGAGCTTCCCCATTACAGTTTTTCACGTGCGCTGTAATTGCTCGCTGTCTCTCGCTTGGAGGTCTGACTTGACGGCGTGGCATTTGGTTTCCCATTCAAAGCCAGCTCTGCACTCACTTCCCTTCCATTCTATCTCGGTTTCTATTTTGACATTGCTTTATTTAGCGCTCTCTCCCCCTTTGATTCGTTCACTGGGAAGGAGGTGCTGGATTCCCCGCTGCAGTCCCGTCCGGACGGGGGAGAAGATCGTTGATCTCCTTTAGACCGAAAGGGATGGGGAGTGGCAATCCGTAGCAGGGCGGGACAGGGGTGATCCTGACTCGGTGCCTCCCTGATCCATTATTACTGGCGTTTGCCCAGCTGGTGCCCGACCTTTCGGGAAATCCGTTGCCAGTGGATCTGGTCGCTTTGATTAAAGCCCTTTTTTCGACCCCTTGGACTGCCACCATAGGTACTACTCAGATTTATTTGTCTGGCTCATTTAAGGGTGGCCAGACTGGAGAAGTCAGTGAATTTCTCGAGGCTCAGCCTGGGAAGTATTCAATTTTCAGGGGCTCTCTCAGTTATTTCTCAGTAACCCTGTTTAATGTTCTCATTTTCGTCTCATAAGTATTTGTTTTGAGATAATGCTTCAGTGTTTGTGAATGCTTTTTGCGTAATATTATATATTGATGTGAGCATGCCATAGAAAATACGTGAGAAAATACATCTACCTTGAAGCAGCTGAAACCTACCTTTCTAAATAGCAGTTTTTTATATACAAGGCGGTATGACATATTGTGAGCGGTTATAGTTCTCTTCACTGGAATACTATAAGCCATCTTATGTTCAATCCAGTGAAGTGAAGGCGGAACCGTGGATTGCACCACAGATGTTTATAGCGCGTATTGACACATCAATCCGATCCCCGGCAGTTTAATTTCATAGTGGTAGGGTAGTTTGGTAGTTTAAGGTACCTTAAGTTAGTTTGAGTGAAATATTTCCCTAGTCATAATAGAGACCATATTCAAATTTTATTTTTTAATTTCAACGTCTGTAAGAAGACTGAAGTAAATATTGTAATGTTTATGGCGCAAAAATAAATGTATATATGATAATCATTCTCAGTAATTAAATAAATATATCTACATAAGACTCTAACTTGAATCATTTTTCACGCCTTACGGTGAAAATGCCTTCACAACAGAAGGTTTTTGTGTAATTCTGTTACTATTACCGCGGTGAGTAACTGATTAATTTTTATAAATAGTTGAGAAAACACAAACTGCATACAGTTAGTTTTTTGACGGATTCTAGGCGTTAGAAATTCTTAATTTTTTCAATACTCTCCCTCAGTCGTAATTTGTCCCATGTAAAACAGCTTATATTTTTAGGAAAATTACTCGAAAAGTATTTCGGCAAGGGGTTAATATTTTGATATTAGAAAGATGAGTTTTTTCTTAAAAGTGAGATCAAAGTCATCAAATTGTAGGTGTAATGATATCTCGCTCAAACTACCTTAACGAGGCGAGTGCTGCCTGGTGCCCGAAGTCGTGGTCGCCCACCGACTTGCCTCGCGCCCTCCCTTTCAGGTGAGCCTCCCCTCTCTCGTTGGGGATCGGCTGCCGTGATCCGTGTGGCAGCCGCCTGGTGGTCCGTGACGTGTGCCGCTGGCGGTCGTGGTTGCGAAGTGGAGCCGTCATATCTCCCGCCGCTGGCTGCTGTCGAATCGACCCAAAGCGCGTAGAGTGAGGCAAGCAGCCTCTTCCTCCTCCTCGTCCCTCTCTTGAGGTTCGCGATTCGCGGCGGCGGCGGCGGCTTGAAACGGGGTCGATAGGTCCAGTGGATGGGTAAATCCATTGCTAGGGTTGTGTGTCTGTGTCTCCGAGCCCTGCGTCTCCACTCGAGTTCGTCGCCAAAATCCTGCTTGGCATTCAGATCGGAGTGCCAATCTTCTTTTTTTTTACTCATCGAGAGTTCAAGGCGGTAGATACATACCAGGGTGTTTGGGGAGGTCTTAATTTACGGAGGTATAAATTGAGGCCATTGGGGCCACTCGAGCACGCTTGCCCAATGTCCGCCCCAAGGGTGTGATGCAAATGAAAGGTACGGGGGTTGCGGTTGTGCGGCGGGACGTGACAGTCCACCGAGAACTGCCGTCGATTACCCGCTCCGACTCCCTCCTTCCCGCACCACCTAATTTCTTAATATCATTTTAGTCATCCATCGTTGTCACAATTTTTCTTCCACCTCTCTCCCCCTGCAATGAGTACCAGTCTGTAGTTGCAAAGTGATAGCGGACGTTTACTCGTGTATTGCCGTTTGTATTCAATTTGGGCTCCACCCCGAATATCCGCACTTCCCTGAAACCTGATGGATAAGTGGGATTGTCTTCATTAGATGTGGCGATGGCTTAGGTTTATCCATTTGCTTGCCTAAAGTTGGTGTAAAGCTTTATTACCCGTGACGACTGAAGCTTTTAAAATATAATTTTCCGAGTAAATCTGAGTGAGTAATACGGTTAATGCTGCGTGCGTCTTCCTACGTACCATAATTAACTTTATTTAATTTTCCCATTTCTGAAAAGCTGTAAGATACGGGACGCTACCGAATCCACACAGTTCTCCTTTGCCGAAGCGTGCTTCAATTCGCGTGGGTTGCAGATTTTCTTTTCCAGTCGTTATCTCAACTTGGTATCAACAACAACTCTTCCTGGAAGTCAACAGAAAAATTAGACGCTGTGAGATATCCACGAAATTTCGATTGGAAATTGCCAAATAATTTCGTTCTAACGCTATCTTTCGTTCCATTAGTGATATTCATTCAATGTTCCCATAGCAAAAGACAGATTGCCTTTGTGATGGGAAATATTAGTTTACTTCATGGTTTACTCGTTATACATGTTTGGCCACTATTTAATTACCTTACTTATCAGGCTTTCGTTATATTATGTATTTTGTTCCATGATATTACTATCGATCATTGGGGATTTTAGCGGCGTGCGATCTCTTTTGAGGCTTTGATAATGCGCTGACGGATACTTACAAATAACCATACTGGAAGTCTTGTTAAGGAGTAAGGACGTCTTTGGATCCTCAGACTTAGTGCTGGATTTTAATGATAGGCTTATCAAAAATGTATGCAGGAGAGTACGTATACATGTATGCCATTCAGAACTTTCGGTTTCAAGCATTCCTTTCGTTGTGATGATGTAAGGACATTTCCGGGCACATTTTACAGCTAGTGAACATGAGCGTAGTATCCTGGATTGCGTAATTATAGGATTCCTGCTGAAGCAATAACATCTTCTGATGAAGCAATCATATTACGCAGTAGGAGGTACTATTGTTTCTCCTTTTAGGTAGTAATTTTTGTATTATTTTTTATTAACAATTGTTTCCCTCTCTCTTTAATGCAAACAAAGTTGCGGAGACCCTAGTAAAGAAATGAATAATATTCTGTAATTCACATCCACTTACCTGATGGCTACTGGTTCGTTTCTTTACAATTTTACTATTGGCCTAGTGTCTACTGTTCACTTTAAATATTGGGATGTATACTTGAAGCTCAGTGTTTGTATGGTGAATGAGGGTTGGGATTACATTTTTTCTGGAGTTGAGTGGTCTAATGCCGTGATATCGCTGATTTTGCTGGATTCATATATTCCGTGTTAAACAGCATTATACGGGTTTCTCCCATCATGCTTTACTGACCTTTTTCTATGCATTTCGCAAAGGCTCGATGTATCGTGGAATTGTGGGAGTTCAGGCTGACTTGCTCTTTTGATGTGAATGTGTTTGTCTCAGCTGTGATTTTCTAGAGAAAAAATACGCCTCACCAATGCCATTTAGGTGGAACTCAAGTGTAAAATATGTGTGCAAATGTGGAAGTCGCATGGAAAAAATGATCCCTTAGTGGAGTCAGTCTCTTCTTCTCCCACCAAAATCATATTCGGTGTGTGAATGCATCGTCTGCTAGCGCCAGCGATTTAGATCCTCTTAGCAAACGTGTTCCCAAGAAATGTTAACGTTATTCTTTGATAGAAACATTGTCAGATGTACTATGATTTCGATTTATAATTGATAGCCGACTTTGCGTATAAAATCTATATTAATGGAAATAGATATTGTTTTGAGCATCAGTTATATTTCAAACTGCTAATTTAGATGTACTCCGTGGGTGTTTTTTTTCAAATACATGCGAATATAATTGTCTTCCAAATGAAAATTCCAAGTTATCCTTTTCGTATTTCCCTGGTGATCATTGGTGTCGATATTTTGGTATCACATACTTGGCTAGAACGACTGAGTAAATTTCAAAGTTTGGCATTTAGACAATCGAAAAGTTTGGGCTTCAACAATGCCTGTTGTAAATTCCTTTGTTTCAATTAGTACCGGCTACTCTGGAAAGCTCCGGCTACTCAGGAAAGCTTATTACACAGAATCCTTGGCTGTAGAAAAGGAGAATGGGCTTTTTTGGATTGTTAAATGTTGGCCTTGTTCGTCGCATAGTTCCATGTCGTGTGATCATATGTTTATTGCTTTAGGAGACAATCCTAGTATAATATTGAAATGATAAGACCTACCTGTGATTAGCATTAATGAATCATACGAATGCATGTAGCGACCTCTTCCTCTTGTGCTTAGAAGGAAATAGTTCAATTTCAACAATGTTAAGTAAACATAAATATCTAAAAATGAAAAACAACCTCAAATTAAATATAAATAATATGCTAAATGAAATAAAACTATTATCAGTAAGAAATGGCCTCATCATCTGCAGGCGCTTCATACCTGCATGTCCATCGTATTTATTTGTATCGGAATTTTTGTGACCGACCTGGATATGCAAAAAAACGTGTAATGATGCTTAGAAGGTGGTAAATAATCAGCTGTTCATGCTTAAAGGATGTGACATTCTGGGTGGTGATTTGAAAGGGAAAATACTCTGGAAAAGACCGAAATTTGATGGAGAGATTTTGTCTGTCGCTACCGTGTTATGTTGTGGCAAAAATAGTGTTTCCGACGGAATAAAAAGAGAATGGTTCTGGTATTGTGGGATTCATTCAGGTTGGATAGAGAAACTCTCATGGCTGCTAATCAAGAGTCGTTGGGTGAATTTGGTTAATACCTTAGAACCTCTTTCTCACTAACCATGTCCAACTTAAATATATTTCTGCAAGGGTGGGGAGCCTATTAATGTCCAATGAATGCAAAAGAACTCCACCAAATTAAGAGTAATTCATTCGACAGCCCAAGACTCGAGCGTGAAAAGACTTTTTTTTAATTTGCTCTCGTGCTTGTGGCGCTGCATGAAACTTTTATGGCTCTTTTTCTAAGTGTGGGAAATTAGTAGGTGAAAGAGGTTTTGAATTCCCTTCTTCCACGTTTTTGGATATTGTTATATGAACCATATCCATTTTTTAGGTCAATATATTGTCTCTATGCTTTGTCCTCGACATACCCCCAACTCGATTTACACTGGCCTTTATCCCATTGGTACGGCATTGATCGATTTGACATATATTATATGGCATATTTTGCTCCAAGTTAGTCTCAGTCGCTCTGTTTAGTGGTAGTGAGCGGATGGACGAAAAACTATGAGCATTGCATTCAAAGGAAGTATATGACATGCATCCATTGATTCTGCGTGGAGCTGAGTCCTGGATCCGTTGTTTTCTTGAAAGTTGGGAAGGTATTTATTTATCTACCGAGAGCTTCTTTGTCTCATGTCTGCGATAGGGTTTAGTGTTTAGATTACGGATTTCGCTCTAATTGCTTCTCTTGGCTCGTGCGTGTTTTGGCTGGTCCGATTCGAAGTTTAAGATAACGAGTGCACCAGACTTTGACCTTGCCAACTTTCTTGAGAATTTTCATCCTGCGCCCTATACTCCGGATATTTGCACGAGTTAAGAGAGAATACTGCAAAAGGAAAAATATTTAATTAGACATCTTGGAATTTATTGTTTGCTTTACATCCATTTTGCTTCATATAGTACTTGATACGAGATTGTTCGATGATAAATTTATTGTAATCGGACGATTGTTTGATAGTCTAAATCACTCATACAAAAGTAAATATTTAATCAATAATGAAGCAGGCATATACCGGAATGGCATAATAGCTCAAATTCCCTTAAATCAGCTTTGCTTCAGACGTTTTAGAAATGTAGCTTTCTTTTGAAGTCCAGGAAGTGAAAACTGCATCGTCATGGAGTTTCGTGGTGAATCCTCGTCTAAGACCACGTCTCAATTGCGTCTCGTCGGCCTGTTGAAGCTCTGTCGTAGTAAGGCCGTGCGCAGTAAGTTTTTTGTTTTCTTGTATTCTCGTTTCATTAAGACCCATACAAATATCTTTTGGCCGCGAAATCAGTCTCATGGATGATAAGTATGTAAATATCACGGGGAGATACTATTTCCCCAAAATTGACTTATGCCGAGGACGGAAAATTTGCTGCGAAAATTCCGAATATAATTTGTTTTATTTCTTTATAATTTCGTCACCTCTCCATGCCAGTTGTTCTAGAGTCGTGGGATTTGGCTGTTGTTGTTCTAGTGTGGTGGGATTTATCGTGGAATGTAACGCACATTACTTCTTTCGACTTCGTTGGGACGATCATAATGAGACAGCATCATTCTTCCAACTTCTAATTGTTACTGTTCTGTATCTGTTTTTATTTCCGCGATTTGAACAATTCGGATATCGCACAGACGTATTGAAATCGATTCGTACCAACCGTATTCAGTATTCTTGCTCATTTTCTTTCCAGGCGGAAGAAAGCTTTTCTTAATTATTGGATGAAAAAATTCTGCTACCAAGGCGATTGAAAAATGTGTGATGCCTCAATCAAAATTCTCTGCGAAGTCGAACCTATAAGCGCCACAAGAATGAGCGAGTCACGCCTCGAGTACGTGAGGACCCCAGCAGGCCAGCGTGCGCAGATGGTTAGTGAACGCCGGGGAATTGAAGACATTCTTTATCTCCTGGGCTGGTTGTACGTGAGAGGTTTGATAGTGAGATCAAAATTTCATCTTTCTCAAAGATAGCCGGTGGCAACTCCGCGGAAACTGATAGCAAAGGGCTCCGCGCGCCCTCTGGGCAGAGGAACGGAGGCGAGGCGTGTGCCCCCGAGAAGAGGAACGGGTCAAGCAGAGCGGTCGTGCGTTTTGAGGACCGAACGCCATCGATCGCTGAGGCATTGATCCCGGAGCCCCCCCGTGCTTGTGTGTTGTAATGGGAATTAATGGCTCGCCGTCGGTATGAATCCGCGGACTCCTTTTGTTCCGCTTGCATATCGCGTGATAAATGTTGAATAATTTAAAAGTGCGAACGTGATGGCTTTTTCACGCAGCCATGAATTTCAGTATAATCCTTGGCATTGCGCAGAACTCAGGCGTTGAACTCCTAACATGACATGTTTGCGTTGATGGTTAGCAGGCTCTGCCGTGATCTCTGTGTATAATAAATGAGCATATCTCTCCGCCAATACAAATTATTTCTCTAATTTTTCCGTGACCTTGGTTGGCCTATGGCTCGATCATGTTAATCTTTGGGATTATTTATTTGTTCATATTTCGGAAGATTTTTCTTGTGGTCAATTTAGCCTGGTTGATGACGCGATGGCTTGGCAACCCAAATATTACGGGTTCTATCATGCCTCATAGATTGTTGCCCTTTTACCGTAGATTTAAGGACTAATTTTAAACAATGGGATGAACCCCAATAATTTGAGCATTTGTAACCAAATCACAATAGTTGTTATGAAGCCTACAACTACAATAAGCTCGTGCGTATAATATTTCTGACGTGTATGTGAAAAGTTATGTCTCATGCATCCGATACCGTTTTCTTTGTGCGTTGTTAGAATAACCAAGGAAACCATTTTCCATTGCCACGTCTGTCAAACCTTTTTTCTAGAATGTTAGAACGTTGAAGGTACTCGGGTTTTTCGGTGTATGGCCGGAGTAGTTCGTTCTCGATTTTCACTGGGTATTCTCTCCACATGGAAATATATCTTGATCATTTTTTCTGTGGACAAAGACATGATGCATGCAATTTGTACACAATAACTTCCTGTTATTGTAGAATTCTTTGTTGATTTCTCTAGGACTTACTTCCTTTGTCGTCCAACGTCAACGTTCTTTCAAATTATCTCAGTCTAGGTAATAGCCCTGGAAAGCTCCTTTACTTTTGCCGTCTTCGGTTTTTTTCCTGAGTCATTTTTCCTAGAAAATCTTTTTACCTGTGGCTGTTTATCGGCGGTATTTCACGCTTTATCACGGATTTTTCTCTTTAATCTTCCTTATAGCACCCGGAAGCACTATCTCTCTCACTTCTCAATTGAAGTAATTAACTTATCTTAATCTATGGCTTTGTGCCTTAAGGCTCCAACCAACCATTTCTTAGTTCCTAAGTGTTGCGCTCTTCTTATTTTTTTCTTAAATTCTTTGGTAATGCCATCAGGTAGTGTCGGAGTTCTGTTAATTAAGTATCTATGGTAGGTATAGCAATTTTCTATTGCCTAACAAAATAGCATTACATTTCGATTCCAGTGCTTTTGTACACCCTCGTCGATTCAAGAGCAAGGAAAGCGTTTGGTAGAAAACAAATTTGCCTAACCGATGTAGGTCCTAAATGAGGCGAAAATTGCTCTAAAATAAACAACTGGAGGATGTAGCTAGTTTTGTATTATTCATGGTGATACTGTAAAGCTGTCCGTGGTAGTGAAATAAATGCAGCCTTATAATCTCGTAGTCACAGTTCTGTTTCGAGTCCAAAGCATCTAAGTGCAGAATTATTAAAGAATAAAGTATTCTTGCAGAATTTCAGCTCTAGGCCGTTATTTAACTTTTTCCCGGCTTTACTGCGTGTAAGCTCTTAGGGAGTATAATGTGGTCCGATGAGATAACAACTCATTTCACAATCGTTATTCCGGAAAAAAGCCTGTTTGTTCGCTTGTGGCGTCATATTTCTTGCGGACTCGTCTTTACCATTGGGCTTTATTCACTTCAAATCTTTGTGATAAAGGGCTATTGTACTCTTCACTTTTTTTACAGGAGGTGACTCATGTATTTTTGTCGCGAATAAAATATGTCCGGGGGCGCTTCTTATTCAATGTAAAATTCGTTTTCTTTTCTGGTTGCTCTTTAGACTTTTGACCTATGCTGCTCTATGTCACGTGAAATTAGAAGTAACTATAATACCCTACAGCGGATCTATATCTAAAAAGCATCTGCTGGTACCCAACGAGTCGATCATTTCTTTTTCAACTCATGTATTTTCAGTAAAGTGCTTTTTCCCTGTTTGTTTTCCGGGAAAACAGTATTCGTAGATATTATCGATAATATATTTTCCAGGGAAATTCAATGTAGAGTTTCTCATGATGTATGTATGCGCGTGTTGAATTTGATATTTCGAAGATACATTAAGGAGGCTTTAAAACTATAAGTTTTAGTGCAAATTTTTAAAAAGTTATTTCGTATATTTGTGTTGGATATAGTTAATTATCTTTTTTCATAAAAAGAGCATCCGTTAAAAAACTATCATTTTGTAAGCCTTCGGGTTTGAGTGAAACAAGTACATCTTAATGATTTCCACTTTAAATTGCATGTTACAGTTTTGATTCTGCTATTGTGTCGCCCAATTTTCCATGATGCAGGCCGTTTACGTGAAAATGTTATTCGTTTGACTTATTCAAGTATCTTGACTTCTACTCGTTGTTTATCAAACGTTAAGTTGTTGCTTTTCAGATTTTAGGTCTTTGGAATTCCATGAACTAAAAGTCGTTAAAAATTGTGGGAGCTCAGTATGAATGTCAGCAAAATTTTCTTGGCAATTTTTTTATCTGCTGAATGTTTACTGAGTATGATTTTTATTTCCTCGAATTTTTTGGTTAGGGTGCTCCTCTTAGGGCTTTCCTCGATTCTTTTGCTTTTTAAAAGGTAAAATATTGAACTGCGGTGCATTATGACGAGATCCACGTTGACGCTCTTACGGGTACGTAGACAATCTTTAGCTTATTATTAGTGAATAGTTTTTCTACGTGGCATGCGTGTGCTAAGTCGTAGTTGTTGCTGGCGCAGTCTGCTTTGTTTTACTCGCGTTGTCGGTGTGCGCCTACCCTTGCTGAAGCACTCGAACGCAGGTATGCGACGGTGCACTGCCTGTGGCCTGCATCTTGGGCGTGGGCGGCTCGGCTGGGCGTGAGGACTGTGGCCACTTCCGGTGGAGCGCTCCTAGAAACGAAATCAATTATCACCGCGCGCGTGAGTGTTCAATGTGGAGCACACGGTAAATGTTTGTGACTTTGTCTGATTCGTCCGAGGCTATATGGAATCCGGCTCTCTGCCTTAGGATAACTCAAATTAATTACGGAAGCTATGAGAGAGCATAAATAATGAAATTTATGGTATAATTGTGTTGCTTTCCCCTGAAAACCGTGAATTTTATATCTCTGAGTTTTATGCTTTAGTGAACAAAATAATTATTTGTATAACTAAAGCATATACTTCTGAATGGAGGCGTATACATAAGCAGTTCCGGCCCATGGAAATTAGCATGTATATAAGGTTAAAATATTTTTAGGTGCCCCTGGAATAATACGGAACCAAAATTAATTAGGATTCTGTGGCTTGCCCTAAATTGTTTCTCAGCTCCCAAGAAATGGTGACTAATCCGTTGTAAGCGCCATTTAACATCATCAGACTCGTTATCGCATCTATAAAGTCCATCTACTCGTATTTCCCATATCGTTCTTTGTAGCTAACTTCGCCACATTTAAAATAATTCTAAACGTATTTCGGCTTTATTATTTCGTATTTTGCTGCTAAGTCGATTCAAAGTTTGTGGAAAATTAGTGGACCCGTTTGCTTTAAAATACCTAACCCTATTGCGTGTATTTGTCTTTGTCTCTCTCGATGTTTCTTAATGTGACCTGTTTTAATTAGCATTTCGTTGATTCTGGGTACCGGTATGAAATATATACTTCGTACAGAAACACAATCGTTTCGTTGAATTTTGGGAGATCACGATTTTTCCGTTTGCATGTTACATTTAATAGTAGTGAAGTTTTCAATTTTCTTTATCTCTGTAGATAGTCTCCAGGTCTCCTAAACTGCCAAATCTAAATTCTACAATCAAGTGAATCGATGACGTGGAGTCTATCATTCTGTTAATTCAAGGACTTCTTACCACGTTAATATCGTGTTTGACCTTCGAAGTTGAGGCCTTTTCCGCTATTATGATATCCTATCTCACGCAACTCCGTCTAAAATAAGAGATGTGAGGAAGGTAATAGATTCGGTCCTCTACTTTATGGGTGAATAGATCCTTATTCAAGCACCATTCATCTAGACCTTTTTTCTTTGCATTTTGGCGTCTTTTCTTTCCCATGCACCTTATAAAGATGATAACTTTTGTATTGTGCACACTGAATAGAAATACCTTTTAGTCTCTTAGTCCTGTTATTTTAATGATTAATTGTATTATTCATTCTTCTGCAATCCGTTGAAACGGGAAAAATTTTAGAATATTTATAAAACTGATGATCTCAGGCCTGACCTCGTGGAAATTATGTTTGTGGAATTAACAAAGGTGGTTTTTCTCATCATGGATTTAGAATATTTGTTCATTTTTTGATACACGAGTTTGCGGTTTCCCTTTCCTTTTCGTCGTACGGCCATTATCCGCCTATTTCAGTATTTTATGATTGCATCGGATACTAGAAAAATGTCTCTCCAGGCAAGTGTATAATTCTCAATTTCCTGACATTGTTCACAGCAGCCACATAATATCAACCATATAAGTTTAGGTAAATATGGGATTCATTCCTTATCTTCTTATAATCCCGGATTTCAACCAGTGGTATTTAGACATTTCTTTTCTGGGTATTCGTCCTTGAATAAGGCCAATTAAATTATCATCAGGGACAGTTTTACTCTTTGGAATCACCAAACTATTTAATGCCTCAATTTGTTTTTTTTTTAATATAATATTCGGTCTTAATCATAGTATGATCACACCCACGGCTATTGGTATTATCCCTAATTAAAGTTCATTAGTGAAAGCATGGGAATTCATCGGCATCTCTCCTTGTAAGACGTCAGTGGAAATCTGTCTGTAAGTCTCGCCGCTAATGGGAGAATAACTCAAGAAAAATGAATGGATACGTGAAAATCATATGACTGTACTCTGGATTCCATTTTTGTGAACGGAAATAAGCATGCCGTTACCATTTTGTACACTTCGGTTAGAATGTAGTTTTTTTTTAATCTGCGTTTTTTTTCTAGTTGCGTGTGGATTAGTGCGAAATTTATTCAGCACGCAATATTTAGCTTTTTAGCACTAAACGATTGAGTTTCTACGAAACTCGTGCCTATGCTCTCTTTCATTTATGATGGCATAGCATGCGATGGCGTGATGCGATGAAATCTGTGTCTTAAATTTTAACCTGCGAAGGTCAAATAAATTATCAACAGTTGGCCTTGATTTTTAGAAAAGTAGTCATTAATATATTTTATTTTTATTAGTGTTGACGTCATCTCGTATTATGCAAAATTTTCTCGCCAATTTTGCTATTTAATGCCATTTTCTGTGTTTTCCGTTTATCTACCTCTTGCGGGAGCTTTTACTTTCTTGAAATTGTTTATTCAATCCATGTGTATGTGTAATTTGTATTATCCTTTGGTTTTCAGAGTCATTGTTGATTTTGCAATATATTCCTCAGTTAGTCGTCAATTATTTGATATGCTAATTTAAACATACTCATTGAATGAGCACGTCGTCCCGCGGACCTTCAAAAGAATGAAGTAACGACTTACAGAATCATGCCGGGGACTTAGTGCTGGAGATTTCAAGCCAATTTATTATATTATATCATTACCGTAGTGATTTGTCGTTAAATTGAGAGATGCCTTGGCATTGGAGTGTGAATGTAGGTTTCGTTTGAGATTTCATAATTGAATTTGACGTCAGCTGAGATAAATATTGGAGAACATGGTTGTGACCGTTATTCTCTATTATTGTTCTTCCCTGGAAAACAACAGCATCGCGTTGGGTGAAAAAGTAATGAGCAAGAAAATTTTGGCAGTATAATAATGTTTTGCTGGTAACTAATATTAAACATGAAATAAATGTGTGGGTCACATAATCCTTACAGAAGGTGGGGCCATTAAAAGTGTCTTAAGTCCCTTGGGTATTTTAGCGAAGTCACCATTCTTCTGATCACTTTCCTGATTTCCTTATAAAATCCACTGTTGCCGAACGAAAAACGTTCTTAGCATATTGTGATATAAACAGCCTTAGTGTATCTTTGACTGTTTTATTAAAATACGATCATCCCCATAGACTTGAATTTAAATTCCTTCCTTCCTTCGAATCCCATCTTTCATTTCGATTACGCCCAATGATTTCTGACACCGTTCGTTTTTTACGTAGGTTATTGTTAGTATGTGGTATTATATGTATTATTGTCATTGTTCCGCACCTTAGAATTGAGATGTTTCCTTAGTTGCGATACTATTTCCCGGGAAGCGAAGTTTGAAATGCTGGGATACAGCTGCTTGTTAACGTATTGAGCTAATATTTTGCTCGAGACGTTTTCTAGTATTATGGAATCGAATTGGGGGCGGCAAGAAAAAAATTTAACTTAAGATTTTATTAGACTTCCCTAAGGACTAAGACCTTAAGCACTGACTGCCTAGCTCTTGTGTGAAAACAATATTCCAATAAGTACTTTAAACTGCCCTGCTAATCTCATTCCTCCTCCATTGTGGGTTGATAGGATTCTAAGTCTGAATATGTTCAAATTGAGCATTAAACAAATTATCATAGGTTATGCATCCTCTTTACCTCCAAACTATCTTAATCTAACGTCTTCGCCTGTCGGAGGCGCTGATAATAATTCCGTAAATATTTCTGCTCAAAGATTATATGTAAGTTGTAAGCTTAAGGAGCTAAATTGGTGTATTCCGCAAAATGGTTATTCTGGCTATTTTGAAATGATTTGGGACACGGTATTATTCGTAAGCATCGTCTATATCAGAAATAATGTCGTTTAATTATCTGCCTACATGTTTTCGTTAAGGATTTAAAATAAGCAATAAGCGTAAATAAAACGGAAATTGATTTTATCGTTTTTGGTGTTTGTTCCTCGGAACTCTTGTCCACTCGTGGAACTTTGGAGTAGCCAGCGTGTACAGCAAAATAATTCCAAACCTAAAAAAATTATCTTTAGCATTCACACAAATTAAATAAAAAATACGAATATTCTGGCGAATGACCAGTGTGGTTCTCATCAGTTTTACGCTCAAAGTCACTCGTAAGTTGTTCTTTGTGAACCAGATGTTTAAAAGTGTGACTTGCTATAATTGAACTTTAGCGTTTAATTTCAATGTTCAAATGCCTGAAACATTACATTCGTCAGGAAATAATCTAAGAACCATCTAATATATCGTGTCTAAAAATAAGTTGCGGTGTTTCGGTAGGACATCGAACTCGTAGGTGTTCAAATCGATTGCCAGTGACTTGCCAACGACCATTATAAACGTTCCGCGTTCATTAGTCATGCGTTTCAATTTCTTCTTCGTGCATGTCTCGGGCGCGAGTCGCCATACCGGTTGCAGGTACTTCGGCCTTATTTTCGAATCAGGTTTCAATGTCCATAATCGAATAGGCTTTCGGTTGTTAACGGGCGTCGTGGTCATTCTCTGTCTCATTATGTATGGAAAAGTAAAAAATGTACTTAATTCTTAAGTTTGCCAAGCTATTGCTGTTTTTATGGATATTGCCTTGAGTGATTCTGCGTGAGAAAGCAATTTTCCCCGTCGAAATCCCGCCTGTAATGTACATATTGAGAAGGAAATTTTGCATATTTTCGGAATTCATTTATGCTCGGGGACTATTCTAAAAACACCAAAATGATACGCGAGGCTAAATTGTATCTAGATAATGGAATAATAATAGTGAGAACTGTGAATGTTGCTGTTAAATAAAGAGATCTTGGTTATAGGAACATTAATGCTCTACCGTGTTACTTCTAAACTGAAAACTGATCGAACAAATGCAAATTATCTAAAGATTTCAGCTGTTTTAAATATGACGGAGAATAATATGAAACAATAATGTCACGCTTTATTTTACTTACTATTCATATATATATTTATATTTGTAGGAATTGCAACTTGGGATTGGAAATTTAAATCCAGAATCGATTTTCGAATGATCGACTTTCGATTTTGGTTTTTAAAATCGATTTTCTAAAAATTCGATTTTTTGCCCAAAATAGTCGAAAAATCGAAATAGATATTTATACATAGTTTAGTAATTGTCTGCTGAAATACGGATGTGCTGTTGTAACAAACTGCAAAATACCTATGGGTTAATGGAAGCACTAGGGATAAGAACCGAATACAGTTAATTTTATTAATACAATATATTATTTTAAAGATATTAATAAGATATACAGGAAATTAATAATCTATAACAGATACTTATAATCACATAGGTAATATAACAAGCAAATTACATACAAATTAGTAGCAATAAGAATTGTATATTGAAAAGTGGGCATACCACAAAATGAAAAAGAGAATTTTATTTATTTCTTGTTTGCAAAGCCGTGGAACCAGTGTTCCTCAGGGATGGACCTTAAGAAAACTAACATATTTAAATGTTCTCCGAATAATCGATTTTGCACCTCAGTTGCAATTAACCCGGCGGCGTGATAAAATAGTCGCTCACACGACACGGTAGAGGCAACTATAGATAAAATCCTGCTGGCTGGTTTGTATACGTGGGGATATTCTCACTCAATCTCCTTCCAAGCTTGTAGTGGATGAGAGTTGGACTTGCGGTCGACTGGAGGGTGGTTTACGAACTGGCGCAGCTCGATTGGAAAAATTCAAACGCTAGCTTTAGCTAGCAAGCTAAAAATCGAAAATCGATCGCCTAGAATCGATTTTGATCGGTTTTTCAAAACAAAAAGTCGACTTCGATTAAATCGAAAATCGGAGTGTGATAATCGATTTTCGATGAAAATCGAAATCGATTTTCCAATCCCTAATTGCAACTACCATATTTAGCTTAACTCTAGAGGTGCGGAAGGAATTCAATATCGTTGTCCCGGAATTAGTTGTCACGTTTCGTTTCCCAATCCACCGATTGTGTAAAACAACAGTTGTGGGGCTATTTTTGTCTCTAGCCGAGTCACAAATTCAGTTTCTAATGTACACCGGCTTCATTTCTTTTCTGCGTGCATGCACTCCTGCGGTTTCCGAACTCCTTGCCACTAATGGGCGTAGAATTTAATGAACAGTCACCGAAGTTTCTTGTCGGGAGAACGCAGCTGCAGCCCTTCGGCCTTCGTCGCATGTCCCATCAGCAGTCGTCAGCCGTTGCGCATTCTCTTGACGCGACATCTCATCACGACATCTCGTCGACGCCGTGCGATGCAGAGGACTGCGGCCCGCGTTCGATCCGGGCGTATTCCGAGGTGCGAAGCGTGTAATGAGCAATGGTAACGAACGCCTTTCCCGTCTCCAGCTTTTGTTTTGGGATCTTGGGAGGCGCCGCCCGGATGCCCTTAATCGCCTCTCTCATTTGCGGTGGCTCCATAGTAATAGGATGCGCCTCGGCAATTCCCATTCAATTGCGGCTGTTGTGGTTATTTTGTAGGTCTAAATCTGTTATTTTTTAGTTCCCGAGTTATTTTGCCAGAGTTGTTTTTTGCTTTAAAAGTAACCGTCAGCTGTGCTGTCGTAAGGGTCTCTAGCGTTGCATTACAACAATATAATGTGACTCAGTTGCGTTTTGAAAATTTAGATATGACAAAAATGACATTTTCTTTGGTTTTTCGTCGTTAAGGATAATGGCTCGCCATTCTTCTTTCTTGATAGTTGCGATCGAACGGTTCAATTCTGAGCGAAATTCTTAGCCTTGTTGGCATTTAGTTACAGCTCATATCGTCTTATTTTGTTTAATTTACTAACTTAAGCGCCCTTTAAATTTCGCGTCGTTATCGTCTTAGGACGCTCCGTTGTTTATCTGCTGTCATCGGTGTTTATAGAACATATTTTCCTCCCGCGGAGTCCACCATGTTTCTAGGAGCATTCCGGTTGGTTTCCGTCCACATTCTGTTCCATTATGGTCTATATTTGGTCCACACACGCGCAGGGAATCCCAACTGGGATTCGCTCCGCTCAGGATATGAAACGGTCGTAGGGAGAACAGCTAGAGCTATCCATAACGCAATGTTTCTCTCAATCAATTAAAATATACGGCGGTCGTCGGATCCATCTTTCAATCCTCTTGAGGAATTATTTGGGTGTCCAATATTTCTCCCATTTTATCCAAATCTTTTGGTTAATCACTGTTGCATAAGGTAGAATACTTTCTTTTTTTAACATTCCAGTTCGGAGGTTCCTTTATAAATGGTTAAAATATATTTTGGTAGAATTTCGTTGTACTGGGTGGTATAAGAATCGGTCAATCTTCGAAGTTTCTCGTATTTTTGGAACAGGATAATTCGGGCAGGATCTTAAAATAATTACATTATATAAATATAGTTATAATATATACATGAAGGTATTTAAAATTTTTAGAAATTGGCCCAGTATCAGGGAAGCCTGTTGAAGGGATTCAACAACCCTCTCAGGTTGCGATCGAACCTCGACCTAATCCTGTCTACCTGGTTTCGTACTCTATAGTACGAATAAATAGCGAGTATATAAGTTGATACCGACGCCAAAACGCAGGAAATAGTTCATCTATGCCGAGGAGAAAAGAAAGATCTACATCCTTGAGAGTAGTACGGTAGCCAAAACCGAGGAAAATAATACAAATTGAAATCTTGAAAAACCTAAAGGAAAGCTCCAATGTATATATCTCATTTTGCTATTGCTCAGATTACACTTAGATGTGTATATTGTGTTTTTTGCAAGTGAAAGAAAAACTCCCTCATTAATGAGGCATTAATGGCTGTAGTATTTTCTCAGAATAAAATATCTTTTGAACTGTCCTCAGTGACAGGGTGAATAAGTGCATCGAGTAGTTCAAATATTATTCTCTCATTAACTCAAGACCTTAGAGCTTCTGCGTTAAGGTGTAGGCTGACGAAACTTTTTATTTTAAAGATCAACTCAAAATAGCCCAGCTCCCTTTTAGATTTAAAGTCAAGGCTACCTACGCGCTCAAGGATTTATTCGAAATTCTATGCTACCTTCTCGTGGAGTACCATTGTATTTTGTAAGGATATGGGTTACTAAGCCATTGTCATTTGGTACTATGCATTAATACGATGACAGAAATATGTAGTTCATACTGGTGGTAATTCAGTGGTGCAATACTTGTTCAAAGTATCCGCTACAACGTGCTTTGCTGCGCTGAGGAAGAAATTTTATTGGGTAAATTTGATCTTTGTTTTCCGTGCTACGATTTGAATACAAAATGTAGATTTTGATCATGTAGTCATTTATCAAGGAACTTTTTCGTCGCCTCTCGGGACATCTTTGCAGTATTTTTAGTTATTCTGCGAAATCATTTCAAATTTTTCCATTTTGGTAAACTTTAATTTTTTAAGCGCAAAGCAGTTGTGTTCTATCTGTAGTCCCACTGTCTGGCAACTTGGCTCATTAGTGATTTTTTACTTGCTTTTCCTTTAAAGCATTAGAGTGGAATTATAGTAAACCCAATTTTCCAACTTAAACAGGCCACAATAAAAAGTATATAAGAACATAATTATTTCACTGCATGTCCGTTGCCATCGAAGTGCTACTAACCATAAAACCTTGATGCGGTTGCCGTATGCTCTTGTTTCGCTGTTTTTAATTTTAATGTATTAGCTTCCTTTGTTTGCATTGATATTATTAATGCTTGAGCTTACAAGTAGTAGGCTAGGTCGTGAACAAATGTCATCTACAGTTAACCAGTATTCAGGGGCCGATGAGTCGTGAAAACGGTCATCAATCTTTCGAACGTTACAATCATTGAGTGTTTCTTTTTTACTGTACCATTTTAATCCTAGGCTTTTAAAAATTTACGTATCTGTCTTGCATCTAATAAATTCACAAATAAGATAAATCATGGTCAGTTATTTTCTTGGATAAATTTTCTACTCTCCTCATACGTTTCGTTATGGTTTCTTTGACCATTGAGCGTATTTTATTGATGACTCGGAGTGAGTCATACTGAGTGATAGTGCGCAGCGGAATGACTATCAGCCTTTGATACCCAGTCTACTTGACATTAAACAACCCTACGCTCAGCATGGTTGAAGCACTAAGTCCAAACTTTTCTGAAAATTCATCGGTCACATCTTTCATTCTACCTATCATCACCGTACCCTGTCAACTAGGTCATCAATATTCATGCGGGCTCTCAATCCGAATTAAGGTGAGAGGTATAGTGTCCGTGGAGAGATAAGTACCTACAGAGTCGGCAAAGCCCGGAAAATGGGAGGGAATTGACGCGTGAGCTTTCCTTTATGCATGGCTCTTGTTTGTCTTGTGATTTAATCGATTATTTATGAAGTTCTTAGGGTCAATTAGATCTATCGTGTATTCGGGTCATATGTTTGGTCAACTGTGTCAAACTTGTGTACCGTGAGCTCTCTACATTTAGACAAGAGTATATTGCCTGAAATTGTTAGTACTTTTATCGGCATTTCGGTTCCCACTAAGGTGTACTATGGTGGGAAATCCGCAGGAAACGTAGAGTACGTAATTGCTTTTTAATTACGGATCATTGTTTGGTGCCTGCACTCACTCATGTGCCATCCACTGTCCCAATGAATTAATTGTTCCGAATGGAGAAAATGACCTTTATACCCAGCTACAATCTTCAGAGGTACCCATGAAGTAATATTGAGTCTTTGTATGTAAATATGAATGTCAGTCGAGTAAAACAAGTGAATTTAAAGCTTTTTCTCTTACCCAGCTCATGTAGAGCTTCCAGCGGTATGTCTATTTTTGTGTTTTCGTCCGTGCAACCATGATAGAATCCACCTAAAACTTAAATAGACGTAGTATGGCTTGTGGTTCGACAATTCCCCAGTCGTCAGCTAAGTTACAGTTTCGATCCAACGCCGCACGTGATGTTAAAGGGACATGGCCAAATTATTCACTTAACGAGACCTTGCAAAAGCATTAAGCACGCCGAGTAAGGGTTCTTTCCCTCTACGGCAGCAATTTGCCGGAGGATCTCCGCTGTTGAGATGCGGGAAGGCATGGGGAGAAAAATGAAACCCCGTCTCGTGTTTTACTTAGACGCGTTCCTTTGTACGCGCAAATGGAACCGTCCGAGTTGTTTACTTCCTCTCCGGCGGATGTTTTATTTTGAAACCCCTCCAAATTCCTTTTCCTGTCTCTCCGTCTCTTACCATCTTTCTCTGCCTTTCTCTGCCTCCGTGGATGAAATCCTCCTTCCCTCTTCCCCCTGGCCTTCTGGCACCCCCCTCCATCGATCGCGTCCCCGCGCACTTTCGCCTCCTGTGTCGCCGCTCCCTCCACTCCCTCGGCGCCGCCTCCCGGCGCGGCCTCATCCCCACACCCCATGGACCCTCATGGAGTGTAGCAGGTTCATGTATTTTTCCGCCTATTCCCTTCATCTATACCGACGAAGGGTTGTCTGTCAACCTTGGGAATGACAGAATGGTGGTTGAAAAGAGTGAACCTAAAGCATTGTTTTAATAATTCGCGGATGACCTAGAAAATGCACAGACAATAAAGTGATGTATTCGCATTTTGATTCTAATGGGAGATAAAATGAATTAACACATTTCAAGAGTCGGAATAATTTCGATGCAAGCCCACATCTGTATTAATCACAATCAAGGATTTTATTCTTTTTTTTCTCTTTGTATAGTTTTCTTTGTGTATCTTGACTCGTAAAAGTTTTATTTTCACTGGATAGTTACTGTATCAGTGGATATAGCTTCAATAATTTTCTTAAAATATTATTGGTTTTTGTCTTTGTTCAGTTAGCTCGTGCAAGTAAATCGAAATTAGAAGGTATGATGTGGTGGAAGGAGTCCATAATTGCAATGAAGAAACTTTGTGACTTCCACTGTTTATTAGAAAAATAACCACCGGTTTCGGCTGTCAAGATTTTTCAATGTACCTGAAGATGACTTGACGGCCGAAACCGGTCGTTCTTTTTCTAATAAACAGTTGAAGTCACAAAGTTTCTTCATTGCAATTAGCTCGTGCGATGTAATCCCATTGGCTGAGTTGTCCTTTTTACCCATGTTTGTCTGGATTTTTGGGCTTAAATTTCTCTCCGCGAGAATTTGTCATGGCATAGTTGAAATGGCCATGATTTTATTCTTGGTGACACTTTGTTTAGTATAGTCGACAAAACAGCCTTGTTGCTGAAATCGTCCATAATGTGTCGGTTTGTTTGATTTTTCCTTTTCTTTCATTTGCTTAGCGGTAAATTAGCCGCATCGAATTAGTAGTCATCTAGAATGGTTATTATTGTTTCATTAATTGTACTTAAAACGTTGATTTTGAAAAAATATGAGTGTTAGAGTAATAAATAGTGAGGATATGATGAACTTCCTTGTTTCTATTAAATTGGTTATCTTTATGGTCTTATTGAAATTAACGTTGGTCTTTCTGTCCCATTTTTCACCCGAAAACATGGAAAGCCCTCTTGTTTCTGCTGGAGATGCTAGCCAGAGTTAATAGTCGCATCATTTCCAAATGATTGGGCACCACGGACGTAGGTGGTAAAACAGACATGTCCAGTTAGTTGCATTATAGTATAGTACAGTACAATATAGTATAGTACACTGTGGGCACTGTGCCCCCCACTGTGGGCACACCCTAGGCTATCAGTTAGAACTACACTAAATGGTGATTATAAAAATTTTTAAATCAATGGTTTGCGAGTTCACTTCGTGGAATGAAGACATGATAGTTTCAAAATAAACTTTGTTATATTCCACACCGTATTTATTAATGCTCTTGAGAATGACCTGAAAAGGTCGAAACCGGTTGAGTTTTAATAAATACGGTGTGGAATATAACAAAGTTTATTTTGAAACTGTCATCAAAATTTTGCTCTACAATTTGTATTTTACTTACGAACTAACGAGGCAGTAGGGGCAATTGCCCCCCACCCCCAAAAGCCATTTTTTGTTACGAATTTCCGGGACGACCCACGGACCCCCCTTTTCCTGCGGGGTATTCCATACCCCAAGAGCCGCTGGTGCAACCCCCGAACTTCTGGTCTGCTGCCGCCCCTGGCACACGGGGTCTGAACTTCCTTTGAAACCGTCGTGTGAGAATATAGCTTCTGATATTTCTCCATATTTTTTTTATCTCCCTATCACCGGGAATTTTCGGAGATTCTAGAATGAAAATGAATTATGAGAAAACAGAGACTTGCTGAGTGGCATAGTACGCAGTATATAACCGTGCATTACTTTCAACTGGAGCTCCATTTTGTTTTCTCTCAAGAAAACATTATAAATGTTAACTCTTGAGGTGTAAAAGGTTAGTGCAGTGAATCTCAACTGAGAGTGGGCTCGGTATATCAAAGACATGTGACTTTAGAGACTTACATTTGAATTATCCGATATCCTTAGCGATATTGACTCTGCCATAATTTCCTGCGGGTGTGTCCGAAAGCTTTAATTCCATGCTATTAGTATTTTGTGTCAGACTTATTTAACAGCAGTGGGGCTCTTTTGACATACGTTTTTTTCGTGTCTGAGCAAGTCTTCCTATCGAAATGACAGTCTATTCCATTCCAATAGATTGAAATTATCCAGCGTAACGACGAAGGATTAAATAAAATGCCGCTTTCATGCTCTGATGAGGGAGACAGTCGGACGACTTCCTGTTTGGGTTCCTCCTGAATAGTCGATTCCTGGAGAAGTTAATTTCAAGGATAAGAATTTTCTAGATATCGCGGAATATTATATTTAAAACAGTATTATAATTACCGTTGAATGTGTATAAATAGGTAAATGAGCTACACAGGTACCACAATTTGATCACAGTTTGTATCACTTAATTTCATCTACTAACCATTTAAATCACTAAATGTTTTATGTAAAATTTTCATATTCTGGGATATTAGTAGCAATTGTCTTTAAACAAATATTATGAATCGCAGCAAACGATTATATCGGGAAGAAAATTTTGTGAATCGTTGTACAAAGTTAAAGCGGGAGTAAAACGCCTCTATTCGGAAGGTGAAATATTTAAAAAATTGTCCAATTCCGGGAGTACTCCGGAGAATCCGGGAGAGTTGGAACCCTACTCCCTGCTCCCGCTAAACAATATGTAAATTTTTTTCGGTTTTCACTGAGGGTGTCGTCTAGGAGTTACCTGCCGCGTTTGAAGAATTGGTCGAAGGCGGGAACAGCTGCGAAGAAGGCATAAGGCATTCTTACGCATCACGAAGGCGAGTCAACTAAGGTTCGGGCGTGAGCTCCGAAAAAGCCCTCTTTGTTCCTTAAACGGTGGCGCGGCCGCTTGCCTCGAACCCCTCGCCCCGTGCTGCACTGGTGCGTGCAGCCGAAGGGTGGGTGGATGGGGGGGGCACCGACCCCTTCGCCTCTACCCCCCACTGTGGACACGCGCCAAAGGGGATCCCTGATGGCTGCCGCTAAACCCGTCGTTTCCCAACTATATGTACAGTCTAGTATATATTTATATAAATCCACGGCATATCCGTCCGTACCCCGCCCTCTCCCTTCATATCCCTCAGTGCCAGGCACTGCCGTTCTTTCCCGCCCCTACTCGAGAGCCTGCTTCGCGCATGGTGATCACGCTGTCCATTATCCCATAGTTCCCCTTCGTTGAATTTGTTTGAGATATTAGGAAGTTTTGGCGTTCTCGGCAGGCCTTTGTTTTATCAAATTTAACTCTTTGGTAATGTCAAATCTTTCTTGTATCTTTTTATTTGTTCAACCGTTTTTTTCAGTATATCACCATGTTGCCTCTTTTTATACAAAATATTTAATATTTTCCACAATTTTTAGTATCTCTTTAAGAATAACATTATTGTGTACTCCATAAGTTGACCTGGGTGTGTATCTAAGACTTGTTGGATTCGTATCGACACAGTCACACCTAGAAAATCCTTGTTAATTCATAATTTCATTCAGCATTCAACATATTGCATTGAATACCCCGGCTTTGCATTACAACATATTATCACCACTTATGTGTGCTTGTTGTCTTGGTCGAGAGTAGCAACGGACTAAAATTACCGGAAGACTTACTCGAGCGGTGTGTACGTCTTCCCAAAAGATGTCTTTTGAGATGCAGTAGGAAAGCGAGGAACTAGCCTCGTTGCCCACGTGGATATCATAGATATAGTGTGGAAGAAACAATAGACATTATCTGTAATTTACTGAACCAAGAAAATGCGTTTTGATTAGAGAAAGAATGTTATGAAACTTTTCTAATTCCCTTGATCCATTTAGGCTAAACCACAAAAATTCTCTCGAAAATTAATTTATATCCTCCCGGAGAACGTAAGTGCTTTTCTTCAGAAGCTAGCTGTTTCTCTCTGATGAGTGCTGAATTCTTGTGCGCTCTGTCCTCTTGTCGCTCAGTTGAAACGTTCAAAAAGTCTCAAATGATTCTTTTGCGGATATGTTAGCTCAAGGTGAATCTTGAAAATACTCTAATTTATTTTAAGAGTCTCCGGGTGAGATGATTCTCGGTGACCTGTTACTTTTGTAATGTCTGGAAACAAGTTTGAAATTCTGAGTTTGAAATCAAGTCTGACTTGGAAATTCTATCATCGGATTTAAACAACGTTCATGTGTGGAGCCAAGAGTGGGGACTCGAACTTAATCTGAGCAAATGTGCGGCGGTACATTTCTTTCGGAGGTCGTCCAACTATCCCCGTGTATATGCTGTGGATGGCGTTAAGATAAAGGCGACAGATGAAGTTAAGTATCTGGGAGTTACGATAACCTCAAACCTATCGTGGGGAACACATATAAGAAATATTTGTGGCAGAGCTCTGAAGAAGCTAGGATTCGTCAAGCGTATTGTGGGAAGGTTTTCAGATGAAAAAGTAAAATAGAGGTGCTATTTCGCACTCGTCCGGCCACACCTTGAATATGCAGCAAGCATATGGGATCCGGTGCAGAAAGACTTAATTCGGGAACTTAATAAAAAACAAAGGAAAGCTGCGCAATTCGTCAAAAACTTCTACGGGCGTACAGACAGCGTTACGCAGATGTTAAACGAATTAGGCTGGGAGCCGCTAGAGACTCGGAGGCTGCGCGCTAGGCTTATATTACTTGAGCAATTGAGAATAGATATCTTTCAGAGCGACACGGAGAACATCATATTAGAACCCCACTATATTTCCAGGTCCGACAGAAACGATAAATTAAGAGAGATATTTTGCCGAACGGATAGGTATGGGAATTCGTTTTTCCCCCGAACAATAAGGGACTTTAATAAAAGGAAACTTTAATAAAATAGGAAAACTTTAATAAAAGTTTTCATAGAGCGTTTCCTTTTTATATGTAAACGGCTGGTGCCCTAACACCCCCCGCCACACGCCTATTGAGGCGGCTTGCGGGGTAGTATGTAGATGTAGATGAAGTTCTCATGTTTCGTGGCCGATGCCATTGCTCGACTTCTCCACATTTCCGTCGAAAATGCGACCGTTTCTGTTTTCTTTTTCATGCACAGGTGCACACGTTTTAATTGTTATAACCACTCGTGATTCCAAGAGCGTCGTTTGAAGTTATTTCGCCAGAAGTACTCCCTCAGAATGATCGCGCTCGACTTTATGAAGTTATAGCCTTCACTCTTCATCCGTGAAGTTCTCGCCCTTTCCCGCGGCGAGGCGACATTTTAACCTTGAGCGTCGATGAGGGATTGGCATCCTTCCACCCGCGTGGACTAGTGCCATGTTATTTCTACAATGGGAAACGCGGGATTAATTTCTACTCGTTATAAGGAATCCGGGTTCATTTCGCATCGCGATGGCAGCGACGTTGGAAAAGCGAGCAACACGTTAACGATACTGCTGCACCTCTCCTTCCATACGCAAGGGTTCATGCGCCTTTTCCCTGACTCCTCATCCTCCGCCCTCCCAACCCCTTTTCGTCTACCCCGCGGCTGTGTGTATACCCGTTTTGGATCTGGGCTCCGTGCCAGCTACCCCGCCGCCCCGACATCTAATTACGCCTCTCCTTGTCTCTCTCTCCGCTTCCACGGAATCTCTTCCGAGATCGGCGCGTGTTCCCCCGCCACAGTGCACGTTCCTCTGCGCCACTCCTCCTTGCCTCCCCCCTCTTCCTCCCCCTCACCCTGCTTGACTCTCCACCTCTCCTCTCGACCCGTGAACATTTCGGTCGATAGGCACCCCCCTCCTCCAACCCCCGCCCTCTGCTCCCGGCTGCTTCCCGTCTCCCCAACGTCCCGTGCAAGCCCACTGCGTTTACCGCCCCGAACTGGCCTCCTCATCTCCGGGGTGCCAAGAAATTCAGCTCTCCCGGTGCGGAGTCCGGAAATTTTTTCCGGGCTCCACCGGACGGAATTTCCTCCCCCACCTGGGTGACTGGCAACGTCCCAAGGGCAGGGCGTCGCTTTTTTTCCTCGCTCCTTATTCGATTCCGCGACGCCTGTGTCCCTCATGGTCGCGTGTCAGCGGCCGCTGAACCTCCATCGAGCTCCTCAATTTTTCCTCCTCGGCATTGGATCCGGGAAATACCGTGACTCAGTCTTCCATGACGAGTGTGATGTTATTGGCGATTAAGGACTTATATCCTCAAAAGACTTGGGCAGTGTTGTGGTGCCAAAACGGCGAGGGCCCGCCTCTGTTCAGTGAGGGTTTATCCTTGGCAGTCGACTTGCCCGCGTAGCAAATCTCGCAGTCACGAATTGTGCTTTTATCGACCGTTTAAAAGCAGGTTCGATCGTTTGAAGGGAGAGGAGCCGAAGCCCATCACCATCCAATTTTTTCAATCAATTTAAGAGCTAAGTAGCTTTAATCAAGGGAGTTCTTTGGAAAATTGACTCCGAGCGTCGCATTTAAGCCGAGTCTTCGGGGCACGGTGGTGTTTGCCGTAGTGAGAATAAGGTCCCCGCCGGGGAGTGAAGGGCGAGAGTGGACGCCTTCGGACCGCTGCGTCACATGAATTCGTGGATCCGATCCCGCCCCAGCGTGGCGCCGCGTCTTCATCGCATTTTGCCGTTTCCCGCCCCCTGCGCACGCTCTTCCCCTCTTGGCTGCGTTTCCCACGCTTTCCTCAGCCATGGCCCGACGTCACGGGGACTGCCGCTCCTCTCCTCGCCGCCCGGATCCCTCCCGCACCCGCCTGCCGCGCACTCCGAGCTCCGCCGCACTGCCGGCCGAACGTCCGCGCCATGTCGCAGCCCAACAAGGTGGAGTACCGGATCACGGTCTATTATCAGGACACCGTCATCGTCATATACCTGTGATCCCGGCCCGGGGTCGATGGCGTCGGACTCGGCCGGAGACCGCACCCGGCGGGTGGTGTCGACGACGCCAGCGGCCCGAAGCGCCGGAAGGCCCCCGCCCCCTCGGCGGTCCGCGGACGATCCTCCGGTGACGTGGGTGACACTGCCGCTGAGCATGAGGAGTATTCGGCTTGGGCGGCCGTCCCCTCCCCGCTCTACTCGTGAATCCGCCAAATAAGGACACGTGCCGGCCGACCTGTGCCTCCCTTCCCATCCCCGTCTGTTTGAAACCGGTGGCTGCCCAAGGGCAGTCTTCAAGTCGTCCGTCCCCTCTCCTGCAGCCGCCGATCCCCCCCGGGGGGCTCCCTTTCCCTTGAGGAGGGAGATGGCGGGCAAGCGCATGCGACAGAAGGGAGCAAAATAGTGAGTGATCGAGGAGGAATGGTGCGGATTCGCGAGGCTCTGCCGGTCGCGGAGCAGCTTTGGTGCTCTATCGCGGCGCCGACTTGAGTCGCCCCCTCGCTGCTGCAGCGGCGGGGCACGTGGTTGTGTTGTGTGCCGTAGGAGGGGCGGCGTGGGGGCGGAGGGGGCTAGGGCTGTGGGGGCGGGGGTTGTGTCGGCGGCGTGAAGATCTTGGCGGTGTGCGAGAGCGGGGGAGAGGGGAAGCGTGCGGTGGCGGGAATGGAGGGCGCAGAGGCTTGCCCTCTCGCTCCCGAGGATGGGTGTCCTCGGTGGACCCGCGTGCGATGCCCCGTCACCATGGCCAATCTGTCCGTCCTGTGTGCCCTTCTCTGCCTTATAAGTCCTGTCGTTGCTCACTCGGCCTTCTTTGTTTACAGACTCGTCTTTGGGACACTTTACCCAGCCTACGCGTCCTACAAGGCGGTTCGATCCCGGGACGTCAGAGAATACGTAAGTACATTTTTATTTATTTCTTATTGCCTTCTTTCCCCAGGTTTGTCTATCAATTTCGTTTCTATTAATTATTTACTGAACGTGACAACCTTGAGTTATTGACCCAACGCCATTTGAAATTTCCTAATTGGAACGAGAGCTAGCTTCAACATTAATTGTTTCGTAAATGGAATAAATTGAAATGCCAAAATTCTGAAGGAAAATAAATCGATTCAAATTCGAAAAGGCTTGTGATTCTGACCGACTCCACAAATCTGTGTTCATTCTGTTATGCCTCGGTGGCTATGTTGACAGGAACTCAATTAGTTACTCCATATTTTCTCTCGTGGTGTCAGTTGAACGGCAACTTTACTTAACATTCTAATTTTTATAATTATCGTTTTCGTGTTGCGCTGCTGTCACATATGTTGAAAATGCTGAAATTTTATTAATATTTGAGTGGTAATGAATACTATCTAAGCTGGTCTAAGTTCTTTTAAAATGAACAGGTTTTAAGTTTTAATTGGAATAAGGCGTTAATGGTAGTACCTTATTAGTGCAATGATAAACATGTTCCGGTCGTTGCCATTGATTACTTTCCTATATAGCCGTCGTGGCGTCTGGGGCACTTTTTTCCGGCGCCGCTGTCCGTCATGTCTTTTTTTAGATCTCCCATTGAGTTCCCAGTTCCTTTTTTTTAGGAGCATTTGACGGTGCCGTTGTTTAGGTTTTCTTCCTAAACCCTTAGAAAATGGCTTCAGTGACTATTCGAAATGACAGATTTGATTAATGTGGACGGTATGGACGGTAAATGAGGAATTTTTGCGTAGTCGTTGATTTGTATCATGGAAAAATAGCTGCGTCTATCCAAATCCTTGTTTTTCGTGGCTCTAATTTCCCTTCGATCGTCTTCTTCTGTTTCCTTGCTTAAAATTATATATTCTCTCATGATATATGTTAGTCTATTGCTCTCCGCCTAATATGATCGCAAAAATGTTTCCTTTTGTGAGAATAATAAATCAAAATCTCATGTTTGCTTTTTGTACGATGCGTATACAAGCCAAGCAAGATTCCTTCTGTTTGTTGACGTGTGACAGGCTTCATTGATCTATTTTCGTGCTGCACGCTGATGCACAGCTTTTCCGAATTCATTAATGCGATTTTTCCACCCTAGCGTATTGCTTAGGTACCCATCCATCGTGGGTAAAATGAGCGAGATTTTCCATATTTCTGTTGACATCAGATCGTAAAATGTGAGAAGGTACATACATACAACCTGCGTCACAGTTTATTCCCACAGAATTGCTTAATCTTGCTAGTAGATACGTCTGCTTTACTCGGGTAATGTATCTTGTTTTTCTTGGCTCGGCCCAGTTTAGAATAGAAAAGTGGGCACAATCTTCGCAATATCTTCTCTGTCCTGCTAATAAGTTGTTAATCTTTGGGAGTAACCGTTTTTATGTTTATTTTCCTTTGATGTTTAAATTATGGAAGGATAGATAAAGATATTAGAAAGTGTGAGAATGCCGGTAGGATAGTCGTAGAGTAATCATACTCTGTGGTAGTATGTGGAGCATATCTAGGAATGAGTGTTTGTCTAGGCAAGTGAAAAATACTGTGTACAAAAGTGTTCTCTTCCCGACGTTATTATATGGTGGCAAAACCTGGGTATGTCCGGATAAGCTCAAGAGTAGGCTAAATGCAGTGGGAAATGGGGTACTTGAGAAGTGCTTGCGGGAAAAGTAGGATGGGTAGGGTTAGGAATGTGTGGTTGATGAAGGAATGTAGGTTGGATGCTTCAGTAAAGGACATATGTGAAAGGAGTGTACTTCGGTGGTTTGTCCATGTTGAGAGAATTGAAGAGAGTCGAATAACGAAACGAAATAAGATGTATGATAGTTGAGTGAATGGTTTTAGATTATACCGCGTTAGACCGCGAAAGTCATGGGAGGATGTGGTAGAAGAGACTCTACAGAGGAGGAATATTAGGAGTACTACGAATAGGGGAGCGTGTATTAAGCAATACATGAGTGTGATAGAAGTTTGGGAGTATAGGGCATTATGGAGGTAATTATTATGAGGGGGCGTTTTTAAGACAAACGGCAAAAACTTCATTCTTTGATTTTTCCTACCCCGAGAAGTAATGGAGTGATGGGTATGCATATTTTCATTCTGTGATCTGGAACTCAGGTTCATCCTATCTGTTTTTATTCTCATTTCCCTTTTGCAAAAGCAACCAACCTGTCCTGTGAGAAGATCGCGCTCTCGGAACAACTCTGAATAAACAGAATGGCGGTTTATCGCAGGGACAGCACATATACATTGCATCTCTCGGGATTTACACCGGGTATTTAGGTCCATGGCGGCCAAAGAGAGGACGATGCCCGACTCGAGTGTCGAAACGTTGGCCGCCATGGACCTAATTACCCAGTGTAAATCCCGAGAGATCGCTGATATACATCTTCGCCGGGAAAGCCTGAAATCCTAAATATACATTGAACGCCCTGTGATACGGCGTCGGTGCTCTGCTGCCTTGACTCATTATTTCTATCACGGAAATCGAAATCACTTTCTAAGCACGAGCAGCTTGCTATTTCCGCGCTCTTATATCTCGCAAGGAGTCACCATTGTGGCATTGGTAATTCGAGGTTACTCGTATTCCACTGTTCGCTGACGCATTATGCATAGAAAGTAACATCGTCTTATTTATTCCTGGTAAAAATGTAGCATAACTTAAGTCTATCTCTCAGGTCCCCTTCGATGTCTGTTTGTCTTTCTAGAGCGTGTGTATTTTGAAAATAATATATCGCGCTACTGTGAGTAGCAAATCAGAACTTCTGAAGCCTCAGCTTTAAGACGCAACGCCTATCAGCTCAGTCCATATGGCCTTATTATTTTATCACCGTTAACCGTGATTCCTTGTCATCCTGTTTACATATCGATGTTTACACTTGCCTGAGCGGTTTGTCCATCACTGTTGGTTCTTAGTATTCTAGACCTTTTCAACTCTCATGCGAGGTTGCAAGGTTGAATAATTGTGAGCGCAAAACGTTTTAGATCCATTACCATCACGTATAATTGACTAACATTTCATTTTTGAAATGTTTTGTACTTAATTATCCACGCCAAAAATGGAATGAACTTGTTGTAATTGCATTGTGCAGCTATGAAACTAATTCCTGTGAAAAGTTTCAGTAGTTAAATTTTCAACTTGCAGCATATGTTGTTCCTTCTATCCTAAATATGATTCAGTAAGTGTATGAGGAATAATTTAAAATATTTTGAGACAATATACACTCTAATGCTATTGGAAGTTCTTAAAATTTTATATTACGTGATTATCTTGTTTCCTACATTCCTTTCTCTATTCTTTCGGAGAAAGTCGACGTCTCGAATATCTGGCTTTGTGACAGTCGTTTTTAGCTTGTCAATGAAAAGGCTTTCCATTATCACTCCGTAGATTTGCGTGTAAAATATCTACTTCAATTGCATAGCGATATGCACTATTAGTGCACGAATCCGTAATTAATTAAAAGGCATTTATTACTTAACTATGGAGCGTATTAGTTGTCTTAAGCTTGGCCTACATGCAATCAACCAGTATATCATTGACAACTCTAATATCATCTTCTTCGTCTCGGGAGCCCTGCCTCTTGCTCCTACGTCAGTTTAACCTCCCACGTGGTGGGAGGGACAGTGAGCCTCGAGCTGATCGATTCCCCTCATCCGAGAGACGATCCAATCGCGAGATTAGCTCGAGGGCTCCAGTTTTGATTCCGACGGAGCTAGACACCTAGAAGTATCGATCTATTCGCTGATCAGATTTTATATTCATTCCGTTTTTGAAGCTAAATAAATTAGGGAATTTTGTAGCCCTGAGCTCTCGTTAATGATTATTTTTTGTTATCTGAGGCAATCCACTGGGGTAGGTTTAAGTGGAAGAAGGATCCCTCTGCGTTTAACGCCTCCTCTTCCTAATATTATCCAGCAGCTTCCTCTCTTCACCTACCATACCAACCACTTCCTCTTTCTTCTTCCTTTCCGTCCCATGCACTTTATCTATTCTCATTCACACCTACATCTCAAAACTCTGCAAACTATTCTCATCCTCTTTCTTTTAAGTTCTAGTTTCCGCGTACCATATATGCTACGTACCATATTTGGTACGCAGAAACTAGAACTTAAAAGAAAGAGGATGACTTAACTTATATATAACGTTACACTCATATAATGCTCTTAGCCAGTCTTTCTTTAGAATCTTACTGACAATCTCAAAATTTTACTCATCAAGTGGATTAATTTCAATTTTTCGTTTGCTGAAAATTATAATATACCTACATACGAATGATGTCGATAGCTATTCACTCATCAATGTTGTTGCGTTGATTGTTAAATTAAATTAGTATTTATTCCATAATAATATTTATCTCTTCATAAATTTTTATAGCTAGGGGAAGTATAATTTACAGTATTTCATGACTGGTAATGAAAAAACTAATGAAAGAAAATATGAAGTTTGGTCTATGTATGATCGTTGATCTTGTTGTTAGTCATTACTAAATGCTTAATCAACAGATTTGGGAGATACCCTCTCTGCTCCATATGTACAGGCTCTAACATTGCCGCTTTAATATTACATTTCCTTGCTCATACATCTGTGTGCAAAACCTACGGGTACAATGTCGCAGGTGATTGGCTCTTAAGAGATTCTTAAAAGTTGAATTTTCATAAACTCTGAATCTTTATCGCTTAATTGTAATTTGTATTCTTGAATTCTCGTCCACTGTGTCGAATAAATGCAATTAATTTATCTCATCATTTTTAATTCTATATTTGTGAAAGAACAAATTTTGGCATAAGGATTATGCAGGAATTTTTAACGCGTGGTGTTCCATCTTAAGTTTTCATCCATTTATATGTCTTAATCTGTAATATAGGTGATGTAATTGGTGAAGAATCTATTAACAAGAAACTAATTATCAACTAAATTAATTTTACGACTTAAGTTTGGAAGTAAGGAATCACTACATTCAAACATGCGTCTGGAGCATTCTACGATATAGTCGTGAAGCTGGGACTTAACCGACACAGAATAAATGAGATAGAAGCGTTGGAAATGTGGCGTAAGCGAAGAATGACGAAGATGAAATAGACGGAGGAAATCACCAATGCCAAGTCCTACGAATAGCTGGGAATGAAAGATGCTAGATGAAAACTCCGCCTATAGTAGTAGAAGAGACAATTTTGTTGGATACATTCCTAGGTGTAAAAGCCTCTGAAAAACAATAATGCAAGATATGTACAACAAATGGGAGGAGTAATCGGGAAGATCGAAAATAGAATATTGGAAGCAACTCTTTTTGGATGTCAAAATGGGAATTTTGAGGAAAGAAAGCAGTCAGCTAAAAAGAGAATGGATTGGAGAGCTTCACGTGTGGAGTCTAGCTGTCAACCGCCGCACAAGGGTTCTCGAGTGCCACGTCACAAAAACTAATTCACCACCTCCCGTTGGTGGTCACGTAGATGACCGAAAAGCTAGGAAAGGAGCTCGTTTTGCATTCAATTGCCTATCATGATTTACCGTCATTAATAAATTCACTAACCAATTAAGCTCCCTATTGATTTGCTGACTGATGTTGATGATGACCAAAATCTTAGAAAAAAATAAAAAATGGCCAGCCTGCGCTGGTTTGCAGGATTTGAAAAACGGATGGGAAGGAGATCCATATCTCCGCCGCGACCCGCCCTTACGTTCGCAGTGGCCGAAGCCGAACCCACGGTTGACTGAGGAGGCGATTCGGGTTGACGGATCGATGAGCAGCAGCCCAAGAGCACAGGAGCCCGCCCAAGGAGTGATGCAACTTCCCTCGAGACTCGTCTGACGACGTCCTCCTCTCGTCCTTCCGCCCGTCCTCCCACCTATCCCCCTTCGCCTGCCACGCCCCCTCCCCCAGCAGTGCTTTCGGCCACGTGTTTGTGTGTATGTGCGACCATTGTTTCACCTCCTTCCTCCCCGAGCACCGAGGCGCCAGCCGCCCCACTGAAGGTGACCGTGGTCGCCACGTCGCGGGCATCCGATCCGCATCCGCTCGTGGGTGCCATGGGAACGCGGGGCCGCCTCCCGCACCATTTCCCCAGTTCCTGTTTTGATGAAATTCGAGATGCGGCGGTTTCCTCTTTGTGAACGCGGTTGCCTAAGAAATTCCAGAGGGAGATCACATCATGTTGCGTATTTCGATGTACTAGTAAAAAAAAAAGTTGCGTGAAATCAGAACCTCAAATACTTGATTTATTGCTTCCATTTCGTGCGAGGAGTGTGTTCTTGAGATATCGAAGCGTATATGTTGTTCAAATTATCCCACTAAAATTTTCTGAAATATGAACAATTATTTTTGCTATCATTTCCCTGATTTACTAGGCCGGACGAGTATTAAAGATATAGCAATATATCTGATGTTATCTCGGCAAAAATGAATAATGGCTTAGTAGTAGCTTAACCGGAGTAGTTGGCTGAAGTAGTGGACAAAGTCTAATGCAAAGTCAAGAGAAAGAAAGAGAAATGTTAAGTAGTTCCTTGGAATATAAAATGCAAGGAAAGAGTGTATAATTATTAAGGAACCTTCATTTTAAAAGTAGGAGAGCCGGTAATCAGCTAGCGTTTTTTATACGGTGGTTTTCCGATGAGAGCAATGAAATAAAAATGGAAATATGCCGTTTTGCTTTGATAGGGCAACTCCTCGAGCAGGTTCCTATGTCGGATAAAAAGTCATGGAGAGGTAGCAGGGAAATTCAAGCGCTAAATTTGCTTCCAAGAAAATTGAGTCATTTTGTTTTGTGTCCTATTAAATCCTCCCCTCACAAAATGCTTACTTAACCTAATTATTGGCACTGAATTGAATAAATGCACCTATCGTTTGATCGTTAAGTTAACATCATCCCACCTCAGATTATGCACTTAGGAAATGGAAACTAACGTTTCAAATGTTCTCTTCCCTAATACGTTTGAAAATGTGAGAGATTTTGGTACTCTCCCGCCTGATCTTCATTTATTTCTTGTATTCTTTCCCTTTTTTCTTTTTCATTCATCTCTCCTCGTTCCCATCAATTCCATCCTTCTGATTTCCATTCTGATCCAATGAACATTATTCTTGCTCATTTGCGATCGCCCTTGGATGCTTTGCGGGGATAGCATTTTGATGTGGGTATATTTTCACACCACTCCCCAGAGCACTGGGCAAGTGGAATTGGAAGTGGGTATTCCTTTTCCCTCTCCTTGGTTGGCATTGATCTCAACTTTTGACTATTGGTGTCAAAAGTGAAGAAATTCTCACCCGTTTGTTTTATCTCCTCCCCTTCGCCAAAGGCCTCCCGACGCATTGAGTACTGCGCACTGTCTGTTTATCGTGATCCCTGCTAATTCCCGAATATGTGTGTTCCCAGCGTTATATAAGCTAAAGCCGTTTCTTTTTATTTTTTTTAAATTTAGTGGCATTAGATTTTATCTTCTCCATTGAAGACTAATAACGTTGCAAATATATTGTTAGATCATCTATTATTTAGCTCTACGACTTTGATGTCCTTTATAGAGCTCGGGATCAGGACTTTGGCTTAATCCCGAAAGATTTCCTCCTACGCAACTGGCATGTCCTATATGTGATTGAACTGTTCTGGTAAATATGTCAGCTAAGAGTTGCGTCCTAGTTTATTCCTCCCAGTTGGCAGAAAATTTCTCATACCGATTTGTATCTCTTAATGTACTCATGCTGGATCAGGTGGCCTGCGCTCTTTTCTTATTAGAAATCCTTCAAGTCGAGTTTTCGTGTAGTCATGACGAAATTCACAGCCTTTCTGTGTTCATGATTCCCATGTCGTGTTCCTGCGCCCATAATTTTTGGTTTTATGAATTTCTGAATTGTGGTTGGCATGCTTATCGATTACCTCTGTTGATTCTGCCTCCCTCATCAGTATTTACGACTGAAGGTGATCCTCGCTCTTGGAGTGGGTGGAATTGATCTTAAAAAATAAGTGTTGCAGGATTGTGCTACAGAAATTAGTTTTCATCAAATTAAATAAACTGAATTGCGTTAATTTTACTATAAAAGGACAGCTCTATATCTTAAAGGAAATAAAATCATTCCACAGCTATTGATCGTGACTGACTCTTTCCGTCTAGGCGACGCCTTTGGTGAAATGAATAATCATTTATGAGTCACTTGGAATGCGTGTTAATCGCAGACTGCTGCACTATTTTCCACTCGCCAACTCTGATATTTTCCCTTTCTTAAGGTATTTGAGCGCAATATGAATTCACCTAGAATTTGATGAATTTGAACTCATTTTTAAGAAAACACTCATATTTCCAATTATGTCAAAATACTAACCCCTTGCCGAACTACTTTTCGGGCAATTTGGCTAAAAATATTAGCTGTTTTGCGTGGGATAGATTGCGGCTGCGCGATCCAGAGGGAGGATATTGAAAACATAGGAATTTATAACACCTAGATTTCGTCAAATAATTAGCGGTGCATGGTTTGTATATTTTCTCAACTATTTATGGAATTAATCAATTACTCACCGCAGTAATTCTTACAGAGTCACAAAAAGAAAATCATCCTGTTTTAAAAGGAGTTTTCACCGTATGGCGTGAAAAAACGAGTCAAGTTAGAGACTTATGAGGATGTATTTATTTAATTACTGATAATTTTTTTACTTTTATAAGTATATTTCTCCGCCATTAATATTACAATATTTACTTCAAACTTCTAACGGACGCTGAAATAAAATAATAAAGCTGGAACAAGGTCTCCTTTATGACTAGGGAAATATCTCGATCATACTACCTTAAATATTTCCACGTGTTTTGTGGATCCTTTTGTCATTACCCCGAGGGCTAACATCACCGTAGATGCCCTTCCCTACTACATTAATTTTTTTCTTACGATTCCATTTAATTTCCAGCTTCCTTTCACGGTTAAATTTTTTTCCTATATTTGCACTAATGCAAAATTTTGGGCAAAAACCCCCTCGGAGGCTGTTTATGTTAATGCTGAATCTTGCCCTTAATTTCTGTAGTGATCTTTTCTACGTTTGTCCTGTACCGCCGCGTAATGTTGTACTTCGACGCAAAGGCTATTTTCACTGTCTTTTGTGGACATAAGCGTCGCATCTTATAACTCCTACATTAAAAAAATGAAAAATTCCAAAATTTTCCTTTATAGTTTTTTAGGAGCACATTGACCCCAACAGGCCTTAATTAACTTTCAACTGTATTGCCTCTTGTGTTCTTAAAAAAGAAAGCACTTGAGCATGAACCGCGGCCATATTTCTCACTTAGTGTCAAGGCAAACTTTGATGAGTGGGTTTCGGATTCGGGCGTTTTCAAGTGGTTTCCCAAGCCGAGGGTTTCACTCAAGGAGGCGACGGGATCATTCACGGGTGCATCCATAGCCGTACTCGAGGTTACGCGAGGTGACCAGTGAGCGCGGAATAGCGTCGTATCTAGGGTTTAGCGTCCTTCCACCCCTCATCCCCACCCCTGAACGCTTTCATACAAGTGATGAAGAGTGATTCCGTGCTCTGGTTTCTTTATTCTCCCTCCTGTCTTATTGCCAAACATCGTATGCACGTAAAAATTTAAGATAGTTCCATAGCTTTTAATTTTAGGGAAATAGAATGTCGACTAGAGCATTTCTAGTATGTTTAGCTTTTTAGTTTAGATGAATGAGTTCCCTTTGTCGTTACATTGCGTCTAACCTGTATAGTGTAATGCATGTTGGTGATTACTCACCCCCTGCCACACACCCCTGAGGTGGCTTGCAGGGTATTTTGTAGATGTAGATGTAACCTAATCCCTTGGGGCAAGGGCCTAGCCATGTTGAAACACCGGTTCCCGTCAGAACACCGAAGTTAAGCAACGTTGGGCCCGGACAGTGGTTGGATGGGTGACCCTCCTCCATACCTGCACCAGGCGTGGATGGAGAGGAAACTACTCCCTCCAGACCACCGGGAGGCCGGTGGGAGATATACCCAGACCGGGAGAGTTGGAGGGAGTACACCCTCCATCCCTGGTACTGGGGTGGGGCAGGGGGAGGCCAATCCTCCATACCTCTACCGTGGTGCTCTTGTCCCCTGTCTGCAAGTGGCAGACAGGCATGGGGCACAATGGACCAAGAAAGGTCTAAGTGCCCGGGCTCCTGACGAAGACCCCCCACTAACAATCTAACCTAATCCCTTCCGGGCAAGATGTTTCTGCAGTACCATGGAAAGAAGAGGGCTTGCTGTCACATTTTTAAGAAACTTGTGTATCTTAATTCGTAATGTTTAAAGCGTGAAGTATGAAAACGTGAATGCATGCGTTTTATTAATTGATTCGATAAATACAAATTGACGCCTGAATGGTCACAGAATGATCCAAAGTGTTCTTAATCCACCAAAGTCTCCAAATTTCCCTTTTCTTTTTTGAATTTCTTGATTTTTTCCTCCTGGTAAATGGCTTATCAAAACGTATTTGTACACTTTCATGTGGTCTGCAATAAAGAATATCATGTATACAGGCTTCTCGTGTTCCTCTCCCTGCCGGAAACTTTGTGTAGGAAGGCATTATTAGGGTTTCACGTATGAGGTTTAAAGTAATGGTCGTAGCGTACATGATCAAGTGATTTGTTCTCGGCGCAAGAAAACAACCTGAAGAGTGATCGAATTTCCAGTTGTAATGGCTCGTATGCATTTTCGCCCTCAATGCCACTACTCTCAAGGGGTTGATAGGGGATTATATGGTAATGATGTCGGTAATCCATTCTTTATTCAAATAGACCAAGGGCGTTCGCTTCGGCATTGTCTCTTCTTCACGTTTATTAAGTTTGTGAACTCACGGTCTGAGATTGGAGGAATAGAGATAGCAGACATGCCAGAGTTTGACGAATCATTCTAGATATGAGAAAATCACTAGTTCGCAAAAACGTGAAATTAATTAATATATCCTCGAGTTTAATTTGAGAACCACTTCCTCTGGGAAATGGGGAACTTGCATGAATTTTTTTTATTGAACAGGCGGATAGAAAATTATTTTCTCGATTCAACAAAAAAAACTGCATGTAAATCTGAGTTTTCCTTCGCGAGATATTGAATGGTAAATGTAGCGAAATTTTAAAGCGCGCCGAAAACTCCCTCCCCCCCAAGCCACTGCTGAAGAATCCCCGATGACGTCAACTGTGCCTAAAAATCGCCCGAAGCAGTCTACCGCTGGGCTACCTAGCATTGTAATTAGCCACCGAGATGAGTTCGAGGTATAAGTATTGTTTAACACCTGGCTGTAAGAATACCTCAACCAAGGTGCCTAATAAACTATTTATTAGGTTGCCTACAAACGCAAGAAGGAGAAGCCTGTGGCTAAGAGCCATTCGCAGACATCCGGGGGATATTTCGAAGAAAACAGTGGGATTAATCTGTGAAGATCATTTCAACACAAGTATTGAAATCTACGAAAATTATGTGATAAGCCGTCCAACTAGGGATAACATATGTTAACATGTTGTTAAAAATACTACGGATTTACTTGATGTTGTTAAAATGACATTTTAACGCGCGAGTTGGTGCCCGGATTGGTGGAATTTTCTCTGAGCCGGCAAGTTCAGTCTTGTGGGAAAGACTTAAAATTTGCTTGCAAATGAATGAATTATTTTTGGAAAGGATATTAACACCGCATTTGTCTCCATTTTTGAGTAACCCACATTTCTGAATCGTGTTAACCTAAACTAGCGAAGTAAATTCGCTATCGTGACCGCTCCCATGTAAGAGGATTTGTGTTGTAAGTCTCTTGAACATCTGTTGAAACTGTAATGAAACACATAAAAAAGACTTGAAACTGCCTAGAACTGTTGTTCCTAAGGCAGGGGCTTCAGACCCTGTTGAAACCATCCTGAAATCTTCTTCAATATCTAAATATAAATGAGTTGCATTTTAGAAGGATGAATAATTTTAGCAAATTTTATTGTTATGCTATCCCTTATCATTTTGCATCTCTTTTCCAAGATAACCGGAATTCAGTCTAATTTCAAAGGATTAGTCTACTACGTGATGCAGAGCATAAGTTCCCGTACTAAAATGATAAATCGCTATTAAGTGTTAAGTCGCGAAAGTTCAATAGGAAACTCCATACGTAATTAAAGACGACATTTTTATGTGACATCTCGCAAATGCTACGCTAATGTGCTGTGTTTTTTCCTAATACGCCGTAGGCATGTATCCGATACCCTTGGTGTAACTTGGGGATCAAGGACAAGTGAAATTAAAAATAAATTGTGCATAAGTCCTAGAACGAAGGTAGATAAATCGGTGGTAAAATATCTCCTTAGCCCATCAAAATGAAAGAGAAAAAGAATTTACGGCAGTGAGGATCGACCTCATATCCTTTATATTGTCATATCCACACGCTTCCACTACACCAACTAACACCGACCATGGTTTGAGTTCCCTTTGGTTATTAATACTGAACATTTAAAAATGGCTGTCTTGGCCTTGGCTTGTTTGACGAAAGTCTAGGCTTGTCTGACGATAAAATGCTATTCCGCTATTTATTCGTATCTATGAAAGATAAACACTGCACAAGATGATGTCTTGATATGCGATGGAATAAACGACTTTTCCTCATGATGTTCAAGTTTTGCAGACGATTCGTCCTCCGCGCTTGAGATATTTTAAGGTAAACTGTGAACTAAAAATTCCGTTTATCTTGTGCTCACGCATGAAACATAGTCGATGCGTCGAAAGACGTGTAGGTATATAATTCTTGAGGCCAACACCAACTATTTCCACCAGTAAATCTCGTAACCATAGGTACTTTCGGAAGAACCCTTGAATATTATCAACAAGTGGGTAAACAAATAAGTATTTTGACCTAAACATAAAACTAGATAAAAATGGAATAAACGGAGTGATAGTTAGGAAATGCACCAAAGCATGGAACATCCCAATAAACCGGAAAAATTGAGGCATTCTTGCATAATTAAACCTATCGTTATCCTCCTACTTTCCGAGTTGCTTTTACGTTGCGAATTTCCGCCGACGTATAGCAATCATTTGTCATAAATTCCATGAAGGTCATGGCATCAATTTCGGGAATATTATCCGAACAAGCGGCAACGTAATCATCCATTTTTCTGAAACCTGAAAGATTCGAGGTAAAAAGTCTGTATTTTATCATCCCGAAAGTGCATTTTTAATATCCCAAGTAATAATCGTGGCACAATAACAATAGGAAAACTTACCCAAGAATAACAGCACATGAACAAGTGACGATGAGCGACTACATCCTCCACCAAAACAATGTTTACAGCACGGTCGTAGAGAAGTAATTACGGTTTACAGCATGCGTTGGTGTATTTCCCGACTCGGACGGCAGATTAGGAACAGTTGACGTCACACCTGGCCTTGGCAGAGTTCGGGTGTCTTCGCGCAGTATTCGGCTCAGATAAATTTTGCTTGATTTTTTAAGTCAATTTTTTATTTCTTCTGATAATGAATGGAGAAAATTTAGGTATTTTTGCGAGCTAATATTTCCGTTTTACCTTTTCAAAATAGTTTTTATAGCAATCGTCGACCCATGCAAGTTCCCCATTCTCTAATTTCATTCGCGTGAGGTTTACTCGTTGTAGTATTTTGTTTACATATTTGCGCCCTAGCGGCACACGGCGTGGTGTCCTACTTTATTTCAATGAAATTGTTCAAGCGTTAAGTTTTCTTTCGTAAAACTTTGGACAGAGGGTAAGTTGGTGAATTTGGTGCACTGGCTTGACCTGACCCGTTTTTGGAACTGTCTTTGACGTGAGGCGACCGTTGTTTCATCATTCAATCAATATATTTCCGTGACATGTTATCTACATCTACAAACTACCCTGCAAGACACCTCAGGGGTGTGTGGCAGGGGGTGAGTATTCACCAACAACCAAGTTAGTGTAACTACGACTAATTATGCATTAGCATGAATCGCTAATGCTTTTCACAAGGCGAAGCCTCACAAGCATGCACTACACTACAGATATTATCACAGTGGAGAGGGACAGTTAATATATATGTATTTTGCAACTACACAAATGGACAGAGACTCAAGGCTTATGTAGAAAACATGCACGGCGTGCTGCTAGTACTAGGTAACAGATAAGGATTTAAGTATTAGGGAGTACTACTACTACTAAGAGCTACACTACCAATCGACAAACCTGGCATTTTATTATTATTTATTTTATATTGCCATTTTAAATCTGTCCGGTCTACAGTCTAGTTCCCTTATTTTATTCTCATGATCTGATCTACCGTAATATGTCGGATTTCGTAAAATATTATCAACGTCGTCAGAAAATAGACCGGCTTGGAACTTACATAATAGATTGAGTCAAAATTTTAATCGACTGTCTGAAAGCGTTTCCCATCCCAGTTGCTGCAAAAGGTCAGTAACACTAACGAGATTATCATAACGGCCTTTAACGTATCTTGTCGATCTTCGCTGCACGCGTTCTAACTCAGTTTCCAAGCCTATCTCATAAGGATCCCAAATACTTGCAGCATATTCCAAGTGGGGTCTAACGAGAGAGAAGTAGCTGATTTCCCTAACTTGATCGTCGCACTTGCCAAGTACTCTTTAAACAAATCCCAATTTACGATTAGCTTGACCGGTAATTTCTCGAATATGTTTACTCCACGAGAGATCATTAGTAAATTTCACTCCGAGGTCTTTAACCGATTCTACAGTCTCTAATTTTCTGTTTTTTATGCAATAGCTGTTACAAGGAGCGTTTTTGCGTTTCCAAAATATTCATAACAACGCATTTTTTCAGGTTTAATTTTAGCTGCCACGCATCGCACCACTCCTGTTTTGCCTTGAGGTCCTTAGTTAGCGCTTGCTTATCATTGAGGCTACGAATTTCTCTATACACCACAGCGTCGTCTGCAAATAATCTGATCTTACTGTCAACTGTTTCACCGATGTCGTTTATGTACAAAAGGAACAGAAGTGGGCCTATGACACTTCCCTGTGAGACACCCGATGTGACTATTACTTCATTAGAGATAGTGCCATCTAATACAACCCTTTGCAAGCGATTGCTTAAGAATTCTCTAATCTAGGAAATTAAGTCGTCGTCTAAACCGTAGGATTTTAATTTCATGAGTAGCTTACTGTGGAAAACTTTATCAAATGCCATTTTAAAGTCAAGAAAAATTGCATCAAGTGGAACGTTATGTTCACCCGAGACTAAAATATCGCGGGCAAAAAGTGCTAATTGAGTTGCGCAAGATCTTCCCTTTCTGAATCCGTGTAGCGTTTTTGTTAACAAGTTCTGCATATCGAGGTGTCTCATAACTGAACTTACAATTATATGTTCAAGGACTTTGCAAGAGATAGATGTGAGAGATATCGGTCTGTAGTTCGATGGCTGTTCCTTATCACCGCTTTTGAATATGGGAGTGACATTAGGAATTTTCCAGTCCATGGGTACTTTATGTTCGTTGATGGATTTACTAAATATATTCTGCAAGTAGGGTGCTATTTCACAAGCTGATTCTATATACACGCGGGCAGGAATTTCTTCAGGACCTGGGGATTTATTTGGACTTTTAGCAAGTTTTCTATTCCGTGAGTGCAAATATCGATAGGCGGCATCTTTTGCTGGAAGTGATCATTTACCTTTACGGATGTAATCTGTGATGACTTGGTGAACACACTTTCAAAGTAGGAATTTAATAAGTTGGCTTTGTCCGAACTGTTTGTTAATAATTCGCCCTTTTCGTTTCGTAGTGAAATAACTGTTGATCTATTGCCTTGAACTTCCCTTATGTATGACCAAAATGCTTTTGGGTTATCCTGTATCTGTTCTACTAATGTTTTTCTTTTAAAATCCATGAATGCATTTCGAAATGCTTGAAAACGTGAAATTCTAGGTTTGAGATAAAGCAAGGAACATATTAGCTATTCATTTCAATATGTAGTCGATTCAGGAATATTTAAGGAGTCGGGTCATCTGCCATCTTTGTGGACTGCTTGAAATGACACCTACTACCAAAGAAAAAAAAGGATGAGAATTACTTCGCCTCGTTGAGATCGATTCTTGACTGCTCGGAGTCAGTAGACAATGGCGTGAAGAAATTCCTCCGAGCACTCAAGTCTTCCCCATCGATCGTTTTTTACTCCTTTGAATGTAGGCTTAACTCTACCCTAATTTCTCAGTGTCCCCATTACTCTCGCGCCAAAGTCTCTCATTCTCCAAGTAGTGCACGGTCTCATCATCTGCCCTCTCTATGTCGTTTTGAATCTCTCTGTCCACTTCCAATGTGGGGAATCGTATTTGAGGGCGGCTGAAATGCTTTCGGACCGTCTCAAATTCAAAATAAAACTTATTGTTATTCTTATGGATCTTGACCACTTAATGAATAATGAAAATATTTCTGGAGTTCTTTCCAATTAAAGTAATAACAGCGTATCTGCCTACGTTTCGACAACTTCTATTGGCATTATCAGGGCGTATTGGTATTGTCTTCAGTTTTATATATTTACTTAGTGTGGCGCCTTTGTTTATCCAGGAAACTACCTAATGATTACCGAATGTTCCCGTTATTCTGCTGTATTTTTTTAAGAAGGAATAAATTGGATCGCTTTTTAAAAATGTCCACGAATCATATAACTTCAACTGACGCTGAATCTACTTGTTGGAGTAGTTACATGTTGGGAAAAATAAATCACTTTGTAATATTCCTCGAATTTTTTATTGTAAACCCCACCGGTTTCAACGCTACGGCGTCATCATCAAGGGTATCTTGATAATGAATGACGCTGTAGTGTTGACGCTGGTAGGGTTTATAATAAAAAATTCGTGGAATATTACAAAGTGATTTATTTCTCCCCTCCATTAATCAGTATAGCGTATATGTTTCTATTTAGACACCCATGCTAGCAATATGCAACAGCATATAATATTTTTCTGATATTTTCTGTTTAAATTTTATTTATATTTTGAATCTTCTTTTCTGCTGGTAGTTTGTATTCGGAACTCCATATGTCACTTTGGTTGTCTCCTCGTGATTCGAATTCATTCGTTAAGATTTTTCGTATGAAGAATGGTGAACAGTGTGTGAGGAAGAGATAGTCGAAAGTGAATGAGACTGAAAAAACTCTTAAAGAGGAGAAATATTATGAGTTTGACAAAAGAGAAGGCATGAAGCAATGCCTACATTTATGAAATAAAGTAAAGGCGTTTCCTTGGATAAGAAAGTGTGGAAGGAAAAAGTAGAACAGAGCCAACTTCCTAAGATTACCATCAATAATTATGTCATTTTGATTATGCCCACGTACCTATAAGAGAAACTAAATGATAAATCAGTATGTTTGTATTAAATCGGGGTCGATTTCTTCTTCGAAATGCCGTATGATGAATTTATGATATGATTTATGGCGTGATAAATACATTTCTGCTTTCAAATTTAAGTTTATAATTTTTGTGAAATATGCTCTCACGGGAATTTCTTTCTTTGATCGAAAACTGTAGCGTTTGTATTCCAGCCATTTTGTATTTCAGTCGTTTGCTTGTCACATGACAATGGGAGCTATTGGTGCTCCTTGTCAGTTAAATTATTAAGCGTCGCTTTTAACACCCGTCACGTAATTTTTTAATTCAAATTAAATTTGGATTATTTTTGTGCTGATACTTTCCCATTTATATGACTGATAAATCCTTTCCCCGTTTACTTCTCGTTATATCCTTGTGCTGCGACGTGAATCTTGAAATTCACTCCTTCTAACGCAATGCTAATAATTGTCTCCTCACGCTCAAGACGTAGCTAATGTCAGAGTTAAGTTACTAGAAATTCCAGCAATACGCATTTGAGTCGGTTATGGAAGAATGATTCTCATTCCGCATCACATCTGTTGGTCAGGCAAAAGCGGTAAAAATAAGGGGACACTATAGAACGGATTAGCACAGGAATTCTTTTTCCACGCGTACCATACCTCGCGGCCTCTGTAAAAACAGAGAGGATACATCTTTACATTACCATTTCCCCTCCGATGCTTATATTCTTCCCTCATCTGTTAATGACGGTTTACCTGACACTCCTCACTGCACCTCCTTGCGGCGACTTGTAATTTTGTACTTAAATGTAGAGCATATGCTATTGCATGGTGCATTACCATTTTTATCTTTTCCAACAAAAGGTTAGTTACTCTACTTCTCGTTGTTATAATTCCATCGGGTTTTGGGTCACCCAACTGCTGAGGTCATATTGATCCGTCAAACTTATTACTTTACTCCTTCCCGCATGTTGATCCCCTTTCTCCATAATTCTACACTTTAATTTCTTTGGTGAAAACTTTCAAATTAAAATTTAATTTCTTTTCGGAACTTACTTCATACAAAGGTTGTATTATCCTAAAGGGCCTAACTCGTTAAAATTATGCTGGCTACTGCGGCAAATTTGGCGCGGACTATCTTTTAATTGGTAAACCCCTCCCACCCTGGTTAGGACGTCGCGTATTAGTAAATTAGAGTTTGTAGTGCTGGGTCTCTTTAATATTTCATTATTCACTTAAATGTTTTGACTTGAGACATCTATTTTATGAGTCAATGAGCCTAACATTAATCCATGTAAAATGCATGCAACAATGAACTTCTATCTTCCTTGTGACTAATGTTTGTACCAGGACGTCGTAGCTTACCTTTCTTTTGAGCATTTGTTATAATACCTTAGTCAAATAGTTCATAATAATAATAATTCCAGAGGTTTTTTTATTTCTTGAGAAGGAATTTTCCATAATACAACCTCCCCGAATATTTATTTCTCTTTTTTAAGGTGAATTATTCATGGTCTCACTCATTTGTAATTGGTGCTGTCCCTGTCGAATTCCTCAACCGAGCAATGTGCGCGTGAATGACCGAGACGTTGCATTTTCCGTTGCACTCACTGCGCAATTTAGAGTTATGAATTAAGTATTAGCGGGAAACGTTTGATAATGGGCAATGAGGAGGTGACTGAAGGAACTACGAAAGGATTGTTCGAGGTGTTTATTTATTTATTTCCACATCCCCGAAAACAGCACGAACGGCCTTTTACATCGGGTGTATTAACATGTAACAATGGACGAACACAAACATCCATGTCCTGAGTGGTGAAAAATCCACTCAGGCGGGACTCGAACCCGAGACCCTCAGTTTAGCAGGCGAGGACTTTACCCCGTCGCCACCGGGGCCGTTTGTTAGTTGTGGCACTTGGACGCGGACTTAAAGCTTTGGAAATAATAAAGCGGATGAATGGGAAATATATTTGGCTTAATAGAAATCATTACTGCTTTAAAGACACTCGGCTACAAAAAGTCTACTCCATTGTTTAAAATTCGTGATTTATTCGTTGCGGTAATCATGGATGATTACCTTGGTTTCTAGACAGAAAAACCTTTTCGAAGAAACATGATTGAGTGGAAAAACTGTCGTTTGCGGAGAGGCGATCAATTTGTGTTGCAGGCAAGAGGAATAGCTGGTGGTGGACCTTTAATTCCGTCGTCTTCACGTGATGCAAGAATACTGCTGCTTATAAGAAATAAAGCCACCCTGGAAAACGATTGGTCGCTTACCGTGGCACCAATGAGCAGTGGGGCTTGTTTTATAATAATTATTTGTATTGTCCATCTTACATCTTCGTTGTTGCAGGCTTCGTTGACGTTGCCTTTATTTTCCCTTTTTAGCTTGAAACTCCCTGGACTGGGAAAGCTTTTAAGGGCGGAGAATGCATGTGTGTACTTAATCTATTGTTGCTTTAGTGTGTATTATGCGTTTTATTATTTGTCTTTAAATTTTCATCATGCTTAGGATTTATTATTTTTTCTTTATTTTTTTGTATTGCATGGAATAATTAATATTTTCTTTTATTGTTTATTGAATAATTTATCTTTTTTTATTAAATATAAATAATTATTTATCTATTATATCAATCCCTTGTAATTTTTTTTATTATCTTTTCTCTAAATAAGGCTGTGTTGTGGAAGTATGTTTGGATTTATAGAGGTTATAATTTACTATTTTGTTTTCCTACTAATCGGGTACAGGGGTAAGAGATATCTTGGAGGCTGAAGGGCTTTAACTCGGTTTGCCGGTGATTGGGTGGAAGTGGTCAAGAGGTTGTGAGGGTCTAGGTGAATGGTTGAAGGATGGATTTTTACTTTTTTGCGTTTTGAAGGAAAGTGGGCTGTGGAAGAGAGGATTTTTTTGGGGGGGATTGAAGTGGGGGTCAATGCTAAGGTTCCAGAGTTGGTTATATAAAGGGTTAGGATGCTTATTGAGTGATACTTTGAAGTTTTTTTAAATTTCGGATGAGGTGGTCAGTTACATATTGAATTCCTAGTTCGTCGTGGAGGCAGGCGTTGGAGTTGAACCATCTGGCGTTGGTGATCATGCGGATTATTTTGTTTTGTGAAATTTGAAGTTTGTGGATTTGGGAACTAGAGAGTGAAGCTTCCCATTGTGTCCATAGGCATTTAGGGTAACCTAGTGGTAAAAAACACTAAAAGGAAACGCAGAAGAGCGGGAAGGTTGAAATATAGTCCGAAAAAATACCTTTATCGGCAAAAACGCATCTTTTACCTATATACTAGTTTCATGTGTCTTATCACTGGAGTATGGTTTCAGTATGTGATTTTTCCTATTTGCGAATGAGCCCTCACCACATGTACACCGAAATCCTCCTCTGATTCGTCATCACTTACATTGAGAGAATATGTGATGAGGATGCCATCTCTGCTCGCAGATCAAGGAATGTAGTTCAATGCTCTAAATGTCCATATGAGAAATCGCCTGGGTATTATATCTCTCTCTATTCCTCTCCCTGTATTTCATCACTATATCAAGAATACCTTGTAGAACTACCTGTGACTCTTTGGACAAACCTTCCATCTTCTTTCTTGGTAAAAGAACCGAAATTAAAATTACCACCAGACGTGACTTTTACCTTTGCCACCGAAACTTCTTCCCTTTGTAGCAGTTGAGTCAAATTTTCCATAAAATTGATATAAATGTATTGATATTGATTGATTCTACTGATATTCGAAGATAATTGGTGAACAAGTGAGCTCTAGATATATTCCCACTTTTCTTCATGGACTTATTCGGACCAACGTGTGAGTTTATCGTCCGCGTGGTTTACTGATTATGTGTAACTGGTCATTGTACTATTTTCGCGACATTTACATACTGTGGTCACTGGCTAAAATTAATCTTTATGTAATTTCGAGATGAAGTCGAATTTCCCCTGGAGAATGGTATTTGAACGACTTCGGTTAACGTTGACGTTGAGTGCTTCAAAATAAGTAGAACCAAGGCATTGAGTTCATATCTCGAAATAGCGTCATTTTTTCCTGGTCCTCCCGCGGAGCTGGCTGGTCTGACCACTTCTACCGTGACTGGTTCGCCTGCGGGCAGTCTGTTCTTTTTCTCTTGAGCTTTGGCAAGATCGCCCTGACATTAGTGTTCTTCTGGAAAGGTGAGCCGTCGGAGGAGAATAGCCAGCAGAAAAGGTGCGGGAAGTAGGCATCTCTTGTGTTTCCTACACATTCATCCTACATCTGCACGAATGCCTATGGATGTTCACGCCAATTGCTTAATGGCTCTGCAGGCTGTACGATGAATACTCGGCAAATCGCTGAAATTCTCCCCACACGATTCTCATTCGTAATATCCCCCCACTCTATTCTCCTCTTTATTGTTCTTCAAAGCGTGTGTAAGAATTGTTGTACTTGAACATTTCCGCGTATTAAAATTGTAATTCGCTGGTTCTCGTGGTGCATATGTCGATAAATTAAAGTGACATTCTATTTTTCGTCGATACAGGTTTCAATTGGAGGAAGAAGTCACGTATGTAGAATAAAACGTACAAGTTATTAAAATATAGCTTTTTTCCACCCTGTAACCGGTGAACTTAATCTGAACAATAACGGCCATAACCAAGGAGTGATTCGAACCTCGATCTTTGGGTTGTTTGGCGGGCGTGAGAGCGGCCTGTCCGTCGCGCTGTATAGAAATATATCTACTCCGGATCCGTGCGCAAAAAAAATCTTTCTGCTCTCATACTGCGTAGTGGTTGGCAACATTTTTTTTTTGCTTTAAACATTTATGCATCTGATTGTGAGTTGAGGTGCTTAAATTTTCTTGAGGAATTTCATTTGAAAGGTATTTAAAAGGAGTGGCTCTTCACCGCTTCGGCGGAACAGGCCCCGAGGGTTGAACCCTTACAAGGTCAGCGGAACGGATCTGCCTGACGTGGCCCTCGGTTCTTGCTGTCCACGTTCCATAACGGGGCAAGAAGCGTAGCTGGAGAACGTGTGGTATTGGCCTGTGCGCACTCTGTCTTGGTTTGGCGATGGAGCCCGGGCAGTCGGTATAGAATGAAACGAAAGCGTTTTCCACACGTCGTGGATACATCGCGAATGACGCGACTGAAAGAAAAAATAACATCATCTGGCCGTTGGGAGTAGGTCAAGGTCTCCCCCTTCCCCAGAATTCTCTCGCAGCTGTATTTAGGCTAAGGCGAGTATGACACGGTTTATAGGCGCCAGGTGGAAAAGCTGGAGATAGACATAATCGCATGGTAAAATTGCGGCTAAAATGATACGGCTAAATTTTCTAACTTGAGTTTAGTCACGATGAAAGTGAAGCGGTTGAAAATTCCTGGGTTGGAATAGTTGAAATTATGTAAAAAATGGTTTTGAGGTTTCCACGTGGGTTCGTTATGAAAATTAAAACCTGGCTCGCTGTTTTTGTTCCATCCACGAGTAAGGTCGTTCCAGTCGACATTTATACCGTAATTGTGCTCACTTACTCTGCTTATCACGTTCATGCTCGAAGCCGTGACCTTTCTGCTTATTTGGAAAACGCATGGTCACCCGGCTACGGAGAGTACTTGATCGCATTCAGAAGCTGTTGTCGGTAATTTCACCGCTTGTATCCGTCATTTTTATTCAGATGTTTCTTGACGAGTTCACTCAAGTCTTGGCCTGTGATTTTCGGCTCATATTAAAGAATGTACGCAATGTTCAGAATATTCAGATGATATTGCGTGGAATTTGAACATTATGAACGGATAAAAAGATGATAAATTTTCCAAAAGTGAGAACAACTTTAATTACTATCCAGGTTTCGATGTATTGCATCATTTTCAGATCACCTGATAATGATTTAGTAGATACTTCGGGAAACTGGGTTGTAATTATAGCTGTTCTTATTTGTGGGAAATTGCTCATCTTTTTATCCAATTTTAGTACCTGACGCTTTTTCTTCCTCTCCCCCCAACCCCCAAAAAATATTCAAGTGTTGATTTGGAGTATAAGAAAATGGTTCTGATTAAGATGATATCTGCACATGGAAAGAGGACACATTTCTTCTTCCACCCTTAGTCATTTGTGATTATATAGTTCCAAAACTTTGGCCAGTGTTTTCATTAAGGATACACGTTAACTGGTTTGAAAACAGTGTATTATTGTCAATTCTGGAAAATTCCGAGCCGTAACGCCATTTGTGTTGATCTTGGCCAGTGCTTCCTATTTTATTTTGCTACGTTAACATTCACTACACAGCTTGAATCTCTACTTCAGTATTTTATGAGATTTCAAGATCATCAATAATATTTTCATACATTTTACGTATAAATTACGTATAAATAGTCAATAATAAATCATTCAATTCAATTATAATGATACAATTATTTATAAAGATTTTAATCAAACATTTTAAGCCTGAAAAAACAGTCCAGCCCTGTATTTTACAGTAAATTGCTAAATCTTATTAGTTATATTTTATGACATTTGTTCGTTTAATATAATAATGAAATAAATAAATTATGGTGCATTTTATATTAATGTAATGCAACTATAAATATCATTCTTCTGCATTCTTCTCCTTACGCATCTATTTGTTTCCTCCCTCGTGCATTACCTCCTCGTTAATATTATCGCCAACGCGATTTTCATCCTGTGGGCCCTTATACCATTCTCATGTTATTCCTATTTACTTACGTACTTCTAAGTTCCTACTGTTTAAATGAGTACTTTCCTTTTCTGAAGTTTTACCGAGCGTATATAATACGTGAGAAAATAACTTCCGCTTTTTTCACATCTGCGTACTACAGCTCTCTCATCCATCCTCCCGTTCGTTCTATGTGGCTCCGATTCCGGAGCCTAAATCATTTCCCAATGCCAAAGTCATTCATTTGACTCCATGACAATTTCCTCCTCTATTTACAAACATCACTTGCAATACCTGTCTGTCCTCTGTCGTAGCCAGCCCCTGTTCTCCTCACGCTACCGTCGGACCTGCTGCGTGATTTGAGTAAAACGCCTATCCCTCTTCTATTTTTCTTCTAATTACTTTGATAAGGGCTTTCGTGAAGTCCACGAAAGAAGCGTAGACACCGTAGTGTTCTAATATAATTTCGAATACTTTTCTCATTGCTGCGTCTCTCGACGAGTGCTGTCAAGCTTGCCCACCTTAACCCAAATTCGTCTCGAGGTCGGTAATTGTTTTCCCCTTTCTCTTGTCTTTTGTTGATAATCCTTCGTGAATCCTCCCTAAATTGAACTTTGCATCATCTAGCTTCAGCTAGGCTGTTTTATTACATTTCGGAATGTCATTTTATAATTGCCATCTCAGTTAAGGTAGTTTGAGCGAGATTTTTCCCCTAGTCATAATAGAGACCATGTTCAAATTTTATTTTTAAATGAAAACAACTGTAAGAAGGATGAACTAAGTATCGTAACATTAATGGCGCAAAAACTTTGGATTTGAATTGCTGAATTTCTCAGTAATTAACATTAAATATGCATCTATAAGTTGTTACCTTCCCTCATTTTTTCACGCCATAAACTCCTTCACAACCGGAAATGTTTGCGATTCTAAGAAAATTAACTGCGGTGAGTAATTGATGTACTTTTAAAATAGTTGAGGAAGCATGCGAACTACTCACTTAAATTTATGACGATTTATGCGTTAGAAATTCTTCATTTCTTTAAATAAAGAGGCTCCGAGTGCATACCCGTGCCATTTCCAATGGAAAATGGCTGATATTTTGCTATCATTGGAAAGATGTTTTTCTTTACGAGGCCAAATTCGTCGAATTTTATGTAAAGTGATATCTCTCTTTAACTACCTGCAAGGGCTTAATACCTCATTTTGGCAGTTTCTCCGCAGGTATGCGTGTCCGAAGCCTCATTTTTCTGAGTCTTGCCCGATTTTATGCCCGGGAACTTCCGCATACTCTTCCCGGCTGCGGCTCCGGCACAAAGGGGAATTTTTCGTGCATAGGGAAAAATTTACGCCGAGGTGGAAATTCCTTGCCGAAAATAACTCGCGGGCCCAAGTGCGTAGTCAGTGCCATCGGCTCTTTAGAAGCTATACCTTTTTACGAGGCACTCGATAGTTCGCTTCCGCAAGGAGTCAAGTGAGTGGACCACACCAACGTTGCGGAGGGAGGTGACAATGCTGAAGGTGTTAGCGCACTCGTGTGCATAGCTCACCGTCTGAGAGCAACGCCTTAGCTCCCCGGTCATCACCACTTGGAATGGATTAGGGCGTCGTGGTGGGGAAGAGGATGGGCGGCTGACGGCGCCGGAATTAGCTCTCCACCCTTCTCGGCGTGCGCCAAGTTTTGGTCGCACTTTTTTATGTCGCTGCTGACGGACGGCACCGCTCCTCGTATTGTGTGCTCCGTCATGCCTCTACTACTGTCAGCCAAATCAATCTCGTTTGTAGTTGTGCGGCGATTGATTTACGTAGAGTGTAAGTGGCGGCTATAGGATAAATAACAGTGAAAGTATACTTTTAATGATTTGATTTTTGAGCCGCAATCCCAGAGAAGGTGATTCGTTATTCTGTGTGTCGGCCAACTAAAACTTGGATCCGAAATCTTGGTGTAATTGATGTTATTCTTGCGTGCCTACTACTTGTAGTAGAGGCAGTTAAGCACCCCACTTGAATGCGTCTACATGTCGGGAAGTGGATTGAAATTCTACTAATAGAAATCCCCGCAATGGGAATTTCGTGTTATTCTGTGATAACATTTGAAACTTTGAGGAGTCGGAAATTTGTTAAATTTTTCGTGCCTCAGTAATTTTTTAAAGCTAGGTATCAGAGATAACATAAAGTTTTAAGCAGAAAATATCGATAAATGCTAAAATACGCATTTGGCTTAGTATTTTTACTGTCATTACTTCATGAAACTTTTTTTAAACAATGTTCTCCTTGGGCTTATATAGCACACAGAGTTTTTAGTATCAGGACTCGTGATTTCATCTTATTCGATCGACTCTTTTAATGATTTCGCTGCAAAACATACCGGCTCGACCAGCGATCGCGGGGGCAACTGCCATATTTAATATATTTTTGATGATAAGTTATTATACCAAGTAAGCTATATAGTGCATGCATCTCTTTTTACTCTGTGCACTTTCCCTATAGCAAATAATATTAGCAAACGGTACATGTGCAACGCACTACGATTAATAAATTGCTCTAGCTGATGACATTTTTGTATCGGTAATAGGATTGACGCTTGAAGCGCGAGCAAAGAGTTTCTGCCAGTATAGGCTAGCTCATCTTTCTCTTGTGCCGTTCTCATATCATAATTTATTTTGGAAGACGAGCTAATAACGCGTCGGCAGCAACTGACTAACGATAGATCCAGATGCGGGAACTGTTAGAACTCAATTCTTTCTTCGCCGCTTTTTAGGATCCACCCTTAGATCAAAGCGTAAACCGCTCGCTTTACGTCTTGGCACCAGTTTGAGATGATGCGATCATTGATGAGTTTCATTAAAGTCTTCTTTTGACGGAATGCGATGGAAGCAGCTATGCCTTAGAGGGAATATCCGTTGAGTCGCCGCATCTACCCCTTTAAGGCATTCGGAACGCTAAATTTCGTTTTTTAGTGGGCTGCGATTGCACTTGCCCAAGGATTTCCCAGTTGGAGCTCGAGGGGAAAGAAATACGTGCCTGGAAAGGAAGAAGAAAACAGTCAAGATCGCTACTGGAAACTTGTAAATTAATCCGTTATTATTCATAAGGTCATGATTATTTTGGTGGGTCATCACTAAAGGTTACTGGCTCCGGCATTTCTTATGAAGACGTTCTGTAGATTTATTGAGAAATTCCCTCTTCCTCTGCATTGTCGTTATGCTTATGAATTGCCAGTGCCTTATTTATTTTTCCATTTGTGTGCATATTTCAATTTAGAAAATTTTTTAGAACGTTGTTAACTATTTTGGAAATGAGGTGCTTAGAACAATGTTCTTTCTTTGGTGCCTTAGCACGGCAGAAAGCACTTAGTCAATTCAAAGGCGTAGTTTCCATCAAAATAGATGAGAACCTCTTTGAAAAATGTTTGAGACACCAATGTCCTACTACTATATCTATCGTTCTATTTTCGACTTGAGTCAGATACCAGATTGTATTAACTCTTCGCCCGAGCGGCTACTTGTTTCGTAACAATATTGAAGTGTAATTAGTTCAAATATTGCAAAACGAGGCTCAGAAATTGTCCTTTTGCTAATCGGTAAGCCTCTCTTTCTTTGGAGTTCAGTGCTTTCATTGAAAATCGCCGGCTTACCACCCTAGGGTGAGCACACTGATTGTTAAATGCAGCTGCTCCGCGGAGCGCGCAATTATCTAATTCCGCCGGCTGGCAGTTCCAATCTTGCGTCCCTAGTTGAGAAAATTAGTGGATATAAAGGCATCACTCTCTCATCTCAGATATCCGTCTAAAACGAACGGGCTACCCGAGGACCAAAGAAATCGCTCCAACGCAAACTTCGCCTTTTCCTTCCGTAAATGGAAGTCCGCGTTTCCTTATGGCCCGCTGAATTCCAAGAGAGCGGAGTGGAGATGGACGAGTTAGGTTCCCGTTTTCGTGTCTCATTCCTCGTCGCCCTCCCTCAGAATTGATTCAAAAGTGCCTTTTATTGGAGTTCTGGCAAGGAAGAGCTTGATGTCCTTGACGGCTTCACGGGGGGGGTATCATCCTGCCTCGGAGCCAGACGTCTTGATAAGTCGTGGCTCCGAGGGATTCTCATCATCTGATTCGTTCCGAGCGTCTCCGAATCCCTATCCTTGTGAGATGTTCACTACCAAAAGCATTATTTTGGTCGTATCCACTCGGCCTACATGAACAGCGGTCTAAATTGTCAAAAAATCGACGGATTAGTGAAGCGCTGAGCGGATGTATTTGAACACGTTTGGCATGTGTGTACCTATGCCCTTACGAGAAATTGAAATCAGGACGGGTAAGAGCGGCTCTATGCGAATAAGTTAGGAAAGAACGAGTTTCTCTTTCTGATGCCATATGGGTGGAAAGGAACGCAGCGTTCTCTTGCCGATTTTCGTGCTACCTTTTTGTGTCGAAATTCCATGTGTTTTTTCTGTAAAATAATAACCTCTTTCGTTTTTATGTATTCTTTGTGAAGTATCTCATTGTTAACTCGAAGAAAATCATAAAGGAATTCGTCCTAATATTGTAGCCGTTTCTTTTAATTAGCCATTAGGTATTCCCTTATTAGCTAACTTTTATCGCTCATCCGCTACTTTCGCCGTAACCATAGAAAAGGGAATACTTTGTCTCATCTAGTCTAAATTAGTTCATGTGATAACCATCAATTATTTATCACTCTCATATTTACACCTTATTTGCCGCTATCCCGTATTGCAATGAATTATAGATGTACAAATTGGGCTAAAATTCATTTTAGCCTACTCCTAACAATATGCAATGATAGAATCAAGTTGTACCCGCTCAAAAGTTACTGATTTGATTTATTTTGAAATTTGATGCCCACATTTTCCTAGGACTTCGTGGAAGTTCTGTAAGAATGTTTTTGTGTCACCTCAGACGTGGAGGACGGAATAGAAACATGCCTCAGGCAGCAAACTCGCATTGACTTTTTTAGTAGAGCTATCAGTCAAACTTCCACTGGACAGTCAGACCGACAATCATTGTGCACATTCTGAATGGGAAAGTGTTTTCATACATCCCAACCCTTGCTTTCATTTTTACCATTTTGAAAGGGATTTTAGGTAATTGATTTTAATCATAACAAGATAATCATCTGGATCGTGTCTGTGGTGAAATATGGCCTCGCGTCGTGAACTAAGAGTGCTCCTGGACGTGCCACCCGCTCGGAACGTCCATCTCGGTGTGATTTCGAGTTATGGCCAATGAGCAGCATATGCGGGTCACTGAGATAAGTAACCTTGGATCGCTCCAATAACTCTGTCAGGTGCAAACTTTCAAGGATGCTCCAATTTCCGACCCCGTGGTCAATCACATGTTGAATCTATTGTGAGGGGTCGCAGTTCCACAGATGAACTCGCTCGTTTCATGAAGTCATGAATGCCTAATGAATTGTGCAGTTCCCATTGGTCGTTGTTTTAAAATAAGAAGACTTATGTTGCTCAACTCTCCCCGCTCTGTCGTACAACTCCCACGACTTTCATTGGGTGGGCATTTCTTCGTCTTTGCCACATAAATGAGGATGGTCAAAATTAAGTATTTTCCATGCATGTCAAATTTGCCTTCTACTCATTGCGTTACTTGACTTTTTGAATCCGGAGGTGGTGGTAATCGGATTGTAGCCGTCGCATATTTTTTAGGATTTCTACGTCGATAGCTTGGGTTCAAATCCCGTAGGTGACCGACTTTTCATCGACATTCTGATTCCTGCTACATCTGCACTTGTAGAAAGCTCTCAAGTCCGTCAGTATAGACGTTATGCTGATGTTCTATGGTCAGCATTCGACACTGAAAATTTGACCCAATGGGTATGATCATCGAGTATCGTGTGACAAGCAGAATTTGAAGAAAATGTTACTTTATTCAAAGCATGATTGGTTGATTTATTGATGACTTGGAATCAAATTACATTTTCTTCAAGTTCTAGCTGTAACACAACAACCAAATCCGTTAGGTCAAATTTTTCCAGAAATTTTAACCGCGGGACATAGGTTAAAAACTCTCTCTCTCCTCCGTCTCTCTGTTTGCCAATCCAGTCACTTGCTTCGCTTCACCCTTTCCCCGCCCCATACACAGTATGTACTTCCTAATGATCCGTACGCGTCGTTTATAGAAATGAATGTGTGGTATTAGTTGGATTCCCTAATTAGCGGGTACTCGTCGCTAAATATAAAATAGCATCGTGCAAAATTTTTAAATATTCGGCAAATTATGAGGGATGTCAAAATGAAGAGCTATGAAGGAGTGAAGTGGTCAGCTTTAAATAAAGTGGATTGGAGAGCTGTAGCTAACCAGTATTTGGATTGATGACTGCTAATGATAATGATGAAATTGGCAGAACCTAAGGAAAAACATCCTTACTCATTTTTTACAGTTTTTTCTGGAAAATGGAACTGATTTTTGAAGTCCTGAGAAAAATCCAGATTTCAGCTTCTATTATGATAAATACTATTCGAGAAGACATATTTGGAAATGTATACGTATCTGATCTGCTGTTTGACAAATATTTTTGCAAAGATATTGGTTACGATGCTTCTCCACGCACTATGCACGCAATATTAATGGCATTAAATGATGTGCTCATTAATTTTTTACTTCAACTGGTGTGGCGCAAAACTGAGTGAATTTAATTTCCGCTGAATCGTTCGAAGCAGCTGTAGTTGTATATTGTAACGACGCAACCTCGCGATAATCTGGGGTGCCTGATGTATGTCTGCGCGGGTGATTTTACCCTTGGATCCAATCAGGACATGACGACGGGGAACTTGTCCCCATGGTGGTTTGTTACACTCATTTGGGCGACGACGTTTTTTTCAGTTTTACATTTACATTAGTTTTGTTCATTTTATCCGCTCTCGACATAATTATTCAGTGCTTGCATAAATGGTCATTGGTCCTCCGTAGGTTATTTTTTCCTTAAGGAACTGAATAAGCATATACTTGTTAAGTTGTTACATGTGTTCGGTGAAAAATGGATTTAATACACATATCTGTGTAAAACTGTAGTAAGTTGATTTTGGAACTTCTGATGATAGTAAAATGGGAAGAAATGCCGATAGTGACCCAAGAAGAATGGGATTAAAGGAGCAAATTATGAGGGACGTGTAATTGAAGAATTGCGAAGGAGTAAAGCGGTTAGCCGACAGTAGAGTGGAGTGGGGATCTGCAGTAAACAATTATAAAATTTGTATGTGTAGGATATTGTGTTAGGAACCACCAAATTAGAATTGTTGATAGTCAGTTTCCGTCGATATCTCCTAAAAAAAACAGTTTCCGAATCATTGAAGAGAAACGACATATGTTTCGAGGCCCATTCTCATTATGTATTTTGCCACAAGCTCGGCGTTATATTTCGCTCGGCTTTAGGGAGGTTGTCATATGCCATAGCATTAGCATCGACTCTCCATGCAGTCAGTGTAATCTAGGATGAGATTTGAAATGGTCGGTTCTGAAATAATTATGAATTTTAAAAATTGGTAATACCTACTTCATTATCCGTCATAATCAATGTGTTTCGCATGAAGCGCGTTGCTCGAAAAAAAAAAAAGGTTTGCCATTCCGCTAAAAGTGATAATATTTATGATTAAAAATCATCATAATCTTCATTTATTAAAAATATTTCTGTTGTGAGTTTTGGGAAGTACTTACCAACGTTATGAAAGTAGAAGTATAAGTTAAAAGTACTAGTGGATTAATAGAGATTTGTGGAGAGTACCATTTCAACAAAATTTGGGAGCTTAACGTTGAAGATGGGTGAACAATTTACAGATATAATGTCATTGAAATCTACAAAAACGTCATTATCCTGTTGTTCCCTTCAAAGATGCATATTTCGTTAACGTCGGTCGTTGAGTGAGTTGCTGGAAATTACGTCTTTACGGTACGACTACGTGAGCTCCGGCGTCAATTTTTGACGTGGGAGTGTAGCTGCGGTCTGATTTCCAAACGAGTGAACGGTGAAGTCCCTTGGAAAAAAACAGCGTGAGGGAGAGTCGGCTAGCCTCTGGAACTCGACCAACCCACTTGGCTCATCCAAGTGGGAGTCGCCTCTGGGTGTGCAGAAATCGCATTCTTTTCGCATTGAACTCTTGCATGAGGCAAAATGTGTCGTGTAAAGCGGCAAATTGTATGAACGCTTGTGCGAATGTCTCAATGCCTGCACGGGAAATAGAACCTGTTCTAATTTCGTTGAGACAAACGTACAATCACACGTACACTCGTTTGTACAAAATCTTTCATCGTGTAAAACGGCCTGAAGAAGAGTGCTACCTTTGGTTGAGAGTGTTCGAGACCAATGATTGGCCGCATGGAACATGTTTTCTCAAGAAGCTAGCCACATTTCGGTGGTGGAGACCTGAGAGAGGGGTTGGGCCATTTGTGTTCCCAGAAACCGAATCCCGATGCTGATTCAGCGCCTCTTAGAATTTCTCAACTTTGTGGGCAAGTGGGCGGGCCGGATGAAGCCCTGGAGCGATGAGGCTAAGCCTCGGGGGCTTTTCTGTATTTCGCAGGTAAAGCAGAAATTTCGAGTGGTCTGTTTTCGCTCTCTAACTCCTCGTAAAAAGTTGTGACTTAGGTGTTTGGAATAAATGGTTGTCAGTCGAAGATCGTTGTGTCTCTTGAGGGTCATTTGATTACTTGGAATTAGTCAACCGTTTGTTACATATGTATTGCCAAGCAAAACTTGCACCACGAGTTTACGCTCGGGTGCTTTTAATAATCAAATGTACAGGTGACAGTTTGAAACATTCTCCAACTTTCTTTAGACGTTTAAGCTAAGTTTATCATTTCCATCTTTTACTGTTAAATCGTACCTCCGTGATTTATGAATGTACGGTCATAGTACACCATTTAGTGTAACCCACGCGAATATTATTCCTCTTCCTGCACCCAGCTAGAGAGGCTCAGTCGTCCATCAGGCTGGACTCTACGCAGAGAAAAACCTATGTAACAATCCCCTAAATTCGCCCCGTCGTTTTCCGCCGCCAGTGATTGTCTTTCCGCTTTTCCGTCGTCCGCTTTTCCGCGTCGTTTTCCGTCTATGTGAAACCAGCTTAAGAAGTACGGATCGCCTTGAAAACTTAAGCTTCAGTGATAAAAATTTCTGGCTGTCACGCAGTCTCAACACGAATGGGCGTCATGTTCGGTCCATTAATAAAGTCTCAAGTCTCTTGAGCTTAGGAGGTTCATCTTCAAGAGGAGTCAACTGATTTTAGTGAAATAAAAATCATGCGAGAGAATGCTCATTGCTTCGTTTATTGATGTGCATAGAAATTTGTTCTCGCCTAATCTGTTCTCTAACCATAAATATTTGTTGAAGACATGGTTTTCGTCGCTTGAAATCAGATAAGTTTTAAGGTTTAAGTTAGCGCCGTTCTCTTACTTTTCAGCGTTCTAACTTAACGACTTTGAAATAGGTTAGCCAGGAATGTATGCTTTAACACTTTTATTGGAGGACATTGTTTATCTGCCGAAAAATGTGCGAGCGAGTAATTCTCTCCGCCTTCGTTCTCCTTCGCGGGCGAGAGAGTTAGAAAGACGGGATGCGGGGTTGGGACGGTTGCGACCCACCCCCTCCTCGAAGGGTTCGAAGACATCACGACCTCCGTCCGGGAGCGCGTTGTTGTGAGGACGCAAGGCCGAGGATGAGGTTTTACAAGTGCATGTGTGTCTCTCGCTGTGGGCGGGGATCCACTTCCTTCCATTGGCCACTTCCCTTTCATTCGGCCCCGGAGGTGGAGGGGGGCATCCCTCCCCCCGTACCACCCACCATTCGCCCTACCCCCATCCCGCTCGCTCACTCATGACTGCCCATCAGCGAGCAACATGGTGGCTCATGTGAAGGTGACCCCCATTCCTCTCTTCCATCTGTACCTCCCCACTCGCACCGCCCTCCTCGGCGACCGAATGCTTAGCACACATTGGATAATGCACGGAGGAGGCGCAAGGAGTTCCAGTTAAACGCCACTCGTTTAATGGTCTTGATGGAAAAATAACCCCATGGTGCTACTAAGAATCACTGACAAAAAAAATGCATCCACTGCTTGTTACGAGCCTGCTTTGGAGAATTATATTCACATTCTACTCTAAATGCTATCAATGTCACCGCATTTTAATGAGTCTGAAGCTTGTGTATTGGACAGTACCCTATTGTCGAGAAAAACGACACTTTTAATAATAATAACGTATTGTTTCAATGCTCTGATGAATGATATGGGATGCCTCTCGGCGAGAACTTTGGAAAAGCTGTATTCAACTGTACACTCCTAAATAATTAAAAAATTATTTTATAGAAGTACCGCTTTTAGATGATGTTTTCTTTTGAAGAAATAATATTTGATGGATTCTTGTGGATCCTGTGTTAAAAAAATCCCTTTGGATAAAATTTCAAGGTGGCGAATACTGGTAAATTAGAAAATTCTCTGCAAGTTTTTCAATACTGGAAAACTTATAGAAATATGTGTAAGTTGACGTAAAATCAGGGAATTCCCTAGGATCTGGTCACCCTTTATATCCTTCGGTGGAGTTATAAACGTAACAGAACAATTGCAGTGTGGTATCACCTTGCATTGGTGAAAGTTTCTTCACCCCCATTCTTCTTTTCTGGGGTGTTGATATTGCGCTTTAAATTATTTCTTTAGTAGTAGTGGCATTATGTCAACCAATACCCTGCATAAATGATTATGACAGGCTTTACTTCATTTAAGTGAAGATATCCATTTTTTTATAAAAAAACTTTGCTCTCTTCCACACTCTATTTAAAACTGCAACTGGTTTCACCTTGATAAGGCATCTTCTGGTAAGGCCTGGCAGGCCAGAAGATGCCTTATCAATGTGAAACCGGCTGCAGTTTTAAATAGAGTGTGGAAAAGTACAAATTTTTTTGTTCAAAAATCAATAGACTGCAGTTAATCATGAGTGCATAAGAGTGTATAGTGTGAACGGTATGGAATTAATCTCTATCTCAAGAAGACGAAGGTGATGAATTTTCCTGGAGTAAAAAGACTGGAATAAAAATGAAAGCCTCAGTACAAAATGGAGCTGGTGGAACAGTTATTTTATCTTAAGGGCTTGTAAATGGTAACAGTGAATCTTGGTAGTTCCCGTGTTAATTTTCATTGCGGTTTCATTTCTTGGTGGCGACAACCAGAAAATTAGAATTTGCGTTTTAGTTAGGGTGGATATCAAGGGCCTGCATAAGGACAGTGGACGTGTTTGGGTGAAATGGATTTAATGGCGAGGTCTAGTATTATTACGTTGGACGAGGAAGCTTTTATGATGTTCGTGTATTATGACGGAATCTGATCGAAACCTAAAGAAAAGCTTAATTGAATCTTTAATACAGAGCGAAGCATTAAATGACTTGGAGGCAGGTCATTTTAAATAGAGGATTTATGTAGACTGAAGCCTTTTAGATTGTCAATGTGGAGAGGAATGGAAAAGCTCGCTTGCTTGCTTGGAAGTTAAACGAGGGAGTTGTAGAGATGGTGGGGGAGGAAAGGGAATTAGCGGCGAGTCATCCGACCAGCTACCCTCCGGAGTCTCACTGTCTCCAACTCACTGACGCTCTGCAGCATTGAGTTCATGGTCCCTCGAGGATTGATTCTGTCACCAACAAGCTGAAATCAGTCAAGTGGCGCATTGAAAAAAGGAAAAATACTGCAATTCAAGCACTGAGGATGATATCAGAGCTCCATGAAATTTTTTGAAATTCATTGTAAATAGGACAAAGCTTACAAAATATATAATTTTTCTGTTTCTGCCAATATCATGAATTTTTCCATACCCTTTCTGTTTTTAGCTCTTATGCTGCCTTTTAATTCTTCAGTAACCCATAATCAGTGAATATAGCAGTAGATTAGATAGAATTAGATAGCAGTAGAGCTTATAGTAAAATGTCATTGTTATATGGAAGTATCTAATGAGTTGCTCATCTTGCCACAGAGCAGTCTCTATTACATATGTTAATAGGCAGGACTTAATCCAAAGATCTGTGGGTTGATCATGGTGATGAGGGTAGTGCCTCATAAAATAAGCGAAATTGCTTAGTGATGTTTGCCATAAATGTCTTTGATGACCTGATAGACGTTTAATTTTTGTTTTTGTTTTTTTCCAGGTAAAATGGATGATGTACTGGATAGTTTTTGCACTCTTCACTTGTGGAGAAACCATTACAGACGTATTTCTTAGCTTTTGGTATGTAAAATGGTCAAAAATGTTTGTCTCCCTCAATAGATATGCCATATTTTAATTTGCAATTATTGAAAGATAAGTTTCTGCTGCATGTTTACTACCTTACATTAACTTTAAAAAAATTAATGAAAATATAAATCTCTTTCTTAAGTCTTATTTAATAATTGGAAAGAGACCTTTAATGTGTTCTCTGGCATGGTGTAAACTTGAACATGTGGAATGGATTTAAGCTACTGAGTCAATTATCAGAAGTTTGCATCAGCTTTTCACATGGTAAATTTTTGAAAACTCACATCTTGAGAACATGCATGTTTCTGATAGGATTGTTTTTCTATTGTGCTTTCTGATTGTCTTCCTATTGTGCTTTCTTAAAGCATGTGTTCTTGAAGTTAAATAATCCAATAATGGCTAAGCACTGCCAACTACAGTGCCTGTTTGATCGGTGAGTGTTGAACCTGCAAATTACTGGGCCAATTATTTTAAATCCATGCATCAGGATATTGGGGCAGTTCTTTTACTTGTGCTGCCTTTAAATTCCCATGACGGTCTGGTTATGAGAAAGTAACATAGCTTGAACTGGATATGCCCAGATATCTCAATCAGATTTGAACTCAGGACCCCAACTTGTTAGATCAATGCTCTACCCCTAGGCTACCACACAATCTATGAATAGCTAATCTATGGTAATTACAGTTCAATATCTTTTTATCTGAATTTTGATTTGAACTTATGGGTGATATTAACCAGACATTATAAAACTGAGCCTATTTTTGCACATCATCAAATCTTTTCATTCCTTGGTTGATTAGAGATAGCTCATACCTCCTCAAGTGACCCTTTATGTTGTGCCCATATTGGCTGTAATCTTCCTCAACCCTTGCTTTATCAATCATATAGCACTTACTGCCATTATCCTTGCAATTTTCATTTTGCCAGCATAAACTTATTGTTACTGTGTATTCTCCCTGGTAAGAGAACATACGTCTTGCAGTGTGGCTTCTAATAGAATAGGGGCTGATATTTTCTAGTATAATGCATCTTTATGGTGGAAAATCAAGAAGGAACGGCTGGTGAGACCACCACTTTTGTCGTATTGTATAAGTTTTGGATCTGATAAAACTATAAAAGGGATAGCAATACACAATTTATGGAAATGGTCAGAATAGTAATTGAATTTACGTGTGAGTGAAATCGTATCTACCACCCAACTGATCTCTGCCTTTGTAACATTTTTGTCAGGTGATATAATTGCTAGTAAAAGTGTCAGGGCTATAAGTGAAGTTATCTTCATTTTTCAAGCAATGCTGTCAGAGAGGCTTAATGTATCTCAAGTGGAGATTGGTTGGTAGTCCCTAGGTTAAGTTTAAGTGAGCATTTCATTTTCTAACTTGAATATCATTTGATCTCTAGGATCTAAATTTTCTCCTTACAACATAACCCATATTCATTAGGGTATTAGACCTGGGTAGGAGCTCAAGAGCCAAATATATATTGTATTTACCATATCTAATTTAACTTAATCCAAATGCAAGCATAACAGCCAGGCCCAAGGCAGGATTTAAACCTGTGAGACTTTGGGTTTGCAGATCTTCAAGTTACCAACCCAGACTATGCACCTGTTTATGTGCATTTTATGACTAGGAGGAAAGTCATTCCAATTTCCTCGAGTTGAAATGAGAAATAATTATCTCTGGAAGTGCCACTGCTTCAGAAAAACTGCTTTAAAAATAATTTTCTTGCTTCACCTACCTAGTCAGTATATGTCAATTAAAGTGAAATAATAATGAAATATGTAGCTCTACTTGGTTAATGAAACTCAATGCTGATTTTCTTACAGGTTTCCATTCTATTATGAGATCAAAATTGGATTTGTGCTCTGGTTGTTGTCTCCTGCAACAAAAGGCTCAAGTATTCTCTACCGCAAGTTTGTACATCCTATGTTGACCAATAGGGAACAGGTAACTATGTGTTTTAGAAAATTTCTCATAAAAATATCCATTAGCAATTTTTCAAGTATGCAGTATTTTAGAATTTGATGTAGCAATTTATCTAGAAGTTTTTAGGTTTTTTACTACTTGTGGATTAAAATATGTTCAAATTTTACTTTTCATTACAATACACGTATGCCAGTATCCTTTTATCTTGAATTTGGTTTTGTCCTTATCTGTCAGAATGATCAGAAAATATTCTCCTGAGAGAATTTAGTAATCATTGTGGTTCTGTGCAGTTTTTCTCTGATGAGATTTTCTGTTGAATTGTATTAATTTTCTTACTCAGCTTGATGTGGAGTGAACATATATAAGAAACATTCATGGTGTAGTGGAGGTGGGGTTGAGTAGATTTCAAAGTTGTTGGTAGTAGTTTCCACATTTTAAGAAATCTGAAGCAACGATAATAAGATATTTTTCTCTATTTTGTAGGAAATTGATGAATACATTGCCAGAGCAAAAGAACAAGGCTACCACACAGTATTACACCTCGGCTCAAAGGGGGTCAACTATGCCACTAATGTTATTATGCAAACTGCCATTAAGGTAAGAATGCTAAAAGAAGTTCTGTTATAAGTGTCAATAAATGCCTTAGTAGAATCATGGAGTAGTTATGGTGTGCATTGCATTTTTTTATGGTAGAATTTGGAATTTATGCGTGTGAAAATATTCTGGAAACCTTTTTAGAATTTGCTGCTAATTAGCTTGTAAATGTGTTTATTAACCAGACCTTCCCTGCCCATAATTCATTCTTCATTATCCTCTCTCATTTCCTACTTCATATTTTGTACTAAGTGTTTGATATGTGATAACACTGTCACTGTAGGTTTATCAATATTTTTGTGTGTAGGTATTATTTTTTAATCCTGCCCATGACCATTTTTGAGAGTTCATTTTTTCTCTTCATGTTTGATCAAAATGGTATTTGGAATGGAAGCTAGGAAAAAATTGTTAAAACCCTTTTTTCAGTTTATTCAGATTTTCATGCTCACTCACTTGGAGGTGGCTTCATGTATGCTTTCATCCCTGGCGAAGTCTCTTCTTGATTTGTTTAGTGTGATTTGAAACTGATTTGAGTTAAAGCTATGAGATATCAAGCCTTTCTAAAGTTTAAAACAATACGTAAATATGTAGTAAAAACCTTGTTGGCAGCATGACTTGGGAGGAGGTTTTGTAATTCAGCATAAGAAATCATTTTTAATTTGGTTCATGGGAAACTTCGTTAAATTGTGATAATGTAATGATTGCCAAAGGTGGTGGAAGGGAGTAGTTAAAAGGATGCAGTTGAGAACTTTTATCATTCACTGTAGCATGATGAGGCTCTTGCAAATTTTTTGGAAAAAATTATTTATTAGCCTGAACGCATTGAGATTATATTTACTGTCAAGATGTTTGCTCTTCATCCCAATTGAATTGTGAATACTTCCTTCAACTTTTTAAATTTAAAAACCAATTTTATCAATCCTGAAACATATATAATGGTTTATTAGCCAGTTTACAGATTTGTTTCTATTGCTATGAGAAATGTCAAAGGATCTTTCTTGGTGCATTATCTACCTTATTTTATTGATAATTTTTTCTTTGGTGAGTTTTAAAGTATTTATCCCCTTATGACTCCTATTTGCCCTCAAACAATGGGTGAATTGTCTTCCGTTATTGAGGGGTGTTATAATGATTTGGATCAATTATTTTGAAAACTTATCCAACTCTAGGTTTTTTATGCAAACTGTGTGGTTAAAAGCTTTGTATAAAAAATCAAAACATCTCAATTAGTTTTATAAGTTTAAATAAAAGTTTTGTTAAGCAAGCCTATGAATTGTATAACATATATAAAAATTTTAATGTCCACATATCTTAACGAGATGCTCAGCAAAAACATATTATTTTGTAAACGTTATGAAGATTTAGAAGTAAGTATATGAGTGATTAGTTCCATCAGTTTTAGTTCCTATAATTTTAAGTCAGAATCTATTAATTAATAATTAAATAATTTGGATCATTGTCAATACAGTAATTAATATCCATTATTGATTTAAATTGTACTATAGTGCATTTTTTATTGTTATTTGAAGTTTCCTTTTGCCTCGAACGTTCATTGGACTTATGTTTTACCTTTAATTAGCCTTTTCATTTATTTGTAATGTAGATTAGGGACTGTGATTATATATTGAGTATACAAATGTACAATATTGAATATAGGAAAACTGTGTTAATATGTATGCAGTCTGAAATTACAAAAGGCTTTAATAGAAGCACCAAACTCCTCCACTGCATTTTCATGGGGGGAACTGCCAAACCTGCATACATAATGTATGTTTGCTTTCATTTTTTAACAATAATTAAGATTAAGAATGTGGTAAAGACATTTGAGTTTCTTATAATTAACTTTTACTCTAGCTAAAGAAAGACAAGTGTCAATTTTCACATTCTTTCAATCTACATTCTAATCTCAATTCTTAACTCCTAAAAACACATTTCATGAGACTAGTTAAAACAGCTAGAAACTATAACAGTTTTAAGGAACAATTTCTAATGTTAATTATATATATTCTACCTTTTTTAATACAGTTCATCCACTGTCAGCATTTAAAATATCTCACTTCATTCACATTTTACCAAATTAAAGACATTTTATATATTCACTGCTCAGCTTAATTTGAAATGGCTTTTTATCTCAAAATATATGTAAATTAAATAGAAAACTTAATACATATATAAATAATTGTAAATAAATTTTATGGTGGGAAATATTGCATAAACAAATTAAAAAATTGAATAACAGTAGATTATCTTGATGTTAATTATGTATACTAAAATATTTTAATCTCCTAAAAGTTCTTCAAAGTTTTTTAGAACTATTTAATTTTGGTAAGTTTGGCTTTGAATTATTTTTACTATAAGTCTTCAATTTCTTTCACTCCCAAAAGAGCAACATATAATTTGACCTTGGCTAAAGTTTGCCCTTGTGCCTTGGTCTAACAATGGCTTGCATAAAGCTCCATGATTTGTATTTATGCCATCAGAAACGCATAATTGACATATAATGAATCAGAGTCAGCATTGTAGGTGCAAAATGTAATAGTTTTACTCACATAAGAATGCACACCGTGAATGGAAATATGCCTGCATTCATTAAGTCCGACCGAATGCACTCGATTTGCATTTACCTGAAGTTATACCCTTCTTTATTATTTATTATTCTGATAAATATCTTTTTAATTTCCATACTTTGGATAAACTTCACGTAGAAAATACATATAATGTGTACAAAATCACACTTACAAGTGACTTGCATTTTTAAGTGTTAATGACAAATATTTGTTCCTACCTCAAATTTTTCACTTCTTACATGTAACATTTTGACCCCTAATTTTTTAATGAAAAATTATATTTTTTCATATGTCTCTTGTATAGTTTAGGTTTTTCCAAGGCCATGGATACTTCGATTTATCTATGACCTTGGGTTTTTCTATACTCAGGAACATGGATTGATCAGGAGATCTCAATATCTGTTAGGATTGATATTTTTCATTTTGATATCTCAAAGCTCACAATCACCATAAGTATGTCGAATGATCTTAGTCTTCAATGTCGTATCACATAAACATATTTTTCAGTGTATTAGAGGCATGGCTAAGAAAGACACTCCATTGTATTGGCCACAGAATAAATAAAAATCTTAGCAAAACATCAGTTGTGGGGTAAATTGCATCCATTAATTAAAAAACCTTTCAATTACCTTTCGATATTGTACACGGTGAAACAGAAATGGTCTATTACAAAATACTGATAGAAATATGGCACCATGGTGTAATCAGGGATGTCATCATGCTTTTTTATATAAATCTCAGTGTAAGATTTTTATCCCGCTGATTTCTACTGATTTCCTACGAAAATAAGTAATAATTGTAAGTATTGCTGCTATAGATTGTAACTGCTGATACCTGGGAAAAAGTTGTTTCAATAGGTATAGTAAATTTTCAGCCAATTTCAACAACGAGTGTCTGGAATCCAGTTAACCGCGTCACTGAAAGGCCATTGCCGGAGGTCTTTAGGCAAAATCTGACCCTGAAAATGACCACTTACAATCCTGAGTGTTTTCTGTGGGTGGGTTTCCATGGGAAAAACAGCATGGTTTATAAGCTGAAAAATACGGAATATATATTGTGAATATCAATATAATGGTCACGTTACACGCAAAAAGTGTTCTTCTTTTGTCCCACCTATAGCTTTGGTGGATTTGGAGATGATGATATTGCATGGTGGTTCACCACCATACATTATCATCATCTCCATAAGCTTCATATCCTAAGAAAGAGTTATTACATTTTTTCATGCTAAGATTTAAACAATCAAAAGTATTACTTCCGTATAGTCCAACACCCAATATTTTGCCCAAATATTTTCTCTCAAAAAGTCGAAATGTACACTAGTATGTACCGTTTTTATTTCTTCAAGTATATTTAATCATTGCAGCATGACGAATTGGCTTTCATTAGTAGAGCTTGATTTTTTTCTCTTGGTTTTTGATGTGCCTTCAAATATGTGATTTTATGCTTTGTTTTGTCTTGGATTTGTACCTTTTTTCTATTTAAAATAGGATATTATTTATTAATTTTATGATGCATATCATCCTGACTTCCGTTCACTTTCTTTTGGAAACATGAATTGGTTAATTTTAATTCTTTCGGCCTTTTACAACTTTCTAAAAACATCTGTTGAAGCCTTGCAATAGGTGAATTATATTTATTGACATGAAATCATAGTCTCAATGTGACTGCTGTTCTTAATGGAGACCTGCAGACCTGACTTTACGTATCCTGCTACCATTAAAAATATTAGGTTTTCTTTTAATTGAGCATACCAATTACCTTCATATTGATTTCCACATTGATATCTGTTGTTTTTCTCTAATATGAGATGTTGTTGGGGAATAATTGTCGTAAAGGATACAGAATTATAAAAATGCTGGGCTGAAAATTTTTGGAGTATTCTTCATGAGCATGGGCTGCTATGACCCAAAAAGGGATTGTAGCTGAGGAAAATATTATTAGGAGGTTACTTACTATTTTCATTGCAAATTTCCATAAATACTTGTCCGTAATTTTTGTCACCCGTCAGCAATTGGTAGTTGTCTTCTTAACCGCTTCTCCAGATCATGAGCATAGTTAAAGTCACAAAAACTGTTGACCATCAAGAAAAATTAGTTTTATTGATTCTCCAGTGTCAATAAAAGTTTGAGAGAAGACAACATTTGTTGATGAGTGACAAAATTCATAGACTTGCCCCCCTGATAAGCTACCTTGTTTATAGGCCAGGATAATTGTCTTTTTACTATTAACATTTCACTGCAAAGTAGCTTAGCCATCTATCTAGTACTTTTCATTCATGTTATTTGAAAATATGCTATGTTATTAATTTTTATTACGTATTTCTCCTCATGGATTATAACTATCTCTAAGAAACTTAAGAGGATAACTTAACATAATGTCATTTACTTATGATCAAATGGTCTAAACATTACTCTGCCCTAAATTTGTGTCTATATTCTCACATTCGGAACGATAGCCCAGGAAAATTAGGTTTTAACCCGGAAATAATTAATAACAAAGCCGGTTAGATTTTTTAGATGTATTGAGGACCCCTTTGAGATGAACATATCAAAAGTCCCAAGTGCTCACAGGTGGGATAACGAAAATATCCTGGAAATACTGGAGTTTTCCTGGAATTCGCGCTGTTCGATAACTAGAAGAGCTGGAGAGGCATTCTTCTTTTTTCGGCACACCTGTTTTTGGTGTTCTACATTAGTAAAAGATGTTTGGTAGCCTCCCGAGGCTCCCTTTCTGATCCTGGTTCACTAGAAGGTCATGAAGAGCAATGAAGGCCATGTACTAAACTCGCATTAAACTGATATTTGCCGGACTACTAAGCTGCGAAACGGCATTACTAGAACTTGTTTCGGTGTCTGACACAAGTATAACCTTTCTGAGCACCAATAATTACAGCAGCAACCCGATCCTGCCCGTCTACAAGGTGCGAGAAGTGCCCAATCGTCTAAAAAAGCAGTGGTAAATGAAGTTCAGTTCCAATGCTAAAGATAAAATGAATAAAAGTTCTCAATATTGAATCTATTTTGATTTATTTTCAAACTGAATGCAAGGTTTTGTCAGTTAAAATTTGTTTAAAGTCCCTTTTTTTAATAAAAATTAACAAAACTAATATTTCTATAATTTTATGAACACTATTAGGCATAACAGAACTGGCGACGAGTATTTGGCATATCATTCTCAGCGTCATTCGCATCAGTGATTTTGAAAAAATAAATAAAATAAAACCATCATTGAATAGTTTGGTTGAGTTCACCAAAGAGTTGAGTATGAAATTACCTTCCCCTTCCGAGGCAAGCTGCTCCAAATCGCCGTCAGGATCATCATCATCTTCACAGATCGGGGTAGCAGAGCGGTTGCTGCAGCCATGCTCTAAGCAGTGGCCACACATCTTGTCACACAGCATTTGGTTCGTGTGGCAGGTGCAGTTATTCGTTTTTCAATCCCGCTAAACAGTTACAGGACACTAGATACAGGATGTTCAATGGGGCTGCTGGTTTTGTGCTTGTAATATGCGTCAGTTGAGGAGTATATTTTATCTCCTAATGAGGAGAGCATATTTTTCCTGTGTTCTCTGTGGTACCTATGTATAGGCTTTTAAATAGGTTTATGTGTCATGCATATGTTGGTAAATATGTAATTACAAAAATTTATCTTCATCTGAAACCTTATCTGGTCGTGCAAATATTTTATTAGCAACTTATCATTGTTTAAATGGTTGAATTAATTTATTCATTTTTTTGCTTAGAATTGAAAAAAATATTGAATTTTTTCAGTTGATGACATTAGGTTTTTATCTGGTTTTTAAAATAGACATGTTGTGTTTTGGTCAGTTATTTTATGCTAAGGAAAAGCATGACAACCTTGCATATACTTCTCTCATTCATTTTGCTTTATCAGCTCCCAATTGTGCCTGTGCTTAATCTTAAATTGAGCACATTTCCATGGATCTCAGCTCCATAGGTCACATTTCTTGTTACAATCTGGGTCACAGTCTACCTCCTTTGTATTTAATCTGTTTTACTAAGGTGATATAATGGAATTCCTTCAGATATTAAGATTTTATGAGATATCTGATTGTGTTCAATTATATCTCATAAAATGTATCTTTTTGACTGAGGATGGAGTGAAAGGTAGAGAATCTTCAAGAAGTGGAGAGGGTAGGAGCTTGTTAGTGAGGAGGACAGGGAGGTTTGTTGACTTATTCTCTCTCAAACATCCATGATGAATGCATCAATCCCTGCCAAGTGTCTACTCATTGTTACATGAGTAAACCTTTTATTAGATATGTGTTGCCATCTGAAGAAGAATTACTTTTCAACTGCAAGTCTCCCTGCGTCAATAATGGGTCAAAAATGTTGTGTTGGCAATTCGTGCTCATGACGAAGGAGATGTATCATGAATGCCTCAGTGCTTATACCCAGGACTTCCTCTTCCACTTCCCCATAGTGGAGGCAAATCCTTCTAAGGAGTCATGGCTGTTTGAAGCTTCTGTCCCTTTCACTCTACCCTCAGTTACTAAGATAAATGTGGAGAGATATATTGTATGATTTGTAAGATGAGCATTATTGTATAGTGATTGCCACTACGAATCAATCTCATTGGAAAGCTTGCTTCTCTTTTTGCTTTTCTCTTTTTTCATACTAGAGTGTGGAAGTGGCTTACAAGGTAAGATGACTAACAAATGCTTCAGGGAAAGCTTTTTAAATGCCATATGTCACCTTGCTCATTTTAGATGTAACTTGTGTGCAAGTATTTATTTGGCTTGTTTGAAGCTTCTTAATCCATATATGTGTGCATTGGAAGCATGTCAATTTTATTTTACTGTAACTCTTAACCTATGTACACTAAAAATCAGAGTTATTAACTGATATGTGCATATAACATTGTCTCTTTGTAAATCAATGTATTTTGTTAGTACTTTAGTTTCTTGAGCATTAAGTAGGTATTCTATAAACCTCTATTTGCTTAATTAATTGTTGTAAACAAATCCTTTTAGTGTCAACTATTTAGAATCAATTTGACCTATTTTTACAATAATTTATGTGACACTTGCACTATTTTTTTAAATTGGTGATTAATGGTGTACTGTAGGACTTTTATCATAGAGCACAACCAACTGATGCCCTGTCAATTAAATGTTTTAGTTGGGATCCTTTTTTAAGTATCTTTTTAACTTCTTTTGTAATTAAATCCATTACTTTTATTTTCTTGAATTATTGTTTTTCTCACATTAACATCTGCCATTTGTCTCTGCTTCCTGTGCTTGGCCCTCGGTGGCTCTTTTTCTTCAGATGGCAAATCCACAAAGCAGCACTGCTACTGAATAAACCTGCCTCTCACATCACTCATCTTTTCATTCCCACCTCTTCCTCATCCTTAATGTCAAAAATATCCACTCAGTTTTTATTGTCATACTCAATCCTCTAACCGTAATTACCAGAGCTCAACAGAATCGTCCACCAACCTGTCACCTGGAACTTCCTCTGATCCATCCCTTTCCCTCGCCTCTCTCCTGCCCACCATGCCTCCTAATGACGTGGCTTTGGGGACTCACCTCGACTCGCACGCTGTCAATGAGGATGAAGTTGTGGAGAAATATCACTATGGCACTCGGAGTTGCAAGAAGATGACTGTGTCATGAGGACTTTGAGCACAAACAGAAATATATAAATTTAAGTGGGCTGAGCCTATTACATGCCTCATGAAACCTCTTTAACTGAGTGGATGATTTTGTTGGAATGTAATGATTTAAAAATTCTGGAGCATTTCATTTTGTTAATTTTTATTTAATGGGTTGCTAAAAAAAATTATGTGTACTTATGTGTTTAGCAACCGTTTTTAAAATTTCCAATGTTATTTGGTGTTTTCAGTTCATAGTAGATTGTTTGATATGTTTTGTTGATCTTATAAAATTATGTATTTTTGCTTATTTATGTAGTGTTTTTATATTATGCCTAAAGTTTTGTCTTTCATTAGTTTCAATTTGATGTCATAGGCTTTAGCGATTGAGGACAAAATTCCTTGGAATGTCTATATATGAAAAGATATTTTTCTAAATTTTGTGGACAGCAGATGGCAAAATTACAAATGTAGGAAAGTGTTTCTTGAATATTTATTGTGACTGTAGAAGCCATGCATAAAAGTTTGTATTGTAGCTGCAATTTTTGTTCCTATCCCCAATACTTTATGTTAATTCTGTGATGTGACTTATTGTGTTAGTTTTTTAAATTTTGTGTTTGAAGTGTTATTTTCACTTTGTTGTGATATATTTACTAAGTCAAAGATCTTTAATTTGAGAGAAACTGCAAATTTAAGTGGCATAAAAATGAACAAATAAAGCATTTATGATGCAGATACTAGTTAATTGTTTCTTATTGCATGTGACAGGAAAGATATAGCTGTAAATCATATTTTAGGAAATGTTTAAATAAATTTTGAGTAAAGATCACTTCCGTGAGATCTGAATGAAGTTACTAACTTCTAAATATTTCAATTGTATGAGTATGGCAGAATGAAACATCTAAAATATGGATTATGATTGTTTAGGTAGGCATCTGCACAGTAATGTGCTGTCCAAAAATTAGTGAAACATTACTTTTTTTGTAAGAGTAACGTGTTCCTTGTGCTTTCCAAATGAAGCTTTTCTATGCGTGTATATTTCACCTGTATTGATATTTTAACATTTTTATCATTATTATGTACACATTTGCATGTGTACTTAGTTAATGAGAAAATCTTGCCTGCAGGAAGGTAGCCCATGCTAAATGGAAAAGAGTGAGTTCTAGATGGATATTTTTTGTCAAAGAACAGAATTTTGAAATTGCTTTTATACCTTGCTGGGGCAACAACTGATTCCACTTATGAGAAATGGAATATTTCCAAATCATATATTGTATTAGAATTGAATAGAATTGTTCATTTACTAATGGTTGGGAGTGGGTTGAACATTGGGTGTGTCTCTAAAGAGGAGGATGATGAAATGTAGTGATGAGAGGTTTCGTGACTCCTAGGAATATCATTAGCAGCTGATGCCTTCAACTACCAACTTTACTGTAGTTCCTGTTGGAGGCTGACCCTCTTGCGATTTTGGTTTTTCAATACCTTTTATCCTCCCATATCCATTTAGAGTAAGCAGGTTCTATTGCATTACCTTGAGGTGAACATTATGTTGGTCAGGCAATACCTAGTGCTTGATTTTAACTGTTAATATTTGGATGAACTTAACAGTTCCTTTCTATTCTACCCATAGCATTGAGGAAAATTTGTTTGGTTATCAAATGATGCAGCTTGAAATTTTATCCGTTTGCTAATTTCTTTAACAGATTATTTTCCATGCCCACCTTTTCCTTCTCATCACTGAGGTTAAAGCTGTAGTTGCATGTACTTAACTTTTTGCTCTGAGTGGCAATGCACAAATTGGTGATTTCTGTCTGTATTCAACAGTTGAACAAAAAATTGAACTCCTTCTGACTAATTTATTCTCATATTATTTGTTGGTATGTATCATAATAATTGCTGCTGCATACATTCTCTTTTTAGTCATTACTTAGTTTCTTTTTCAAGAGACCAATGTTTTCCCTCCAACCATGCCTCTCTCTGCATAAAAATATTGTCATGCTACCTACGTTGCTTCACAATTTCCTAATGCCCTCACACTGAGTTTGGTGAAGGACTTGACTATACAAAGCACCTTAAATTTTTTCTTTGTATCATTTATGCTCACCATCAGATTAAATAAATAATTTCTTTGTTCTGGTTTCTTATTTTATTTGGTGCCCTAGGTAGCTTAGTAAGCAATCCTTATTGTGAATATTGCTCCCATTAAGCTGAAGGAAGTCACCAGTCATGAACATTCCTCTGCTCATCAGGTTTACTCTAATTTATTGGGCATATTCTGATCTTAGGATTCTCATCCCTATTGTTACAAGGGGATAGAATGATGAAATGGTTTGTTCTTGCTCCTACTTTGGGAAACAAGCTCAGTTATGACAGAAGTGATGATTGAATTGATGTGATGATGATTGAATTGATGTGATGATGGATCGAAGTGATGAAAGAAGGTTCTTTCTGTGATGGCTCAGCCCTTGACATGTGCCATCCATGTGCATCATGTGCAATTCACTAGCCATTAGATTTTATTCTAAATCATGTTCTAACTGATTCTATTATGCATACTGATCAGGTCATCGCCAATGTTAGGTTTCTCTCCTTCTGAATGCTGGTCAGTCCTATTCAATTGCCCTCACTAGTTATCTCATCTGACCTCAGCCATTTCCTGTCATTTAAGAGTCTTGCAATATCCAAATTTAACAAACTTTATCTGCTTGAAATTCAATGTGAGAAACTCAAAGTATCCAACTTGGTATCTTGGTCAATCCATCATGTGTGGAATAATTACTATCGGGGCTCACAGTTATTACATTGTGTATGCATTGCATTCATCTGGGCCCAAGCCAGTATTAATTGAGGATTCAAAACTTTTTCTTGCTCTACATTTGAAGCATTTATTTCACTCCAGCCCTCATTTATTGATTATTTTTATTCATCCAGACTTTAAAAATGCCTAACTATTTATCCCCATACTCGGGGATGGTGGTGCATGCTTGGTGAGGATTAAGTTTTTAAGAAAAGCTATGGGCTTATTCGTTTTTTGTGTGGATCACCCCTGCTCTTTTTACTGAATACTGAACATTGGGTAGGGCGTCAGATTGTTTATCCCATATGTATACAACTGGTTACATATATTATCACCCCAAATATGAATTTTTTTATTTATTACGTCTAAGTAAGGGTTGCTTTTTTATGAAACTGTTCTTGATTACTACATACTTCCAATATCATGCATTATGCTAAATCCAGTGGTATGAGAGACATGCAACCTTTAATATATGTATTTCATTGCGTCTAAGGCCAGTTTTTTGTATGTTATAGTATCTTGTACACAAGTGAAACTTTGGGAAACTAATGTAACAAACAAAATGAAACTAGCTGAATTTTGCAACTAAATTAGGTTAAAGAAGGTAGTTATTAAATTTTCCTTTGCTAGTAAGGTGAAGAAAGGAATAATTGAACTCAACCCCACCGGCCTCGGTGGCGGCGGGGTAAAGTACTCGCCTGCTAATCTGAGGGTCGTGGGTTCGAGTACCACCTGGGTCAGTTTTTTGCCTGCCCAGGGCATGGGCGTTTCTGTCAAATTCTGGTGGTTCAGCCGCTGAAATACCTGAAGACAAGCCAGTGGCTTTTCGGGATTGCAGGGGCATATAGACCACCGGAATCGTCCAAGGGCATGTTCACACGGATATTTGTTTTTTGAAATTGCAAAGTAACACATATCCTGGGAAAAGGTCTTCTTTTGTGAATAATTCATTTTCAGTCATTTTTTGCCAATAATGCATCTATGAAGATTGATACTTGCGATTAAAAATCACTTGAATTGCATATTATTCATATATGAAATCCTTGAAAATCCATCTATCTGTTTCAGAGCAATTTAATCCCAGTAACATTTACCTTGATAGGATTTTTTGTTTCCTGTGGGAAGAAGGAGGCTCTTTTTCAGATATCAGATCTGAAAAAGAAGGGAAAACATGTGAAATCATGATTTATGAGGTGCTCAGCAAAATAAAATTATGCGAGAAGTGTTTTCCTTTTCTTACAAGTCAGTTTTTGTATTTATTGTTACGAACTCAAAATCTTTTTCAACCATGTTATGGTTGCCATGCCATGCTGTGATCGCAAATAATTACTTTTGTTGAGAAAGCTGGAAGGTCCATTGTAATTCATACGATGATTTAATCAGAAATTCCAACATTTCATTATCTGAATGGTAAAGTGAACCCATGTTTTTCAATTTGGATTGTGTTATGCTCAAATCTCAAATTATTGTATTCAAATTGCGTTGAAAGCATAGGACTTGAGCTGAGGTCGATTGATTTTTTAAGCATTCAAATTACTGCTCTTTTTGGGTTAAAATGGAGACCAAATAAAAGTTCAATACAAAAGTATGGTAGTGTATGTTTGAATAGCAACAGCAAGCTTTGATGAATGGCAGATAAGTGTTGGGCTGTAAGAATCTATTATTTCATTTATTTCTTTGGATCTTTAAATTTTGGGAAAATGTTATGTATTGTTTAGGCAAGCAAGATGATAAACCAAGAGAATGAATTCCAGATTATTAAAATTAGCAAAGTTTGGTGCTGATTAGTTTCTGAAATATTAGGTATCTTAGGGAATGATTTTTCTAGTCCAAGGAAACTACATATGAGAAATATTTCAAGTATGAAGAAGACCTGGATTATATTCTTTGGCATTGTTTTTTGTAAGAACCTTTGAGTGGATGTAATTGCTAATACCCAGCCTTTCAAATCTGATGCCAGCTTTGCATCAGTGTTATCAAAGGTGCTCAATCAGATGAGATTAGTGGCTTGTCCAAATTATCACTGAAATTTTCAGTGATAATTACCACTTTTTTTTCCTTTCCTGACTACACCTGAGAAATAGCATTTTGATGATGTACAGTGATATAGTGATATAATATTGTACCCAACACAAAAATATGCATCTATGATTGACAGCCATTTCCATGCTGAGTAAGCAAAACTGAAAATTTATAGGTACATACTGGTATCTCATTTTGAAATATTCATATAATATTTTTGTATTCATTCTCTCCATATGGCAGGTTTATTAATTGATATATATTAGCCTTTTATCTTAACTCTTGACCACGAGATAAACATTTTGATAGAAGTATAATTTTATAAAGATATGTAACCTTGGATGGCTTTATAAGTACATTGAAATTGAATTTTGATTTAGCTAGTCTAAATTTTGGTCCCTGAAAGTATTATCTGATGTAGGCCAGGACCCAGCAAAATGCATCACCTCTTTCTAGGACCCAGTATAGGTTGAGACTTTTTTATGTTGTTACTAACAGCTGCAGCAAATTCAATGATAGAGTAGGATAACAATTAGAGAGAGAGGAGAGTATTTTGTGGAATTTTTAGGCTCTCATTTGCGAAAAAATATTTTGTTCTGCCAATAATTCTATGGCATTGTACCTCAAGTGCATACCCTTGACTTTAGGCCACCAGAAACTCATAAACAATATTTTTTTGCTTGAAACATCTCAAGTGAATTTAATGTCTTTGTCCCAGGGTGTTGGTATCCTTGCCCCTGGACAAGTCAAGGTTTCTGGCTAACTGCTTTGGATATGTAGCAATGATTCTACATTAATTGTTGGCTATTTATTTGAATTAAATGCATTTCCAAAATATTATTTAAATGTTGTTTTCTCTATTGAAAACAAAGTAAAGTCGTTCAAAATAACACTCAGTGATTCAACCCGAAGGTTGGTTTGGATAGTTGAGTGTAGAGCTCACCCCGGACTAAGCCACAGGCGTGTGTATTTCACCAATTCAGGGTAGGGGGGCCAGTTCCTTCAATCCTCGGAGTGCACTCCTAGGATTTTTTGGTTTGGGGGTGTTCAAAGGCTTCACCTGGATTTGAACCTGGGATCCTTCAATCAGTAGCCAAGCGCTCTACCCACTAGGCCACCACGCTCAACAAACAAATCATAAAAGTTAATGAGTTTTTTCTAAAGCTTACAATTTTTTCTTCAAAGATTTGTTGTATTATGTACCTATTTATTATTTTATGGGTCCCACAAAAATGTTAGCATGTTAAGGCAAAGTTGACAAGTTGAAAACTTGTACCGAGTAATATGCAGCCGATAAATACTACATTGCTGACTACTGGGCTCTTTGGATTCACCACGTTAAAACCAATCCATGTACTTTTCTGGGTTCTATTCTTTTGGAGATGCTTCTAATGGCACTAATAAATAAACTGTTCTTCCTCTAACCGTGCAGTATTAAATGATCCCTATCTATGCCCAGCAAACTGCATTAATGTCAGAAGACTGGTTTTCTCCACATTATGACCTATGAATGAATAATCCCCATAATATGTAAAATTGATCATTTAGCATATGATGTCAGCAAGTGAATGACTTAAAGGATGAGGTGAAGTGATTTTCATGGCACTTATTATTTAAATTATGAGAGGAATAATAAAAAAATTATATTTTCAAAGTTCACATTGTAATAAGGTGCTCTAAGGTACATGCTTTATTTATTCGGTTATTTTATGGAATTGAATCTAAACTGGGGAGGTTTAGGTAGGGATTTTCCAAAACTTTGGCAGTCAATTAGTAATACCAAATGATTATGATGGTCACATGATTTTTCAAAATATTTTTTCCCAGAAGTCTTCACCAAAATGTGAATTTTTTAGAAGAATGATTTCCCTTATGAGAATATTTTATCTTCTTTTATTTATTTTGAAATTGTCATGTTTGATAATTTCTACTTGGCATTTAATATTAATTTTTAGAATCAAATAAAACTTATACCAGCCATGTACTCATGTGAATTGTAAATATTTATAGTCAGTTGGCTGATTTATTATGTACCTGCTTTTTAGGGCTAAGCAGTGGGGATTTTATAATTATTTCAGCAAATTATGAAATCTGATTTTATTTTTAAATATTTCATTGAAAGGTCCCTTTTATTTTTTGTTGGTAGCAGTAATCAGTTTGTAGCAAATTATTAAATGAATCCTTTGCGAACTTTACGGAAAGACTTTGTTATGCTACCCCATATAATTGCTGTTGATTCGCATTGAATTAATCAGAATATGGAAGCATTAAAACTTAATCCTTTAGAGGTGAGTCTTGGTAATTTTCTCTGGTTTTGTTTGGCCATGGCAAATCAAAAAATGGAAATAAGTAATGGGTCTCAGTTGATGTGAGTAGGAGATTGATATGAAGTTTAGATCCATTATGCGATGTAGGCACAGTTTCCATGGGTATTAAAAATCATTCAATCTCATTATCCAGTAGATTGGTATATTTCAATGATTCGAAGGAAAATTAAAACTCAAATCAACTTCTAGATGTCTCATTTTAATGTTTACCACTGACTTCTAAAATGCTGAAAGAAGTATTTAGTAGCATCTTGTAAATTAAATGCTCAGGTTATTTGAGCTGGCATGTTTTATATTAGTTCATGTTATTTCTGCTTAATTATCACACACTACATGTTAATAAGTGATGATTTTGATGTGGCAAATATCTTCACATTGAACAATAAAATAGTTTTATGCAAAATAACAAATAAAATCACAAAAGCTGTGAATGTACAGTAAATATTAGGTGATGCAGTAAAGCATTAGCCTTATCATGTCAGTTACTGATCCTTCTACTTAAAACTATGTATCTACTCCTGATTTATGTTCATGCATCCTTGTCCATGCCTGAATGCCATTCTTTTAACTACCATCACGTAGCCTATAGAGCACTCCTTAGTTATAAGGGAGTAGAATAAACTTTTTGCAACCAATGGGGTACATTTTTCTCATAAAACAGCAATATTTACTTATCATTATAATCAGAAAATATTTCTCTTATTCTATTTCAATCTACAGCTGCATATATTTTAGCTTTTCAGAGAATCCCCAATTGTTTAAAAAGGTTTTCGGGGTGTACTAGTCCTTCCTTGAGTAACAGGTTAGCATGAAGGTCTGATGACTTTGATTGTTAGCATTTGCAGATTTTACATTTGTTTTATTTATTATCATAAAAAAAAATGTAAAATCATATTAATCTTGAAATTGCCATTTGGAAAAGAAGTGCGTGGTGTGTTTTGTAAAATGAGTGGGCTTTGTACTATCTGGGAAGTGGCAAAACAGCCAAAATTTTATTTGAAAAAAGGCAAAGTTAGTGTTATAAAGAGACTTGAAATAGGTTTGTGAATTCTATTTTCCTAAATGATTCCTCTTCATGACCTCTCTTTTTATTATCTAATTTTTTCTTCTTTCTGGAGATATAGGTCCTGAAAGAAGAAATTTTTTTTTTTTATTTTAAAAATTCCTCTCTTCTTCTTTGGGATGCTAAATGTTCAAACTTGAACTGTTCACTGCTGTTAAAATTTAATAAGTCCTCTCTCCTGTTTTGTTTTAAAAATTGTGGAATATGTAGATGCACTTCTTATGAAATTATTTTGCAATCCAGACTGCTGCATGCATGTATTCTTCATTGAAAAGTGCTGAATGTAATATCTTATATCAGATATACATGTGCTTGGTTTGATAATATGATGCATGAGATTTATGTAAGTTCATTGGTTGTAAGTGCTTACTTTATTCCTTTTGAAAATTATTTTGATGGCCAAATCTTATGGCTAGGTGTGCATTCTACTGAGAAATTGCTCTGAATTAAGTGAGTGATTGCTCTTGAAGCAGCCGACATCAATGTGCTGTTGTTTTCATTTGAGCTATCTGACCTAACCTATTACTCATTTAATACTGTGAGTTAATCATTCCCTGAGCTTTCGGTTTGGCTTAATGGACCCATGAATATCTGGATATGTTGAACCGTCTGCCTACGGTAACTTAAAAGCCTCTCACTCAATTGATAAATTTTATCTAGCATCTATCAACAAGCAAATTGCATTTTGATAATTCTTAAGTCAAAATATATCTTTCTGAATTAATATTTTCATTCACATTAATACTCACAATGGGAAGTGTCAAAAGCATTGTAGACTATATATAAGGGCCTCTATTCTCAAAGATCCATGCCCAGTTTAACAGTCAGTGAACTGCTCACCTACTAACCCCTAGGTCACGGATTAGAGGACCCCCTTGAGCATTGTGATTTAGCAAACTAGTGGTTTGGCTTCTGTGCAGCTTTTGACTGTCCTTATGTGACTTAACAGAATCGAAATGGGTCAGCGTTGTCTGGAAAGCAGAGGAATTTTTAAAAAAATCCTTCCACTGTAATTCTCAAATACTTTCTATATAATATTGACAGCTTACGAATGCTATAAATTATAGTCATTGGAAAGCTTGAGTGAGCAATCTTAAAGGACTCAAAAATTGATTTTCTGCTTTAAGAAACATGTTCTTGGTCTTAAATCGATTTTCTCAGCATGCAAAGCATTAGAAAATTTGAGTTATTATTAGCTAGTCTCGTTCCATTATTGAAGCCATTGTTTGAAGTGATATGATTGTTTTGTGCCTTTCAAAATGTAATCATCTATCTTTGGTTTACATTAAAGGGAGGTGGTGGTCTTGTCAATCAGTTGAGGAAGAGTTACAGCCTAAGTGACCTCACAGAAGGAGAGGGGGAGCCAGTTGGAGATGTCAATCGTAATGGCAAGGATGTTGATGGGCTGGAGTATAGAGGAAACAGAAGATCTGATAGAGTGGATGGTATGATATTTTTGGTGTTGATGATTTTTATGGTTTGACTGTTCGAATTACCTTTCTGGTTTTTGATTTCCCAGCAAATAATACCCTCAGACCAACAGAGAAATTTGGGTTACACATCTGGTCATAAGGCATTGATGGAGAGTGATCCTTTTTACCGTTTACCACAACCACAGCACTTGTACCACATCCTAGTAAAATTGAAAAAAAGACTCGAATTATTATATTCACACTTATATAAACATAAAATATGCCCCCATCATAGAACAGCATTTGTGACATTTGAATTCGCGACCAGGTTCAACTTCTAAAACTCCTGCCTGAGCCACGTTGCCGCTTCTAATTTCCTCTAATCGTAAGTGTGGAAATGATAAAGAGACTGTAAGGTGCCTTTTCGAAAGGATTTCCCATTGGCTTTACGGGAGTGAGGCAGCTGTCTAGACCAAAGACCTTTGGCAATATTTTTTCTCCCCATGATGTCTGTAACTTTTGCATTTGTGCCTCTTCCTGTTCATCATACTTTCTCCATCCTTCTTCAATTGCAAACCTCAGATGTATTTTTAAGCACCATAATAAAATTTTAGTGTTAAAATTACTGGAAATAAATTGAAATATATGTGAAACTCTAATTTTAAGTGAAATTTCTGTGGATGGCATGTGAAATTTTCGTCATTAATGTAAGATATTTGCCAGATTTTGGCCCAGACCTCCACTTCCTAAAAATATGTAAAATATATGGGGAAATCCGCCTAACTTGAGCTCTTTAAAATTTTTTTTCTATTTTTTTAATTTAAAGGCACATTTATGAAACTTTTTCCTTACTTGAATACTACCCTATGAGGTTGATAAACGTGTGTGTAACTGGGTTTTGGAAATTGCTGAAATATGTATGGAGAAATTTGTAAAATAGAAAAAAATTAAAAAATTTCAATTAAATTTACTTCTAATGAAAATAAATTTATATTTAAATTTATATAAATAATATATTGAGTAAACCAGAACAAAATATAATGTTTTTATTCATTTAATAATTTATTTGAACATAAATATAACATAAACACACAGAAGATTGGCTCTATTTACATCAGAAACCGTTACATGTCAGATAATAATGAATGAATGATGCATATCATGTAACATAAAATAAAATGTCTCCTACCATAAAAATAAAATGTATCTTGTCACATAAACAACGCTTATATACAATATTCATTCTTATAACTTATGAAATGCAATAATTATAGATATAAAAATGCACCGTTTAACATTATTTTTTTCTTTTTGTACAACGCATAATAGGTTATTATCATTTATTATTCACCTCACACTTTGAAAATTTTTTTCTCAGATTAGTTTTGGATTCAATATTTTTGTGAACTTTTATTTTAGCCTTCAAGCACTTTTCGTTGTTTTCTTTTAATCACAACATTTTTCTTTCTCAGATTTTTGCAATTAATTTATTTCACACTTAGTTTTTCACTACCAAGCATTTCGATTTTTCTATTGTTCTCAGAAATTTTGTTTTTTTTTTCTTTTCTTCGGGTGCCCATCTATTTGGTTTTAAAGGAAAATGTTTGCAAGGAACATCATACAAAGAATTATTTACGCAATACGAACAGGATAATTCATTTAGGAAGAGAGATTTGGGAATTTGTTTTGACCACATCAACTGATATATTTTTGTTGTGTTTGGAGCCGCCAGTATTTTTGTATTAACTTTTAAATTAACTTTTTTGAAATCATTTTCATTAATTAAAAATGCTTTGATTTTGGTTAATGAATTAATTGTCTCCACCATTTTTTCTGCCGTTGCGATATCATTACCCTGCATAACTGACCGATCACAACGACTTTTCACAGTACCACCAGCCCTATCTGCCGCGCTTTTTCCGTGCCCAGGTGCCGTGAAATTCCACGTTGCATTATTTAACTGTAGTTCGTTATAATATTGTCGAAAAAGATGAAAATTGGTTTTGTTTTTGTACTGCGTGCTGGGGCCGTCTGTCTGAATATGCATGGTATTAAGGTGAGGTATATTCATTAGTATTCATTTTAAAACAGGCTCCAAATGCGCCCAAACAGCAGCAGCATCATGACTAAGGCATTCAGAAACAGTATAAAATGATGTGCAAGTCATTTTGTTCATTTTTGAAATAGAATGTTCCAGCATGGAGGGATAACTGCTTCTTTGATACCCCAAAATGAGCACTTTGAATTTCGGCACTACACTTGCAAATATAATTCTGAGAAAAGTCTGCGATGATAAATACTTCGTTTGGTTTCAACTGGTTTTGTATAATTGAAAAGGATCTACTTTGATGAATTCGAAGATATTCATGTTTCAAAAATTCAGGGATGATATTATTTGCTTCACAAACCAAATTTTTTCGAGTACAATCAACTCTAATTTTTTAATGTAAATTTTACTGTATAAATTTTATTTTTGCCCCAAGTCTTTCGATTGTATGAGTGAGCCATTTTTAGTACCAGGTGTTTTCGCTTTTAACGTTTGCAATGTCCATTTTTTTATTTTTAATGCAACTAGTACATCGACCATACCAGCATTCCATATTAAAAACATGACATACTCTCGTTTTTGTTAGAGTTCGCAAAGAAATACTGTCTAACAAATTATGAAGAGATAAGCGTTGAACTATAAATTTAATGTTCTCGTGAATTTTACACAAACATGTTTCGTGCCCACTAATCTTTCGATCCAAAAAGGTTTTAGTTGGTAAAATATAGTACGACTTAATTTTAATGTAGGTTCTTGTGACTTAAATTTCTCGTACAAGTTATTAACTGTATCAAGTAAATACATTTTTCTGTTTGAAACTTTATGTTTAGTAACTGTATCTTTGACTCCTGGAGCCAAGATAGAATTTTCATCGTTTTCAAAGAAAATTTTAACCTTTTGAGCAAACTCTTATTTGATAATTTGCAAATTTAGACGTGATATTTGAATACGTAGTGAATTTGAATTTTTATATCTCTTCATAGAAGAAACACTAACTAAATTTGAAAACTGTTTCATCATCCCATGATGTTTTGTAAGTTTCCCAAGAACTATTCTCATAAGGCTTTTTTTCAATTCAATCAATTAATTTGTTCAAATAGGTCTTAAAATAGATCAAAATGCATGGAAAACGATTAGTTCCATTGATTTTTATGCATGTAATCTATCTATTTTTCATATGTATGAATTTGTCTAATTAACCTATTTATATAGATATTTTTTAGATGTTTGCGTGATTGACAAGTACAGTAATATTTTATACCTACACTTAGCACTTTTCAGAAACATGTAATTGTACAAAAACTAACAATTACTTACGTTAATACATCATTTACACGTATTATGTGATTGTGCCAGCTTAAAAAGTCATTATTAATTCCCAGTTACGCATAGAGATATTTCAAAAATTAGCCATAAATGATGCTTCAATATTGATGCACACTTCTTTAAAAGGTTTCAAATTCTTTCTTTGAATGTCTTTTACACGAGTCATTCATAAATAATGTAAAAATGTCAATGCTGAAAAATTTAGATCGATAAAACCGAAAGATTATCCAATTGATGCAAATGCAGTAACGCTAATTCTAACTCGAATATGTACCTTCATCTTTTTAGGCACATCAATGAAAGTAGATATGAATAATACCTTAAACTGTGAAATTTTATATCAGAAAAATTCAAATCGATTAATGCAATGCTGAAAAAGTTATAGCGACAATATTTATTTAATATTTCCCCGTAACAATGTTAAAATTGAAAAATTAAGGGATTTTTCAGATAAAAAGTAACATAATTCAGTTACTTAGCAACGAAAAACGTTGTAAATTGTTGTATGCTTATAAAATTACATAATTTTAAATTACATTTGGTCTCGGCTTGAAATATATCGATTAGTCAAAAAATAAATCAGAGTAACATAGGTAGCTCAAGTTAGGCGGATTTCCCCATATGAGAAACCCTCACAGCCTAGCACTCAGAAAAAAAACTTAGTGAGAACTTTCTGTGATATTTGAAGGAAAGTTAGAATTCTCAGGGAAGTTTTTTTATTTCTGGGATAATATTTTTAAGGGAAATGTAAGTGAAATACATAACATTTGTTTGAATAAGTTTTTTTGGTATGCATACTTGAAACCTATCCCGAAGTTACGTTTTCTGCTAGAAATTCATGTCTCTTGTTTCCGGGAATACCACTGTATTTGTTGCTTTTCATGAGAACATTTTTTCCTTCAGTCCTGACTGCATTTTCAGGTTGAAGTGCGCATTTTGACCACTATTTATGTGAACTGGTTGGTAGTTGGAATCTTGATTAGCTGGTCACTGGTGCAGCCAAATAACCCTCTTCCGTAATTTATAATTTTTTTCCATAATATTCCTCTAATAAAAAATAATACTTGAGAAAAGAATGTTAATGAATAGCCTGCTTGATTTTTGTCAGCAATAGAAAGCATTTTTTTGCCCTCCTGAAAAATCGGCATCAGGTAAATTTACTACTTTCCTTTTTTGTGAGGTTATTATCTCCTATTTTCCTGAAGCTTGCTGCATTTTAGTTTTCTACTGTTTACCTGGATATGTTGTTACCAGCAATCACAGTAGTGTCACCCATGTAGTGTTATGTATTGAGGTTTTTCACTGCACCTCTTTTTGATTTTATTTAAAGTTTGATTTTTTGAAAGATGGAATGAAAGAATATTTTCAAGGTGAAATGTAGGATAATGGAAAACCTTTAGTTATGTACTGTGCAATCTGTTTGTGTACTCTTAATCCAGGTTCAAGACCATCCAACCGGGCTCGAGGTTATAGCCCTCGACGCTCCGCTTCAGGGTCTGCACGGATGGAAATGTACTTCCCAGAAGTTGATCTTGAAGTCAGGCAGAGGAGAGGCTCATCCAGATCTAGGGAACCTAGTGTCCCTCTGAGGTGTGTGTGTGTATATATATATATATATATATATGTACTGCATGTTTTATTTCCACAAAGGTGACTCTCAGTCATTGCAGGGTTTTTTGGAATGGTTGCATTGCTGTTAATTTGAGTGTGGGTCTTCTCTGCCACAAGTCAGCAATTCAATCTTCATTTGGCACAAATCTTTTTCATGACATCCATATATGTTCTCCACTACAATATCAATTTTCTAATTCCTTGGAAATGGCAGTATGGACTTTTAAAGGGCAGGTAATATCATTTTCAAAAGTCAGTCCACACCATCGGTCGGTCCACGGTGAGCGTCACCATCTCCATGTTCTGCTGAAATGGAGCTTCACATATTGCATATGCTTCCATGACTTCTGGGGGCCAATTTTATTACTACGACTAGTACAACTTGACTTTATTTTGTACTCGCTAAGAGACCCTCACGTGACCTTCTCCCTCCAATAACGAATAGCCAAAGAACCCCACTCCCAAAAGAATTCACCGGTGCAGGAACCTGTGAAGTGTTTTCGGTTTTGGGCTGGGAATTATCAGTATTTCTTGTGCAAGGAAGATAGCAAGAAGCTCCCAGAGTCTCCTCATGACATGGGTCATCATGGCAAAGTGCATTAGTCCGGTGCAATGGGGATGAATAGTAACCTCGTTTGCATGTGGGAAAACTAGTAATTTATAAATACGTTGCCAAAATTCATTGGTACAAAATCTGATCAGTATCTTTTCCCGACAATGAGAAAAGAAAGCTAATGTTAATATATCAGAAATTTATTTTGCACGTAATCAAAATATGTGGCTGAGACAGCTATTGAAATGAAATCAGGGAAGACTTCCTCAGTGAAGACCAGTTTGGCTTAAGGAAAGGGAGTGGTACTCTAAATGCATTTCGGGTGATGAGGCCTGCGGTCTCCATGGTGTAGTTTATGTGATCAATATGAGAACTGCAGTGAGATTTTAGCTAGGGTATGTTTCACCTCATCCTCTCCATGGGTGGTTCATGAATTGGTTAATGAATGGTGAATGGCATCCTTAATGGCATTTGCAATTTGCAGGTCACATCATGGGGATTCTTTTTACCTTATGAAACAGTTTAAACTTTTTCCTCTTCCCATTTAATTTCAACAGGCACCCTCTACTAGCAAATATGATATTTTTATTGGCTTCAATGGTGTAATGTATCAACCAGTAGTAGTTTTTGCAAGGAACTGAAGCCAAATAGATCGGTCCTCTCGGGGGCAAGAATTAATATCACCTGAAGTTTGTATCTGAGGCTGTTAGATTTAAATGATGGAATGTTTTTTTTCTCTAAATGAAAACCTGAACTTTTTTTGGTGGAGAAAATGATGCTTGTAACTAATTCATGCTGGCACAGTGACTCCATGCTCTCTTTAGTGATACGTATTATGCTCCCAATAGCCTCAAGAATTTCATTCTTGCTGGTTTTTCGGCACTTGTGCCACAGGTGGAATTGTTTTTTCACTGTTTTCCACTATTTTGCTGCTTAGTGTTCTTTTGTGAAAATGAAGACCAGAAGTAAAGTGTTGTGTGGTATGAACTCATATGAACACTATGATATGTGATCAAATATGTGCTCAAATAAATTCAAAATTGTGCTGTAGCCAGCAAACAATAGAGAATTCATGGCATCAACTCCATGGTGTGGATGGAATCATCAAAACCATGACGCAAGGAAGCTTATTTTGAATTTAAGTGGTATGTGTTTGCATTTTAGTCACATTCGATCATCTGAGGATGTCAGCTATGGAAACCACTTTTATGAAGATGCCTCTGAAATGGAGACTGACCAGAATGTAGAGGAATCTGGTTCATTGCCAGTAGCTGAGGGTCCTCTGGTGCGAACTGCCTCTGTAGGCTCCACTCGAACGACGAGAACGAAGGGAGCAGTACCTCGTACTGGTGCCACGTCTACCACAACCACAGCTGCCAAGAAAGCTGCTCAGGGTGAAGTAAGTTTTATTAGACCTTGTGTTTGCTTCTTTTTATATTTTAAAGAGGATTTAATCCAGTTATTGGTTGTTTTTTTGACTTTCAGGTTATTTTGTATTATTTAACTACATTTTTTATAGTGGATACTTTTTCTCATTTTCAGTGTCAACAAGTTTTATATGAAAATGTTTTTGATGAGAAAATAACTTCAGAAAAAAATATGTAATTGTTGATGGCTAAATTGTTCAAAATTGGCGTGAAGCAAGCCTAAAGTGCTTGATAACTCTTATTTTAAAAGGAGTCTGTATTTATTCAAATCACGCACCTGCTACTCCCGAGAAAAAGCGGCTCGCTTAGTGAGGCCGTAGCGGAGGAGTGAACTAGGGGCAGCACTAGTAACTCTACCCTAGCAGAAGGAATAGTATTCCAGAGTGCCGTATAAACTTACACTCACATAATTCAGGATTTTAACGGTTATCGGCAACTATTAAATGATACTAACCATTTTACCTCTACAAACCTTGATCTATCCAAGTCGTATTTTACATTAGAGCTAAAATAGCAAAATCCTATTGAATGACGAAGTAACTGGAGAATCTCACTGTAAATCAATATTTATCTGTATTTATTTCAATCTTTATTTATTCATCTTTGGCACATTTACATGTAATAGATGTCGTCATTGAGTGCATCTAAAGCATAAAATATACTTACAAACAATCACACAAGCATACATTAGACCTTAGAATTTTAAGCAAGAGAAATCAAGGTTATAATACTCCTCTAGTGAGTATAAGGGATTGGAGATAAGCCAATCACGGAGAACCCTGCAGAACACCACATTGGAGACCAACTTTGCTGGAATTGGTAGCATGTTAAAGAATTTAATGGATAAACCCTCAACTTTGAAAGTTCTGTCAAGCCTACAAAATGGTAGATCCAAAGAGTTTTTTGCTCTTGTGTTATGACTGTGGACATCCATCCTTTGTAGAGTACATGCTAATATTTTCTTTTGCATGAACCAATGTATAAAATAAAAACAAATTATAAACTGTCATAATTTTTACATTTTTAAAAAGAGGTTTGCAATGTTCAAGCAAACATGCATTAGATAAAATTCGGAAAGCTTTTTTTTTGCATCATAAGTATTAATTTAGCATCCGATGCATGCCCCCACAGTCTTATACCATAGGTAAGATGTGATTGAAAGAATGCATAATAGGCGTTAATTAATTAATCCTTACTCACATATAGTTTCAGCTTTCTAAGCAAAAATAAGACTTGTGCAAGTTTCTTTCTGATATGTAGTACATGAGCACTCCACGTTAGCTGGAGTCTAAGTGACATCCCAGCAATTTAACTGAGACAGTTTTTCTTTATAGCTGGATTTAGTGTGCAAAGAAGATACTGCATTTTATCTGGATTTAGGAAGAGATTGTTGGCAGAACACCAATCGTTTGCCTTATCGAGGATGACTGGATATCTGTTAGTGGCATTGGAGTGATTGGAGTAGCTATGTAAAAATGTAGTGAAATCTGCATAGAGGACACAGTCAGTAATCATATTAAGACACAAGTCGTTAATCATGACTGGAAATAAGAGGGGTCGTAGCACAGAGCCTTGGGGTACACCATATTTAACATTTAATGGTTTAGACTGATTACCATTCACATAAATCGACTGCTTACGATCAGATAGGTAGGAGAGCATGATTTTTAGTTCAACATCTTTAAAACCATAATATGTCAACTTACTTGCAAGAATGGAGTGATCAACACAATCAAAGGCTGATGAGAGATCACATAATGTAAGTGCCAAACATCGTTTATCTTCAAATGCATTAATTATGTGCTTTATAGTGTAGTCAACAGCTTGGGTTGTCCTTTTGTTGGGTCTAAATCCAAACTGGGTTGGTGTGAATAGATTTAGAGATTCAAAATGATCCAGAATTTGTGCATATACAACTGATTCACAGACTTTAGTAAGGGGAGAAATAATTGTGATTGGGTGGTAATTATTTGGAGAGCTAATATCACCATGTTTGTGGATAGGAATAACGTTAGGAAAGTTAAACTGATCAGGAAAGTATCCAGACTGAACACATTGTAGGTTGGGCAAGGTTTTTTATTTCGATATTGATACATCTAAACCACATTTTAGCTTTTCTTGATTTCAATTCCTTCAAGTGATGTTACTCACAAATATAGAAGCAAAAATATACAGAAACAAGAGTAGGTACGTGTATTTATTTCATCAAACAATCAATTAGCTCTTTGAAAACTTAGAATTATTTTTTGATTCGGCAATTTTCTTTCTGTATTTCTTCACAACTTCAACTTCACTATTCAACTACTATTGCAACTTCACTATTCTTCTTATCTGCATATTGCCTCATCCTCATTGTCATGTAATAATGCATTGTCCATGCCATTACTTCCTCTTTATGCACTGAGCATGGGAAAGTTAATTCACATAAGTCGAAAATGTCGTCAATGGTTTTAGAGAATGTGTTTATCAGGCCACCAATTTTTACAAATCTGTCTTACATCGCCTGAATAAATTTAAACATATTTACATTAGGATGAACAACCTTTGCCACTGGCCTGCAATGGTACAAACTTGAGAGAGCTCCTAGGCCTAATGGGTTCTTTGAGCTCAGGGCTGAAATACACAATGTACACTTGCTGTTTTTTTTATTTGTTTTCAAAGACATCCAGTCATTTAGTAAATTATGCTATCAGTAACTGGAGGTAATGCATAATCATGCTCAATTACTTCTTCAACATCCCATTTTCCCTGTTCTATCAGCCCATTCAGCTTTTCTTTTAGCTTCATCACCAATGTGTGATAGTCATTTTTATCATAAATGTCTTCGATGTCATTAATTTTAATAATTGGCTGTAATGGTAAGCTATCTTTTGCCACACAATTTCCATATTTTGGAGGCCTCAGGATGCCAAAAACAGCCAACAGCTTGTATAACTTAAGAAACGTAATAGCTGTAGGATGGTCATTTGCTCCAGCTGACTGACGTATGGTGCCAGAAAACCTCTGCGAAAGAAAAATAATAATTAAAATCTAGTATTTCCATGGTGATTAATGATGACATTTCACATGAAGCTTTGCTGTTGTTACTCTAAATTATTAGAAAAAAGTAAATTATGTTTTCATTCAACTATTGAAAATTCATTCACCTCAAGTGAATCTTGATTAACCATTCCTGTGAGGACATAATCGAACCCAAACCTGGTAAGGTATGGAATAATGTAAATCATGGACATCAATATAATCCTCAGGCCTTCAGCCGTGCTCATTGTTAAATATTGGTTGGCTGTTATGTGCCCATCATTTTTTCTTGTTCCCAGCTATTAAGCCATGATAAAGAGTTATAACATGAAATTAGTAATACGACATTCAAATTTATTTTACACATCTGGATATGGAACACCCTTTTGTAGTTTGTTAATAATTGCATAACAGGGCAACAGTATTTAAAATATGCTCACCGTATAGTCATCAGAGTTCAAATGAACACCCTGAGAGGAATTTTTTCTACTAAAGGCATCAAACATTCTGTTAATTTGCATATAGAAATCTGATGTGGCTCCAGTATCTTCAAATCCAGCAACATGATGCTGCTGATAAAATTTCAATCCTTGTCCAACTGAATTACTAAAAACCTGAAAATTTTAAGGAAAAAAATGACATCCTACACAGCTATACCTAATACAAACTCGTTAACGACATGCATCACTATTTTCAGTCATAAATATTTATAAGGTTCAGCAGGTTTTTATACCTGTGTAGCAAGCCTAACTCTCATATTCATCATGTTTGATTGCATCAAATGATTGTTATTGAGTCTTGGACATACTCTCAATTCTCCAGGAAGCATTTTGTCATGCTGATGCAACATCACCAAGTGATTCCACTTAACTAGCATTAGATCATGCTGGACCTGAAATAAAAGAAAATGTACTGTGATAAATTATATTTATGCAATAAAAATGAGTAGTTATCATTCACTCAGGTTGTTGTCTGTTCGATTATATCCTTATTACACTATATTAGTTCTGATGTTAAGTATTTACGAAAGGGGAAAATAAAGTCGGCTGGAAATTTAATTCTGATTGAAATGACATCATGAATATAATCCTAGCAGAACTTACTTTCAGTTCTCCACAGGCTAGTAGTATGTTCCTGATATTCTTTATAAGATGTGGGGTGTCAGCAAATGCAAATATCTGGCGATTTGGGTCCATTGGATGCTGAAATGAGTTACTTTCATTGCCTAGTTGCCCGCGTATTCCTAAAATAGTCCATACTTTTCTGTTTGCTGATGCACCATCTGAGGCAAAGCCATGGAACTTTGCTTCTGATCTTTCAAGGAGAAAGATGGCTTTCATGGCAAATTTTGCCAAAACATCACCTTTTACAAGTCCTTGAGAGGCAAATACAGTAATTGGTTGAGTGTAGGAATCAGCTAAGGGCTGGAACATTAGAACCGGTGCATGGTCTGCTATCTCCGTGAAACTGCTTGCTGAGGGTCCATCTTTGCTTAAGTCCATCAATCCGACATAACTCAAGTTTGTCGAGCACACGCACTCTGTCCAACTGACATTTCATCCCACAAGAGGATTCCATGCCTTTGCATCTCCAGCCTACCAGAGAGTTGCTTCTTGAACAGTTCAAAAAATTTCGTGTCAAAACCACACGATGTATCAATAATTGATAAATAGCATCTAACAGTCAAAACGCTTGGTAATGGCAAAATATTATTTTCACGGGCAAACCGATAACCCGCAGGTGAGCGAATGTGAAACAGCATACACAAAAGCATCCAGTCCTCGGAATATCTTCTCCCATTAACTATATGTAGCTTGGCACGATTCAATATTTCCTTTAAAGCAACCACCTGATTTTGAGGAGTATTAGGGTGGGCTTGCAGCTTCTCCAAGAGTGAACCATCTGCCACTCTTTTCATGCATTCGAGGATCTCAATGCGTAGCTTATTGATTTTGCTCTTCGCTCTTGTTAGTGATAATCTGTAATTTTCATTCCTACTCCTCAAAGTTTGAATGTATTGTTTTTTTTGGGGACTCAGTTGACCAGTGAGCCGAGCTAAAGAACACTTGTGCTTCAGCCTTAAACGCTTCTGCAGCAAAGTCCTTCTGGCTTTTTTACAATGGCTGCATAACTCTCCTACACCGATAATCAATGGGCACTCTTTGTGCCTCCATTGCCTTGCATTTTCGATTTCACAGATTTTACTATTTCTATCACTATTTACATCGACTGGTCCAGCACGCATCACGTCTCCCCTGCATATGGTAGCTGCATCCACTTTTTTAATGACCTCAGTAAGATGCAAGATATCTTCCAATGGTCCACTTATCACGTTTAATAGCTCATTGCTCACAGTTTTGCCAAGCACACCACAAGTCACAAACCCTTCCTCATTGATGCATATTTCTTTGAAGATTGCTGCACATATCCTTCCATCAGGCAACATTTACGACATAAGCTGGGTAAAAATCACCTTTCGGCCCAAATTTTGGAATATTTCTACTCCAATTGATTGGCAGTGACATACAAGTATCATTACGGCTCAGTTTTTCATACACAGTATATCTGAAGGCTGTTGCCTGCTGATACGGAAGTGGGAGCTTCTTCCTTCTCAGGAGAGTGGTTTTTCTCTTGCTCAATACGAGATTTACTCGTCATGATCATTTTATCCCTAATAACTTGTTTCCGAGGCTTGCACTTCAATTTACTCAAGTAGGATGAGCAGCCAGGGAATAAAGTGGGAATGGCATCATTAGACAGCTGAGGGATTCGAAGATGTCTGTAATATGAAAATACATAATCAGAATCACGTTGAAAAAAATCTTTAGAACGTAACAACAAAAATAGACCGATTCCCTCAGCCATGATGTTGCCGTGGCCATCTTTGAACACTTTCTTCCGTATGATGTCTGTAGAGGAAAAGTGCTTCTCACACAAAACCTGCCCAGGTTTTAGCTGAAAATTCACTCTTGGAATTACCAGCTGCTGCCGGGATCTTTTTACAGGGTCCTTTGGAGCAGATAAGAAAGATAGTTTCGACTTTGTCGACCTGTATCCTTCTCTGCAGCCTGGAGCAACACAACCTCTCGGCATATCGCTTTTTGAATGCCGAAGACTTATAAAAAACGAATACCTTCTTCAAGTTACTCCTTTCTTAAAAAGTGCAGTTTATAATAAAAAGCGTGAGATTTCCCAAAACAGGAATATAGCACGTAAAAGCATAATAAATTGCACTTCAATATCACCAAGTCGCTCATTCACAATGTATCACAATGGCATGGAGGCGACGGGCGTGGGTGTAGTTCCTAGTGGAGCTCGTAGTTCGCGAAAAATCCACAGCCTTACTAAGCGTGCCAAAACCACAACACGGTAGGAATAGGGAGTGTCAGAGGCATGATTCAAATTAGCTACAGTGAACAAAGAGAAAACATTAGTGTAGCTACATTTCTCCTACAAACTCAATGTATGTAGCCTAAATGATGTACTAAAATAGGGGTGTGGTTTCATCAATTTCCAAATCAATCATCAGCCTGCTTAAATCATCGTCACAAATATTGGTTAAAGTTACAAAATTGTCGAGATTGAGTGAGTTAATGACATTATGTTTTGAGTTACTTTCAGTTACTGTATGGAAATTGTTTTTCCACATAAATTTCTATTTACATATGTGCAAAAACTTAGTATTTCTTCTAAGTTTTACTTAGTATTTCTTACTAGTTCTAATTTCTATTTATGTGGAAAAACTAAGTATTGTTTTATTTTCAAATATGAAGCAGTTCCACAATGTTGAATTGGATGCACTGAACTATATTCAGTTACTGTCTCAGATAGATTGACATCCTTTAAACCAGGAGCCAAAACCCAAACTTCCACACTGTCTAACTTTTATGTAATCCATTGAATTTTTTGCAACCCTCACCTCCAAGTTACCATTGGCATCAGGTTAAAGAATTATGCTTGAATGCCAGCTGAAGGCTATATGCTGTAGAGAATGAATGAGGAAAATTATTTCAAAACTTCTACCACTGCACTATAATTGTAGTGTTTTTTCTGTTACAGTTGCTAATTTCCTCTTATGAGGTTGTGTTGTGTTAATGAGAACTGTCTTAAACTTTGGATTCACATCCTCTGCTTTTGGATGTGAATGAGAATGGTCACTTTTTCCCGGGTAATGTTATAGTAATATATCCTGAAACATGAAAAAAGTGGCATGTCAGAAGAAGTGGTGGTCGAAATGAGTTCGTTTTTCATAACAGGCTAAAATATATTATTGAAATGCTTGTGATCACATGACAGAAAAATAACCCGTTCACCTTCCATTTATATCATGTACCAAGATGTACTAGGTCAACAATTCTCATGGAGGTGAGACATTTTGGTCATAAATAAATTCATGTTATTGAGGGTTCATGTTACATATTTTGGGAAGCTAAATAAGTCGATCCTACATGTCTTACTTTGAATCCGTGATTTGATACATGTTCCCAATTTCTATTCAGTGTTTGAGGCAGTAAAAGCTTTGCTTATTCCATCCATCAAGTGTTCAGAAATATGGTTATCTCAAAGAATCTGGGCAGCTTACTTTTTTCTTGTACTGGAATGATATATCTCTGAGGCTTGGGTTCCTAAAGCGTATGCTGCTCTTGCTGGAATCTTAAATGAATATTAAGCCAAAATAGTATAGTTTATTATTTTTACTGCAGTGATTTTACTTTTCTATTTACTACCCAAACAGTTACCATTTTTTGTTGTAACTTGATATGGCTATCTGTTTCATTTCAATCATCAATTTGAGATGTTTAATATGATTTGACAAAATTTTTAAGTTTTTTAATTTCAATGATTAAGATTATTTCATGTGTACTCCAAAGTATTGGTACTGATCAAAGCTTAGTATTTCTTGCATTTACATTTATAAAGATAAATTTAATTTCTGTATCCTTTCCCATTATTTCAATTGAAATTTTTTTATTAATTGTCAAGCAATGGGATAAAAATATCCATTTTAATTGAAGATATGTAAAACTTTGCTCATATTTTCATTTTGCATTAGCCAGTCATGTTTCACGAATGAATTGCCCCGTTGCTTACTCCCCTACTTATTAATGAGTCAGCTATTGTTTTGACACCTACCAATCTGTCTTTTCTCTTTTTTCTCTTTGATTTTTACCCACTTTGGTATGTTATAAGGATGTGGAAGTTAGCAGCAGTGAAGAGGAAGACTTCTGGAGTGATCCATCTGATGACATTTCTCCTGTCCTTGACAGAACTATATTTGTAAATGACCCAACTACATTCCCAAATCATCATCCTCGTGTAGCAGTTGAATCAATTGAGTGTTCTACGGACTTAGTCCATCTAGACATTGTTTTAGGTTCTAGTGCATGTGACACCATTGACTCAGCTGGGCAACAAATATCAGGAATTGAAAAAGTAACAGAAACACAACCTCTTGAGATCCTTGATCCTTTGAGTGATGTTTCGTCTTCACGGATTTCATGTAAAGTTAGTCGGTCTGAAGTGGAAGACATAGGAATCACTGATACATCTTCTGTAACTGCTAATGAAAAATCTTGTAATGATAACGATACTTGTGACAATCCTCCCTCTAGTATTGCTAATGATGATAGTGATTCAAAGACATTAACTGACAATCAGGTAGAATCAATTTTGTCAGAGAAAGTTGCTGAAATCCTTAAGTTGGAAGTTTCCCCGGAGCAGCTTCTAGTTGATGGATCACCTACGAAGGAAAGTTCTTCAACATCATTTCCCAATACATCTGAAACAATAGCTACTGAGGAAAGTAAGGAAGTGAGTAATGTCTCTGACCATATTGCTGACTCAGATTGCACCATTTCCAAAAATGATCATAATACTGCTGGAAGATGTGAATGTTTAGGAGAAACAAAAGCATTGACCAATGAATCAGCGGTTGGTTTCTCTTCAGAAGTTGTTGGCTCATCAAAAACTGTTGAAAATCCTGATGGTAACAAAGCATTATCTGTGCCGGTGGAAGATGTAAACTCCCTTACTGAGAATGTCTCTAACAGTACATCAAATGTCATGAAGGAAGAACAGGCTTTAGATTCCCGTGGAGGACGCTACCACAAACCTCCTGCCCCTAAACCTCCTCAGCAAGATATTTTCCATCATGAGACTTCCTTCGAGTCTGAGAAGTGTGAAGAAAGTGGTGTGGGGAAGAGTGTTCGTGCCAGGCTAGTCTTGAAACCTGGTATAGTCCGCTCTCTCCCAGATGTCAATGCAGCATCTTCCAGTGATATGGCCACGAAATCAGAAGTTTTCATGGCTGTTGGAAATGCTCCGTGGTCACGACTCTCTTCCTCACCATCGCCTCATGCCTCGCCTAGGCCCAGTCGCAAGGGTAAGCTCCTCGCACGAAGTCTGTCCAAGGGAAAAGCTGATAAAGGACCTGAAAGCTCGGCATTTCCTCGATTCCTCAACATGCCAGGTCGACCCCATCTAGGGTCCCTCACATCCATATTTCCATTTTGGCATAGTGGTTCATCCTCAACTACTTCCACTTCTGGATCAAAGTTAGATCGGAAGGAGGAAAAGAAATCTATGGCCGATGCAAAGAGAAGTGGAGCCATTGGAAATGAAAAAGCCAAAATGGGGGAGAATCAGCAGGAGGGCTTAATCACAGATGATAGCTGTGGAGCTAAACCAAAGAGTCAGTTCCAAGTTCCCAAATTATCCCACTCACCAACTCGTTATGGAGCTAATCGAAAGATGTAAAAAGATTATTCATAGATCGATGATATTGCAATTAATATTAGTGCCATAAAACAGCTTTTGTGAGATTCTAGGTTTAGGTATTGTTGCTGGATGTTTTGAGTCATTTTTGTTGTTAGTTACTGAGTTTTTGCCCATAGTCATGCCATATCATGTTTTCGTCCTCTACCCAATCTGTATTCTGTCTTCCTTGGCAGTCATTTTGCAGTTGTTTTCTCCATTGTTCAAGAGAATGTGGCCAAAAATATTGGTATGTTGGCTTAAACTGGATATACATACTGCATCCATTTAGTTTTTTCCAAGTGCGTTACCTCCTCCCTCAACTCCTTATCTAATAATTATCTGACAGTGATGTGTTTGAGAGTGCCATAAGTTTGTTCACAATGCTTATAGCAGTTTCATAATTAACCAAACATTACAATTTATTGTTTTAAATCAGGTGCAGGCTGTAATCCCTTTGGTTATGTAAAAAAATAAGGAATTCTTTCCAGTTTGCTAATTGGGTTTGTATCATTCCTTATTTGCCTTTCTTTTGTTTGTGAATGATACCACCTGGTGCTAATAGGTTTTCTGTGCCATTGTTTAATTTTGTTGCTTGCTATATTAAACAATTCTGACTCATGCTGTGGCATATAATATTGTTAATTTGGATTGGTTGGATAGTTCAATTAAAAAATGTACCTTTCTAGAGAATTTACAAAATGATTTATTGTCTATCAAAAGAAATGGTTGATTTCAAATAACTTTTTTTTAAATAGAGGAAATTGTACATCTACATCTACATATTACCCCGCAAGCCGCCTCAATAGGCGTGTGGCGGGGGGTGTTAGGACACCAGCCGTTTACATATAAAATGGACACGCTCTAATGAAATTACGCCTAGCATTTATTAAAGTCCCTTATTGTTCGGGGGAAAAACGAATTCCCATACCTATCCGTTCGGCGAAATATCTCTCTTAATTTATCGTTTCTGTCGGACCTGGAAATATAGTGGGGTTCTAATATGATGTTCTCCGTGTCGCTCTGAAAGATATGTATTCTCAATTGTTCGAGTAATCTAAGCCTAGTGCGCAGCCTCCGAGTCTCTAGCGGCTCCCAGCCTAATTCGTTTAACATCTGTGTAACGCTGTCTGTACGCCCGTAGCTGTTTTTGACGAATCGCGCAGCTTTCCTTTGTATTTTATTAAGTTCCCGGACTAAGTCTTTCTGCACTGGATCCCATATGCTTGCTGCATATTCAAGGTGTGGCCGGACGAGTGCGAAATAGCACCTCTCTTTTACTTTTTCATCTGAGAATCTTCCCACAATACGCTTGACGAATCCTAGCTTCTTCAGAGCTCTGCCACAAATATTTCTTATATGTGCTCCCCACGATAGGTCCGAAGTTATCGTAACTCCTAGATACTTCACTTCATCTGTCGCCTTTATGTTAACACCATCCACAGCATATACATGGGAATAGTTGGACGACCTCCGCAAGAAATGTACCACCGTGTCAAGCCACCTTTGAGTTGATGTATTATCAGCAGGTTTGAAAGGTAGATTATTTTGAGAAATGATCGTGTCGCACTATAAGCATCTGATATTGCTGGCCTAGCATAAATGGGGATGACCTGAGGAACTGATATATATTTGTTTGTGTATGAACAACGAAAGGACTCCAATCTGAGGTTCCATTTTCTTAAGGTGATAGTGACTCGGTCAATGATGATGAAATATTTTCGTGATGCCCATTGATAAAACAGTCATCTAATAGCTTGCTGCTGCAACTGAGGCGACAGTAGAGAGATGGGTGCTACCGATGGCAAAGTAAAAGTGGATGCATAAAAAAGTAGCCTTACCCTCAGCCCAAAAACACGGTTCAATTTTAGAATGCATTTTTGTAAAATAGTGTGCCTGTCATGGGCCAGGAAATATGGTAATTTGGGTTCTGATTTACACATCAGTAGATTTTCATTTGCCTGTCTCTTGGAGACTGTTTCCCTTTTAAGAATCAAACTCAGATTGTGTTCATCTTATTTTGTTTGAATACTGTAGGTATATCATAGATTTGATAAGTCATGATAATTTAGATCAAACTCATGGACAAGCTTCAAGTGAGATGGCGTGCCTTGTTTTTGTAGCTACTAATATTGATGTGTACCTATCAAAATATCTCTTGTAGTAAAGATTTTCATTCTTCCTTTCAGCGTTATTATCATATGTAGTGTTCACTCTTCTTATATTTCATAGTTGATTAAAGTGATGCTGCTTTCTATTGAATTACTAAACAATACATTATCTTAAATGAAATACTGAATTTTATTCTAATATACTAAGATATGTCTTATGTTCATTTCGGATTAATATTGTTGAGTATGCTCAGAAAATCCTTGTCAGTTACTGCACGGTAACAAACTCAGTCCCCTTATCTGCCCACTGGGCCAAAAGAAGTTAACCCTTCCCGTAGCCATTTAAAGCAAATTATCCTTGAAAAAATATTATTGACAAATTTTGTTACATTTAGTTACTCAAGATAAGATTTTTTCCCTTGTCCATGTTGCTGACAAGGTTTTTCCTGACCCTAGTTTGTCATCATGCATTACAAAATTACATTTCTCCTATGTAGTATCTCTTCAGATATGTATGTGAGCCTGTAACCTAAACCTGATGGGAATAGTATTTCATATTCCATTAAAGTTGTGCTTAAATTCGTTCATTTAACCTGCCTATGTTTTTGTTTGACTTTGTAAAATGTTCCTGCCAAATGATAGTGTGTTTATTCAATGATCTAACATCACCAGATTAACATTTGCATGAAAAGATACTGATAATTTATTCAGATATTATGGGTGTTCATTTTATTTTATTGGTAAATTACCATCAACAAAAGGTAGAATTTCATGTTTGTATTTTCTTCTATATTTCAAAGTGCATTCTTTAAATACTCTTTCTAGTTACCACATTTTTATACATGATTGTGAGTAAAACTTTTTGTAACTCACTTGATTCAATGTATGAATTAAACAGCCAAGTTTTTCATCAAATCATGGATCCATTTGTGGATAGAACATCCATATCATTTCACTTCATTACAAGCAATTATTAGAGTAAATTAGATGCTATTCATATTATGTGAGAGTAAAAAGAAATTCATGAATAACGTTGATTGCATGTGAAGGACTATATTAGATTTTAACAGAATGCTTTTTCTTTATAGGCCACCAGCTATGCGACAATACCTCGAAGTAAAAAGACAAGCAAGAAAAAACAATAATGCTCTTACGATTGAAGCTTACAGCAATGGAATGAATGAGCATTGATTGGTAGTAAGCAATGAATGATTAGTGCCAATGAAGTGTAAATTAATTTAAAGGATTAATGGAGGGCTTTTGACTCTGTTTTAATGGCTAATTTTCTCCAAGGATGATTATTCGTCCCAAAGCTTCATATCATGTGCATGCCCTCTTTGTTGAGCTTCCAACCAATCTGCGAAACATATGTTGGTAGTGATGACAAAATTCTTTTTGGAGGTGTTCGTGGCGAATACAGCTGGTAGAAGTTTATATTATTTCCAGTCCTTTTCGACTGATTCGCATGACAAGAAAGACTAAATTAGTGCTTTGTAACAGTCACAACTTACGTCAAGAAATGACCTTTCTTTGTGTAACCTAGACAATATTCTTGGGCCACTCGATGTACCATCCAAACAGGCAAGATATGTAAGATTCCCCTGCCGGAGGGCTGTGTCCACCACTAAGGAGGAAGAATACCCCAATATGTGAGATTTGGAGACTGAAAAATTGTGTAAAACATTGCTCAATTAATACTTGCATGCTTGAGAAATTGGTGTTCACACTTGTTTAGTATTACACAAAGAGTATGAAGACCATCGTTTTCATAGTGGTACATTGGTGGTTTCAATGCTATCGAGTAAGCAGGGTTTTTTTATTTTGCCATGGTGCACAGCCTGTGTGGTTGCAAAAGTGTTTTGATAAAAATTGACCAATTTCGATTTTATTGATTTCCTTCTGATTGAATTATTTTGTGATAAGTTACCATTCTTTTTAAATGATTTCTTTCTTTAATAGTAGATGAAGAGGCAGCTCAGCTGTGTAATTTCACCGTGATGATTGTGTGAGTTTTTTATATTTATGTCTTTATATGTGTTTGTCCCTCCATGCTGAAAATGATCTCAGTTTTCCTTGTTTTAAAGAATGTCAGAACATTTAAGTTTTAGTTTGATCAGTAGTCAAAGGTAATTTTTTTGTAGATTTTATGAAACTGTATATAATTTGGCTTAAAAAAAAGCAAGTAATGTGTTGACAAGTGCAGGTTCACCTTTCGTGAGTATTGTGCATTTCACATATCCTCTTTCTTAGGCTATAGTGTTGTTTAGAATTATCATTGTGATAAGCAGTTTTGCATGCTAACCAGCCAGAGCTTGTTGTTAGTTTAATGGTGTTAACTATGGAGAGTATGTGAACTTTTTTGTCACGTATTCATAACTGATGTTGTGTTCATGTTTTGGAATATTATTTCTGATGTAAAATCTGTTGATATTCCTATGGCTTGAAAATATAATAGAGTGTTCTGACAAATATGTAAATCGTCACCATGTGAACTGAATATGTTGATATTAATAAGATCTTACACTCATATGTGCCACCAAATGAACATTTATTTTATTTTTGCCCGAATTATAAAAATTTTACCAGAAAGAAAATTACTCAGGGGAAGTTAAGAATTGCATTGCAAGTTCATATATGCATGTGATGCATCCCAGACTCAGAGTATGGTCCCATGAGGTGTTTTAGATATTGTGACTCTAAAACTCTGAAATTGGAAGTAGATTTTGTTTGTGGAATTTGGTGCTCTTCGTGCAAACTATTCAGCTTTTAGTAAAGAAAATGGAGTTGCCTGGCCTCAGGAATTCACCATTCTGACTTATGATCCTTCAGTGAATGAGATCAGGCTGTTTAAAATAATTGTTGAAATGGACTAGGTGCTTCTCTTGTTTAAACCGTAATGGTTATCTACAATGCTCCGTTGAGCATCAGTGAATTGTTTTTTATGAGAGTCTCTATAGAAACATTATTCTTTGCTGCTGAACTATTATGTAATATTTTGATCATTGCATTATAGTCCATTATGTATTTGGAAGAGTTTCTCCTTAATTGGCAGCATCTGTATGCTAATATGTTGGCTTAGATTTTGAAAAGTTTTGTGACAAATTACTCCTCACTGTGTTTAATTATACTCGTGAATTTGCACTGAATAAATTATTTTTCAATTAATGTTGTTTCATTTTTATAAATATTCATGGATCATGTTACCTTCATTGTAATTGTAACCTTTATTTATACTTTACTCAAGGTTGAAGTGCTATGGACACCACATAATTAATTATATCAGATGCAAAACTATTTACATGCCTGCTATTTTTATTAAAAACTTCATGTATCAAATGTCTTTACTTTGCAGTAGTAAGAACCTGTTATACAACAGAAAATACTTACATGGAGGAATGTTCTTAGTAATGAGTAAGGGTATTATTATTTTTCCGATCGTCGTCGTCATTTTTAGATACCTACCTACCAAGAACATGATTTTTCCTCAATTCGGAAAAATAATAATATATATATATATATAGTGTTAAAACACACAATATTAAACTCTGATGTCGTCATTTTTAGATACCTACCTACCAAGAACATGATTTTTCCTCAATTCGGAAAAATAATAATAGAGAAGAGTAGGAGTGATTCCTACTCTTCTCCTAGAGAAAGGTGGAGCTAATATCTTCACCGAAATATCGGAAGTTTTTATTTGTAAGTGTTCTTTTTTCCGTGTGTATATTTTTATCGGCCACCCTCTTGGCATATTGTATATTTATCACCCGAGTGATTCTCCTGGAAGTTTTATATATATATATATATAATATATATATATATATCTTTCCCCTGCTGACAAAGGCTCATGCGTGGTGGTCATGGACCTGGATGACTACAATGCGGAAGCCTACCGTCAACTCCTTGACAACAACTTCTATAAACCTCTCCTCCACGACCCAAACCCCAAGTTTCAGAAAATTATTTCCTCCTTCCTTAAATCCCATGGCCCCAAGGAAGGACTATCCCAATCTGACATTGCCATTCTTTCTCCCCCCAACCCCACCACGCCCCGATTTTATCTCCTCCCCAAAGTTCATAAAAACAACAACCCCGGCCGTCCCATAGTCAGCAATGTCAAGTCCCCCACCGAAAGAATATCCGCTTTCATCGACTCCTTCCTCCAACCTATTGTGTCTTCTCTCCCCTCTTTCATCCGCGATACCTACCACTTCTTAGAGCGTCTTCGCAGCCTCCAAATCTCCCCCCATTGCAACATATTAATGGCCACAATTGACGTAACCTCCCTTTATACCTCCATTCCCCACAGCGAAGGCCTCAATGCACTAAAACACTTTCTTTCCCTCCGCCCCACCCCCCACGTCCCTTCCTCTGACTTCCTCCTAAATCTTTCCCAACATGTCCTAGAAAAAAATGCCTTCTCCTTCAGAGACCAAATCTTCCTGCAAACGAAGGGCACAGCAATGGGTACGAGAATGGCTCCTTCGTACGCTAATCTTTTTATGGGTCTGCTGGAGGACAATTTTCTATCTTCCCGGTCCCTCAAACCCCTATTTTGGGTTCGTTTTATCGATGACATTTTTCTCATCTGGACGCACGGTCCTCAAACCTTGTCCACCTTCCTTTCCGATCTCAATTCCTCTTTTTCTGTCTCATTCACCTTTACCACTTCCAGCACCCACATTACCTTCCTAGATACCGATATTTCTCTATGTGATAACAAATTCCTAACCTCCCTACATATCAAACCCACTAACCGTCAACAATATCTTCATTTTGACAGCTGCCACCCTTACCATACCAAACGTTCCATTCCTTTCTCCCTTTCTATTCGCGCGCACCGTATCTGCAACTCTCAAATTGCTCTCGACCACCACCTTAGCAACTTAAAAACCGCTCTCCTTAAACGCGGCTACCCCTCCCCTCTCCTTGATCGCCGCATCCTACCCTCCACCACCCCTTATACTCCTCGCCCTAGGTCATCCACCACCAAACCTCCCTTGAACTTTTGCACCACATTCCTTCCGGGGCTTCACCAAGTTAACCTCATCCTCAAGTCACTTTTCCCCATTTTGAGCGACAGCCCACTCACCTCCGACTTAATCCCCAAATGTCCTACCATTACTTACAAAAGACCGGCCAACCTCAACAATATTCTACGCCCCCACCAATCCCGTCCCACTTTGATCCCTCCTGAAATCCCCGGTACCTTTCCCTGCCATAGACCTCGTTGCAAAACCTGCCCTTTAATATGTAATCTCTCTTCTTTCCACAGTCCCAACAACCCCACCCCATTTCCTATATCTTCCCACGGCAGCTGCACTACCTTTAACGTGGTATACCTTCTGCAGTGTAAGGTCTGCCCTTCCTTTTACATCGGCGAGACCTGCAATCCCCTGTCCATCAGAATAAACGGACACCGAGCCGCCCCGCCCAACTTCCCAGTCCCAAAACACGCCTCCACTCATAACCTCAAATTCGACTCTTGCTTCCGTCTCACCATCCTCCACGCCCTCCCCGCCGACGCTTCGAACACACAACTTAGGAACACTGAGCTTTCTATTATTTGGTTTTGTCGCGCCTTTTCCCCTCCCGGTCTTAACATTATGCACTGAATTTTTGTCCATTTACTTTCTCCCTCCTCCTCCGACGCCTTTTATTCTCCTCCCCCACCCCCTCCCAACTTAGCAACTTTGTTGCACTCCTCTAAACAGCCAGGCACAATTCCCTACTTTGTTGCATCATCATCCCCCCCTCTAAACATCCAGGTGCGACACCACGTGACCTTTCCCGTCCCTCTTACACTCCCCCACCCCCTCCCAACTTAGCAACTTTGTTGCAGTCTTTTAGACAGCCAGGTTCAATTCTCAACTCATCCCAGTTCACCCACAACCCTCCCTACTTTGTTGCACTCCCCCCTAGACATATAGGTGCGACACCAGTGCCCATCCCCGTCCCCCCTCCCCTATACCACAACTTCCCCTCACTTCCCTTCTTTCCCCGCTTCCCCTACCTTGGAGCGGTACTTCTCAATTTTCTACAGCTGAAGAAGGGCCTACATGCCCCAGTAAGTCCTCTCTCTCTTTTTACTTTTCTTTCCCCACCCCCTGTCAAGTGTTTTTAATATATATATATATATATGTTTGAACGAAATATTTATTATTTACGCCTGTGAGCGGTTTGAGTGAATGAATGAATGGTTGTATGGCCGGAATGGCTCATTTCTACTTCTTGGGCTCTGCGTGCCCCGAAACGCCTGTTCTGTATCTTTACCACTGTTTGTGTGCCTGATTCAAACTTTGCTTTCCTCTTCTGTGTACGTAATTTCTTCTCTGCCGGTGAGTGAAAATGTCCAGCGCCATCTCTCGGCGACTTTTACGGACTAATCTTGGGGATGTTTAATTCATATAAACCCCCCGCCGATTCCAGTGTTTCTTTAGTAGTCTAGATAGCTTAGTGGTCAGAGCATCCGGCGCGAAATCGGAAGGTCCGTGGTTCAATTCCCGGTCTAGACGAATTTTTTTCACTTGGAATCGGCCATCATGCCATCTTCACATCACCATTGTGTCATCACATTTTATGTGTTTCCTATACTCTCTCTTTCACCACCTGTTTGAACGAAATATTTATTATTTACGCCTGTGAGCGGTTTGAGTGAATGAATGAATGGTTATATATATATATATATATACACAATCTCATTTTTGATAAATGCTTTCGTGTAGGCGTATTGGCTTCCCTCCCTCCCTCTGCCTCTCCCCTTCAATTGCGTACGCTAGAAAGTGCCTGCATCTGGCTTTATTCCGCACATAATCCGCCAGGATTAAATCGCGCTCACTGATCTCTCCCGCCCCTTCTCCCCTTTCCCCTCCTTCAATCCCCTCCCGCCCCTCCCCTTTTCTCCTTTCCACATCCCTTTCTCCTCCTCTGACCCCCTCCCGACTCTTCCCCTCCTTGCCCTTCCCTCTTCCTCTGACCCCCTCCCGCCCCTCCCCTCTTCTCCCTCCCTACCCCTCTCTCCTCCCATCTCACCCCACCTCTTGTTCCCTGCCTATCCATCATTCTGTATCCGTCTATCTTTGAGAAAGGTTCTAGAGCAACCGAAATATCAACTTATAGTGTGAGTGTTCTTTTTTATGTGTTTATATTTCATTCCGCCCCACCTGTTGCATAGTTTATTTATATTATCGCGTGTGTGATTTTCCACGAACTCGTATATATATATATATATATATATATATATATATATATATATATAGACTATGCCACAGGTGGGGCGGAATTAAATATAAACACATAAAAAAAGAACACTCACAATATTAGTTGATATTTCGGTTGCTAGAACCTTTCTCAAAGGAAGACGGATACAGAATCGAACCGCAACCGAAATATCAACTAATATTGTGAGTGTTCTTTTTTTATGTGTTTATATTTAATTCCGCCCCACCTGTGGCATAGTCTATTTACATTATCGCGTGTGTGATTTTCCACGAACTCGTATATATATATATATATATATATATATATATATATATATATATATATATATATATATATATACAGTATGCCAAGAGGGTGGCCGATAAAAAATATAAACATGGAAAAAAGAACACTTACAGATAAAAACTTCCGATATTTCGGTGAAGAGTAGCTCCACCTTTCTCAAGGTTTAAAGTAGGAAACTTTAAACCTTGAGAAAGGTGGAGCTACTCTTCACCGAAATATCGGAAGTTTTTATCTGTAAGTGTTCTTTTTTCCGTGTTTATATTTTTTATCGGCCACCCTCTTGGCATACTGTATATTTATCACCCGAATGATTCTCCTGGAAGTTTTATATATATATATATATATATATATATATATATATATATATATATATATATATATATATATATATATATATATATATATATATATATATATATATATATATATAAAACTTCCAGGAGAATCACTCGGATGATAAATATACAATATGCCAAGAGGGTGGCCGATAAAAATATACACACGGAAAAAAGAACACTTACAAATAAAAACTTCCGATATTTCGGTGAAGATATTAGCTCCACCTTTCTCTAGGAGAAGAGTAGGAATCACTCCTACTCTTCTCCTAGAGAAAGGTGGAGCTAATATCTTCACCGAAATATCGGAAGTTTTTATTTGTAAGTGTTCTTTTTTCCGTGTGTATATTTTTATCGGCCACCCTCTTGGCATATTGTATATATATATGGGTCATTCCACCTCAATTCAACAAACGTTTGTCCCTTAGGGTCTCAGATTTTGATAAAAATTGGTGTACGAGTACAATATTACCTCAAACTGAATACCCTCAAACCGTTTTGTGAAAAAAATTTTTTTGAGTGAATTATGCATATTTTCATTTTTTCGCATTTTTAGCAAAAATCCGAGCCCAAAATCATATAATCACTTATATCTCCACTTGTAACTGTCATATAACAATGATTAATAGCTTTTATTAAAGCTAAATCTTTATTGAATGCAAATATATCAATAAAAAATTATTTTCTTCTATACCCTATTGTTGTAAATTACTAATGTTTAAAAAATTGTTAATAAACTTTTCTCAAATACTCCATCTCAGAATTGGCCGAAACTTTTTTACCGTAATCTAAACATATCCAGCTAACTATTCCAAAAATAAAATTTAGTGGCAATTCATAAATACGATTTTTATAAATATTTAAACATTTACAATTTTCTCTCGCGCGGCCCGTGTTTAAAAAATTGATAATAATTGTTTCTCAAATACTCCATCTCAGAATCGACCGAAACATTTTTTCCGTAATCTAAGCATATCCAGCTAACTACTCGAAAAATAAAATTTAGTGGCATTTCATAAATACGTTTTTTATAAATATTTAAACATTTACAATTTTCTCTCGCGCGGCCCGTGTTTAAAAAATTGTCAATAAACTTTTCTCAAATACTCCATCTCAGAATCGACCGAAACATTTTTTCCGTAATCTAAGCATATCCAGCTAACTACTCGAAAAATAAAATTTAGTGGCATTTCATAAATACGTTTTTTATAAATATTTAAACATTTACAATTTTCTCTCGCGCGGCCCGTGTTTAAAAAATTGTCAATAAACTTTTCTCAAATACTCCATCTCAGAATCGGCTGAAACTTTTTTTCCGTAATCTAAACATATCCAGCCAACTATTAAAAAAATAAAATTTTGTGTAAATTCATAATTGCGTATTTTATAAATATTTAAACATTTAAAATTTTCTCTCGCGCGGCCCGTCAGCTCCCCATTTGCAATACATACAGCAGACACGCGGTGCAAGCCTAAACATTTCCCTAATTGCTCAAGGTCGTGGCTTTATGAGATAAAAATATATTATAAACTATGAATGTTAACAACAATTTTTATTTGTTATGTTAAATGGATGTTTACAGAGAAATTTACCGTTGAGCTCCACTTTCTCTGCGCGAAGTTTTTTCTAACTACTCCGACACAATCGATTGAAAACTCTTTCTCTGCGCTAATGACAACGGAAAACGGACACATAAACAGAAGACTAATTTTAGGAAATTTGAAAGAGATATTTTGTAATTTAAGGAAAAATATCCCGAAGATACTGTTTCATTTTCAAAATTTGTAGAGCTCAGACCTAAGATGTGCGTTCTTGCGGGAGCATCAGGAACTCATACCGTATGCGTGTGTCTGGTGCATCAAAATGTTAAATTAATGATTTTAGGTGCAAGGTTGTCACCACTAAATCTAGGGGATAACACCGAGCCGCTATTGTCATGTAAAGACTATTTGTCAGCAATGATGTGTTTCCCTGCGACCGAGGCATGCCATTTGAAAGAATGTAAAAACTGTCCTGGGCCGAGCAAAATTCAGAATTCAGTAGAAGAACACTTTTATGGAAATTTAATTTATAGCATTACTTACCACCAATGGGTGCAAGCTAACCGTTGCTCCCTAGAAAGTTTTGCAAAATCTACCGATAACTTTCTTGAAACTTTTATTGAAAAGTTACAGAAACTTCAGCCACATGACTACATTGCTAAAAATCAATCTGATTTTCTTAGAAATGTAAAGCATAACATCCAAGTGGGGCAGGTTCTCGTCATTGCAGATTTTTCAGAAAATTACGCTTTCGTTTTACAGGACAGCATGCAAGGTATATACTGGAATAACGACCAAGCAACAGTTCACCTCTGTGCTTGCTATAACAGCCCTAAAGTCTAGGATAATGTAATCCCATTGAACTTCGTAATCATATCTGCAGGGCTATTCCCATTATCGTATGGCCGGGCCATAAGTCGAAATCGACCATAACTACGGCCTCGGGACATACGTATGGCTTCAAGCGATTCCCATCCGAGCAAAAGGCCATAAGTCGGGCGGTACGTATGGCCCGAAGGCCGTAATATTATGACCTGCCTCGGAGGCCGACATAAGACGGGCCATACGAAAAGAGTTGCCCACCTCGGAGTTATAAATTGATTTTGCGCATCAATTATTGATCTTGTTCTGTTATAAATATACCAGATCATTGACCTAAGTTAGCAAAATGACGAAAAATAAGGTTTCTCTAATTTATAGCCACGCATAGCGAAGTTATCAATTGCAATCCAAGTAACATTCTTTGTCACATTTACCACGATGAATCATTTGTGCATCTATTCCCGAATTTTGCCCCTTTCCCTAATAAATCTCTTACGGAACTTTGTTCCGTCTTCCAATACTTTCAACGAGGGCAGTTTTTCGGGAAATTAATATGCTGCCAGGGACAAGATGTTTCTGTCACAAATTGATGACAAGGGAGAATACGACCGTCGGGTGGCCAATCGAGCTCATAATATCTGGTTCTGTAGTTAAAGATTATTAATTCGATATGCCGAAGTGAGACGACACCGTAATTGTTTAAGAAAATAGCATCCAAAAATCTTAGAAATAGCATGTTGCGATATGTAACTCGTGTGAAGCGACATTCAATGCAAGGATCGTGATAGCCCAGTGGATAAGGTGCTCGCCTACCGACTGGATGATCTTGCGATCGGTTCCACTTCACTGACATTATTTTTGTAGGTTTGTATTGCTTTAATTTTTATATACTTAGTTCTTATCATGGTGACTTCACTGAAAAATATTTTTAGGCAATTTAGAAAATAATTAAGGAGTTGTTAACAGGGTGGGGATTGGAGCAAGGGCGGTTATATATTTCTTTTTTATACTAAAAGATATATTGTTAATTATTGCGATTGTAAATTATCATACCTAGGGATGGGGACAAAATAATGGCATTGGAATAAATGATTGGGGGTGAAATCCACCCTAAACACTTCCATGCTTATGCTTCCATTGGGAATGTAATGCTAGGGATTGGGAACATATAGGATGAAGGGTGGATAGAAACCCGGCATCAGCATTAGCCTAGCCTTTACGAATGGTGCCAAGGGGACCACGATTTAACTGGTTTAACGTCCCATCTGAAGGACGGTGTACTGCACCATGGTGTAATCCACATTACACGCAAGGATCAGAATGAATTTCGGAATGCTCTGCAATTCGTACACGAGAATAGGACGTGGAAGGCCAGTACACTACCTAACCACTTATGTTACATCTTTATTTATCATTTGCATGATTCAGGATGATAGTCATCGTAGAACAAACATCATATACATTGAATCTCGCAAAGCACGTCGTAGGAGCACGCAAAGCACAATGATTGTCGGCACCTCGAGCAAATGGAGAACGCGTTCTTCGAACACCTTATTAATGGATTAAAATAGGTAGCACTAAATGTCATTAAGAAAAAATTAACAAGGGTAACTTACTCCGCTCCTTCCATTTTCAGATATTTTCCGGTCAACAAAAATTCCACAACGTTTGTCTAGGTTTGTTTACATAGAGCTCTATGTTTGTTTACCACGATTTTCGCCATTGTGCTTTGCGATCGTCCATTTTTTTCGATATACTTCCAGTAACTGCCGCAAAAATGACATTTTCAGTAGCGCTGGTAGTGATTTCAAAGTAAAGCGCTTGATTGGAAAGTACGGTCAACTTTGCGCATTTAGCCATCGTGGACCTTTGTTAACATGGGAGAGATAGGGACTAAACATGTTTTCACGAGATAAAAATTAATTAACTATATTTCATCGAATTTGAGCCATGATAACTTGTGAATGATTAAATTGCCTATAATACCACATCATTTTCATATCAAGTTTATCCTCCAAAATGCGGGAGTCGGCCTGTTTAATACGAGCCCAGCAGACGACTCAAACGGCAGCAGACAGCGTCGTCTGCAATACAAGTGGAACATCGCGATATTTTCCTCTCCCGTAAAGTGACTTCTCGTTGATAACTGGCGGAATGGCATTTTCAAATGTTATAATACTACATAAATATTAGCTTACTTGTCAATTAGGTATCAAAATCGACTAGGTATAGAATATCTCTCTGCAAGTGAATCCTCATAGAGAACAGACGGTGACAAACCTTGTATTGTCACTGTTATATTAATCATTCTCAATTAAGGTTAATTTCACGTCCACAACTCCCTTAGATGCCCTGGTACTGCGAGCGGACATGCTTATCACGCGGGCGACAATAATTGTGAGAGAAATGAATTTTGAGATACCTTGACTTCGTTACTGATCTTACTCCGCACCGGAATGAGACTTTCAACGGCGGATAAATTTAACACGCTACAACCTATTTTTACGTTCTGCATTGTCAATTCAAGTGAGCATTTTGACAGGATTTACACGATCAGCACTCCATGTTTAACTGAGGCACATCGTCAGTACAAATAATATGAAATATATGTAATATAATTATCTAAGATAAAATAATATGATTACGTACCGTGAGATATATATGGCAGCGATTAATCATTCCCGCTTTATCTCCAGAGACAAATGTACAGCGGCACTAAATATAAAGGAACAATAGGTACTTGGTAATGACATCAAGTCGAGTAAATGAAAAGATAACTTTTGAGATGATAAAATTTAATGAATTAAGCATAATGAAACAACTTACATTGCATAAGCAGAAAAAAATCATCACCCTTTCACTTGGACTCCACACTCACAATTTATGATACTATAAAATAACACAATAATCCCTGCCAAGGACAAATTCAATTGCCTATTGCTAATTAGTCATCACCTGCCTTAAACGCATACGGATTAATTATTTCAACAAAATCGCATTGGACACGACAATTCAATGAAATAAGAATATGACACTTGGGGTGGCAACATTCACTGAATGAAGAATAATAAAATACTACACTGTTTATCCCTTCACTGGGACGTAAACAGCCACAATTTCAAGACAAGAGCAATTCACTAGTCACTAACTTCACTTCAATTCACATAGATTCCACATTTTAATTTTGTCAATAGTAGAAACAACGAACTGATTGCTGTTATGTCTTCTCCAACACTTACTACGCATTTTTCACACTTTTAATACCATTCCATAATGTAATACCATACTAATCAGTAAACACAACAAAAATGAATGTAGGTGAAGAAGGGTTAATGCGGTTAATAGTTTGCACACTTAAAAGTTATCAGATGGTCTTTCTTTGAAGATGGTCATTAGCTAGCTCTAATTGCCTTGGTATGAATTCGAGAACCTGAATGGTATCGATGAACATTATCACAACATCTGGACGAATCAGTCAACATTCCCATAATTTCATTAAGTTTGAGCTTGTTTTCAATAGCACTTGATATGTAACGCGATGTAGTGAGGGGCACACAATGTCATCAGCACAGCAAACATGGCACGCAATCCTTTATAGTGAAGCACACAATGTGTTTACAACACAAAACACAACAAGCACACAAATTTACGGATCTCCCTCTTCAGTGACATAAGTTCCCTCCTTATTTCCTCAATTTCCTCTGTGACATTCTCCTTAGCAGGGGTGGAGTGCATCACCTGGGTCACTGCATAACAGGGATATATCCACTCCCTGCTGCAGCTGGTATGCTCGCATCAGCTTGTTCTCCCAGTAACTCCTCTGCAGTTACATCATTGTGAAGATCTAGAGAGGAAACGTTTAAGGAGTTAAACATATATAGCGACTGAGATAAACAAATTATCCAGGAAAAATCAATTTGCACTTAGCTGCATGAAAGCAGCAGTAGACATATGAAAAGAGATGCTTTTGTGGACATGATAAAAAGGGATAGGGATTCGTGTGTAATAAGGAGGCATATTTTCGCAAGCAAATCAATTTTGAATGGATTGATTACACTCACCACATAGACGACACCTCATAATTAAGCAAGCGGTTTGTAAATTCACTTTTGTCCACAAATAGTGCATTAACAATAGTAACATTCATTCACTGTATTATTCACGCGTGAGAGAAATAAAGGCACACAATTCAATCAATAACTATGCAAAAATAAAACAATACCTATTAATTGCTCACGTGGTTTGCATTTGCACGTTTCTGAAGAAATGATGTTTATCGATAAATCCAAATCACTGCACGAAAACTATATAAGTTACCTATAATAAGGCATGAAATTTTAGCGCTTTCGTTCACAATAACATCGTTAGCAATTCGGAACTTACCAGTGAGCTCTGGATATCATTTGCATCCATTTTCTTCTTATTACTTCATTCCCTGCTCCCGAAGGGATAAGATATAACTTTGTCCCTTTCTTCGCCTGCGTTGAACAACCAACTGCACAACACTGAGGCATATTGACAACCAAATATCAAAAAAACGCTACGCGGCTTCACGAAAAACACAACCACTCCAATGCTTTCTAACGGGCAACTGACTAACAAAACACTCGCGTGACTCGCGTAGGCCCAAAAATATAGAGAGCAACCAATCAGAAGCCTCGATTGTCGGCATTTGCCGAGATCAAACGTTGACCGTACTTTCCTAATACAGAGCTTTATTTCAAAGCATTTCATCGTACTGTACCGCAAAAAATTCTCATACTCACCAGTGAAATCGGCGTTAAGACTTATGGCCGAGCCATACGATATGGCCCCTCGAGATGGGAATCGATGTAGGCCGTAATTTCGGGTCAGGCCATACGAAACTTACGGCCGGCCATACGTATGGCCCCGAAAATGAGAATAGCCCTGCAGAACCATATAACATCAACTGTACATTTTTTTCAAAAACTTCTCCTTAAATTCTTGAAATTGAAAGTTCTGAAACTTCAAAAAGAAAAATATTATTCAGATGGTGCAGCTGCTCATTATAAAAACAAGTATAACATTCAGAACTTATCTCTTCACATGAAAGATTTCACAGTCTCTGCAGAATGGCATTTCTTTGCTACATCGCATGGTAAAGGGCGAAGTGACGGACTGGGAGGAACTTTGAAAAGACTAGCAGCAAGAACAACCCTTCAGCTTCCATACAAAAAACAAATACGTACACCCATAGAACTCTTTAAACGGGCAAAAGATCATATTTTAGGAGTGGATTTTGGCTACGCAAAGAAAGAAGAAATTGGAAAACATTCCGATGTACTTGCGAAAAGATTTCGTCAGGCAGTTAGTATACCAGGCATTAGGGAGTTTCATGCAGCAATACCCGAATCAAATGGAGTGCTTTCAATGAAGAGACTCTCTTCGTCCAAGCAAGGGACGAGGATTCAGCTGTAGTTGCAGGCAGGAGTAACAGGATCCTCAAATAAAATATTTCCGAGAGGACCCCTTCCTACAAGGTATGTTTACGGAAAGCATGCTAACTTAGCCATTTTACATTTGTTATAAATGCAAGGCTTTTGCTTTCTCGTTAGTTTTCAATCGATTGTGTCGGAGTAGTTAGAAAAAACTTCGCGCAGAGAAAGTGGAGCTCAACGGTAAATTTCTCTGTAAACATCCATTTAACATAACAAATAAAAATTGTTGTTAACATTCATAGTTTATAATATATTTTTATCTCATAAAGCCACGACCTTGAGCAATTAGGGAAATGTTTAGGCTTGCACCGCGTGTCTGCTGTATGTATTGCAAATGGGGAGCTGACGGGCCGCGCGAGAGAAAATTTTAAATGTTTAAATATTTATAAAATACGCAATTATGAATTTACACAAAATTTTATTTTTTTAATAGTTGGCTGGATATGTTTAGATTACGGAAAAAAAGTTTCAGCCGATTCTGAGATGGAGTATTTGAGAAAAGTTTATTGACAATTTTTTAAACACGGGCCGCGCGAGAGAAAATTGTAAATGTTTAAATATTTATAAAAAACGTATTTATGAAATGCCACTAAATTTTATTTTTCGAGTAGTTAGCTGGATATGCTTAGATTACGGAAAAAATGTTTCGGTCGATTCTGAGATGGAGTATTTGAGAAACAATTATTATCAATTTTTTAAACACGGGCCGCGCGAGAGAAAATTGTAAATGTTTAAATATTTATAAAAATCGTATTTATGAATTGCCACTAAATTTTATTTTTGGAATAGTTAGCTGGATATGTTTAGATTACGGTAAAAAAGTTTCGGCCAATTCTGAGATGGAGTATTTGAGAAAAGTTTATTAACAATTTTTTAAACATTAGTAATTTACAACAATAGGGTATAGAAGAAAATAATTTTTTATTGATATATTTGCATTCAATAAAGATTTAGCTTTAATAAAAGCTATTAATCATTGTTATATGACAGTTACAAGTGGAGATATAAGTGATTATATGATTTTGGGCTCGGATTTTTGCTAAAAATGCGAAAAAATGAAAATATGCATAATTCACTCAAAAAAATTTTTTTCACAAAACGGTTTGAGGGTATTCAGTTTGAGGTAATATTGTACTCGTACACCAATTTTTATCAAAATCTGAGACCCTAAGGGACAAACGTTTGTTGAATTGAGGTGGAATGACCCATATATATATACAATATGCCAAGAGGGTGGCCGATAAAAATATACACACGGAAAAAAGAACACTTACAAATAAAAACTTCCGATATTTCGGTGAAGATATTAGCTCCACCTTTCTCTAGGAGAAGAGTAGGAGTGATTCCTACTCTTCTCCTAGAGAAAGGTGGAGCTAATATCTTCACCGAAATATCGGAAGTTTTTATTTGTAAGTGTTCTTTTTTCCGTGTGTATATTTTTATCGGCCACCCTCTTGGCATATTGTATATTTATCATCCGAGTGATTCTCCTGGAAGTTTTATATATATATATATATATATATATATATTCTTTTGAAGTTTTCGCCAATTGGCCACAAATATATAAATTAAAACTTACAGTAGGTAGGAGAAAGAGATAAAGATAAAGAATATAATAAAATATACACTGGACAGGGGGTGGGGAAAGAAAAGTAAAAAGACACGACTGACTGGGAACGTTTCGAACCTGTAAGCTCTTCGTCAGCTGGAGAAAAAGTCTCTCTGGTGGATAGATTGGGGGGGGGGGTGTTGACTCTCTTAGATGCATTATTAAAAACCTCTATCCTATCCTATCAGGCATCCTAACCACTTCAAAAATATTCCCCCAATGTCCCTCTTTCAGCTTCAGACTTCCCAATCTATCCGCCATTTTTTAAATCACCAAATCCCACCCCGTGCAACCGCCCACGATGCAAAACTTGCGCCATCCTCATCACCCAGCCCTTGCCGGACAAGTTCCTCGCTTTTCCCCTCCCTTCTGTCCTCTCACCCTCTTGCACCACACCTAACATTGTCTACCTCCTCCTGTGTCAACACTGCCCTTTTTACATTAGAATGAATGGGCACCGCTCATCTTGTAATGATTGTCCTTCCCTCTCTGTTTCTCTCCCTGTCACCATTCACGTCTCCTCCCACAACTCCACTTTCAATAACACTTTTAAAGTTGGTCTACTTGCTTCCCTTCCCCCTTCTTCCTCTCCCTTCAGCTCAAAGATCTTGAATCTTCTTGCATTCTGATCCACCAGGCTTTCTCGCCCCCTGGACTCAATAAATCACACTAGTTTCTCCCTCCCCCTCATCTCATCTCTCCCTGCTTCCTCCACTCTCCTCTTCCTTTTTCTCCCCTTTTTTCCTCTCTCCCCTCCGTTCGCCCTCTCCCCGCTCTTCTTCTTTCCCCTCCTTCCCCTCTTTCCCCTTCATCTCCCCCTCTTTCCCCTCCCATACCTCAATCTCTATCCATTTCCTCATTCCTACTCTTAACCTAGAGAAAGGTGGAGCTACTCCACCGAAATATCGGAAGTTTTAATTTGTAAGTGTCGTTTGTTTTGTTTCTATATTTTTATCGGCCACCCTCTTGGCATTTTATATGTATATTTTTTATTTTTTTTGTCTGTCATTCATGGCCCTAGGACCTGATTTCTGATATGAGGGGCCAAATACTACGAAACTAAATATGTGAATCATTGGTGACAAAAAGGCTCTTCTAATCACAATTATCATTGCAACTTCAATAATTTTAATTAATGTACTGAAACCTTCTTTCATTTATCAGTCAGCCAACCTGAGCTCATTTACCATCTGCAATGTTTATGCGTATAATAGAACTGCAAATGTAACCTTTAATGTAACGTATGGTAAGGTAATATTAAATAACTATATCGCAGGGAGGGTGGCTATAAAATGTTGAAGTCTAAAAGGAAGCATCGAAAGCAAGTGACTGTTGGTACTAAAGTTTCTTCCAAGGATTTCACAGGTGTGCCCATGAAAACATGGCTATATGTTAGTAGAGTACGTCTAAGAAATCTAGCCCAGAAGTAGTGCAATGATGTATCAACAAAACTTTTCACTGCGATGATGCCATTTGTAAGAATGTCTCTCAGAATGAGGTTTTCTCTGCATACAAGGTAGGAGTAGATGTATCTGCCATCCCAAACTACAAATGCCCGGATTTGTGGCCGGTAGGAGTTCTGGTTACAAAATTTATCTTCGGGGAGTCGGACAAGGTCAAGAGTCAATGGTTCGGTGGCCTTACTGAATCAATCGGAGTTTCCCAAGAACCGCCATCCATTGAGGATGCGGCAAAGCCAGTGTTAGGTATTAGTGGTGATTGTGTTCCAAATTCTAGCGCCAACAACTCCCCCAGTCAAAATGTTGCATATGCGCCTGGGAAAGTGGTCACAAGATCTCAGTCGGGTGTAGTGAAACCAAAGAGTTTGTGACTAGGCTCATCGAAACTTGTCACAGCGACTGAATGATGTGTTTTATCTCGAAAGTCAAAGTTTGTGTCCAAATCTGGAGAGGTACTTATTAACCTTGTTATCCTTAATGTGCAATGTATCCACAATAAAACAAGTATGCTGGAGCTCCTATAAAATGTGAAATTCTATGTATTAGTGAGCATTGGCTGTATGTGGATCGAACTACATACTTTATATCAGGTGGAAGGTTTGAATCTTGCCTCCATGTACTGTCGTAACTCACACAAACACAGTGGAGTGTGCATATTTTTATCGACCATACTTCAATATAAATTCATCAACACTGAAAGGTACTTTATCACAGCTGTTTTAGTGTATGAGCATAATCTGATTGTTCTCTCTATTTACCAGTCACCTAATGGTGATCCTGGATAGTTCCAAGAGCAATTTGAAAAGGTTTTGTCCTGTCAGTAAAAATAAAGAAAAAGCAGAAATAGAGAAAATATAAAGTGAAACAGCTTATTGTCGGAATATGGTACTCCTCTGAAACCACTCTTGCATACAAAAACAAATATCATGCCTAGAATCTATATAAATCAAACCCCAATCCCTGCACCCTTACCTCCATGGCCTTACACTAGCACTGCAACTTCCTCCTATGGTGATATTATAAGAACTTCCAAAGGTATTACCAAAGAAATTCAATAAGAACTCTGAAAGGTTTTGCAGCCTGATTGATGGTAAAAGGAAGTCCTACCACATGCCAAAGTCTGCTAATTTGAAGGGTGTTACTCATGTAAATGAGATTGCACCCCTCTGCTTTGAATGTCAATTTATCCTCTAACTTTACGGCCTCCTCTTCTGCCAATCCTCTACTGCAGCTTCAAACAGTCTGCTCTTACTCAATTTCATCAACATCTGATAAAGTAATGAATTATCTGACTTGCTTGTCCCGAGCAAGTCTACTGGCACCAACAATATTGGCTCACTCTTTCTGCACTGCATAGCTACTTCTGCTGTCTTTCCCATTGCTAATATTTTTAACAGATTTTTTTTCAGACTGGCACCTTCCCCTCTCAATGTAAAAGCATAAGCTAAACACTGATTTCAAAATCTGGACCAACAGAGAAAATAAAAAAATATATCGCCCATTTACAATTTTACCTGTTCCATCAATGATTTTCGAATGAATCATTCCATATACAAACCACACCCATCCTCACATATCACATAACCAGCATGGTTAGGCGGCAAACCTGAGGGGTCATGTCTCACAAATTTACCCTACAAACCAGAAAAAGATTTAATATAGATTAAATATGGATTTTTGCATCCATTGTATCTGTTAAAAATCTAGATTTAATCCAGATTGAACTTGTTGCTATGTCCGCTACATGACGTATTAAATCTAGATTTTATATAGATTTTTTCGAGATTTAATCTTGGATTGTTCACGGATTTAATCTAGATTTTGAAATCTTTTCAAAAAAAAAAAGATTATTTTCATTTTAACAAATTGAATGTGCTATTGCGCCATGGTATGTTGCAGTACGTATGACATATATATTAACTCATAGCTATCGATCGACGCGGAATATGTATCGCATACACACCTATCCTATAACACGTCGCACCTATTTTTACGTCAGATCTTAAAAATTCAGCGTAGAGAAAGGCGTATATATGTAGTCACTTACGTGGATAAATGTGACTTCGAGAACTATAATCATTAAATGATAATTCCGTGATAGTTTGAAGGAAATGCCATAAAATCTTGATACAAGTTATTTGCCATTAATTAATGCCAGATAACTGTTATCCTATGTTGCCACATAGTATGAATATAAATGCCATATTACTGCGAATAAACAAGATTTTCCAATTCCCGCACGTTAGCTTCAGCGCCGTAGCTAGGGGCCATGTATTTCCAAATCCTTAAAAAATCTAGATTTAATCCTTTTCTGGTTTGTATTTCGTAAATCTCATGCAGTCTTCCCAATCGTATTTTTTCACCGAAATTCTGTTGATGGAATATAATAACCTGATTATAGACACGATAAACAACATATCACTCGCTTAAGATATCCATCCGTGTGGTTTAAACACGCCAAAATGTCGAACCATTTGTTATTGTGCCACGTGACTCCTTAGTTACGTGCTCGGAATAATTACGAGCGATTCAAACACAACCCCTCCTTCACCCCTGAGGGGCGCAACCCTCAGGGGGCGCACGTTGCAGACCCACAGCTAATATTACCTCGATTTATTTGGTATCAACCAGTAACTGTCGTTTCTTTTATTTCTCATAGGAATTTATATTATTTACGATTTATTTTACATCATGTCCATTGGCTATCATACTGTGGCCTCCGTGTGGATGTCCCTATAGGGACTTTCATAGTATGTCATTTGAATGACATCCAAAGGATATCCATAAGAGATTTCTGGATGTAAAATGGACGTCCATTGGACGTCATGCAGTGGCTGGGAAGTCATATCCCCATACGAACATTTCAATAGGTCCACATTCTCTATTGGAGTCTCCATTGAAGACCCATAGAAATATGTAGTTCCCCCATTGGGTACAAAATTCCTATGCGGAATTTCACGTCCCTATACGGAATTTTAAGTCTTGACATTCCCTACAGGAATTTTTAATGGAGTTGTTGTCTCCCGGTATTGGGATTTTCATTGGAGATTTTTAATGAATACTCCATCATATATTTATATGCGATAAATAAAGAAAGAGGGGATCAGAAAAACTAGATTTAAAATATTTTCATTGGGATTTGGAAATCTAGATTTACAATGTATTAAAGAAGGATTTGGAAATCTATATTTAAAAATATAGATTTACCATGTATTAAAGAAGGATTTAGAAATACAGATTCAATGTATTTCCAAATCCTTAAAAAATCTAGATTTAATCCTTTTCTGGTTTGTAGGGTAGCTATTATCCTCCATCAAGTATAACTTCTGCATTTGAGCTGACCGAACTCATAACTTGATGTTTACTACATTAACTTCTCATTAGGCCTTTGACTCAGTTGATCACAACCTACTAGTCCACATACAAGATAGTTGGGACTCAACTATCTATTATCATTAACCTTCTCAGCCCTCACTTTCAATGTGTGCTAATTGATGGCTCATCCCCATCCTACCTACCCATCTCATCTGGTCTTCCTCATGGCAGGGTGCTCAGCCTCCTATAGTTTGCCCTGTCAATAGATCACATAGTTGATTGTGTCACTACTTATGGCTGCTACATCCTGCTGATGATTGCAAAATGTTTAAATTTGGTGATTGCGCATCACAATGTCATGATCTACTGTCCTTTAACTGGCATCAATGATTGGTGCAGTAAATGGCAGTTGAATGTCAACCCATCCAAGTCAGGATTATTGTCATTATCCGCAAATGTCAGCAAATAAATATATTATACAAAATGTTTTCCTCATCAAAATTATTATCAATTATATAATTCCCATGCGCATTTAAAGTGCTTTACATAGAATTTATTTTTTTTCTATATATATTTGATGAGTTTATCTAATAATTAAATTTGGGGTATACAATATAAATTTTGATCATATTGATTAAAATTGGAGTTTAACAGAGGGTCATGGTTATAACCCAATGGGATATACCATAAACTTTTAAAAAAATTGGTTTGAATCATTGGCGGCCCCAAGGGGAGGGCAATTGCCCCCCACAAAAATTCTGGCGTATTTATTTGTCATAGACCTTAAATTAAAAGTGTAAATTGTTTTGTTGCTTTTTTTGGAATTGAGTTTTGGTTAGTTTACTTTAAAATCCAGTTAAATTTTATGTAAACGAAAGCGGATTTTTTAAACCACAAGTTAAATGCGAATGTAAATCAAAATAATGTTGGAATTATAGTCGAACCGTAGGGTAAATCTAAATCAATCTAAAAGGGAAATGTGCATTTAGTAAAAACTTGCAAACTTTTCCTTCCAAATAACTTATAACGTGCCATTTTGCACAAACATAGTTTGTAACGAATTTCCGGGACGAGACCCACGAGCCCACCCAAAGAGCCACTAATGCCCCACCCCCCGAACCACTGGTCTGGAGCCGCCCCTGGTATGAATAATACTCGAGAATGATTTGTGAACCATACAAATAGTGAACAAAATATCTTGAGCTGTGATTCGAATCAGTATTCAAGCTGCGAGTTGCGCACAAAATCAAATTTCAATCAGTGACCGACTTCGTCAAAGTTTTGTAATATGCCTCGTAAGATTTTTCGTTAGTAATGCCCGCTATCTCTCTAGTTCACCTAACTTAGTGTAGGTGGCAGGACTGTAGTTACCACGCTAAAGCTCTGTACACGGATACTGTATATAATATCCGTGGCTCTGTATTAGGAGAGCCAAATACAGAGCTTTATACCACGGTTACCACAGTGAAATTGATGAAATAGCAAGAAAGTAAGAGAGATTTTGCGCTGCACTGCTATAGCTGCTATATTTCAGAAATGTATTTTTGTGAATATTAATGAGGATATTAATGTTGAGAACCTTGAGAACTAATCCAATCGAGCAAACTTCAGCTGCTTCAGCCCCAACCAATGAGGAGGATGTATCCACATTTGTATTCCTATTGGTCCGAAAGCAGCGTAACATTTAAGTTTTCAAGTGTGTGTCACATTAATCTGGTAGAAAGTTGTGTGTTATATGTAATCATTGGATGTTCTACCTTAAGTTAAATAAGCAATTAAGTGAAATCTATGGAAAGGGCGTGACTACGCATCAGTGTGTCGACAGCTGAATGAGGCTTTTCAATCCAAGTTGTAAATATATTGATAAAGGCGAGGCAGCTTTCCCCACTATTTCGATAATATTACCTAATTTATATTTCAAGAATATTGCTCAAATATATGGAAACTCAAGTTTTGTAATAATTGGGGAAGGATGAATTTCAATGACTAGCAAGATTTTATTGTTATTTCAGGCGGGGGTGGACATATCTTACTATACAAAAATGTGACTTACCTGTCAAGACTTCTTGAAACTGAGACTCTTAGAAGGACCGAATATGTCGAATTGCATTGCCATTGCACCCTTGTTAAACCAAGTTTTCATGCGTAAGTTCATTTTGAAGTATCTTGGTCGCTGTGCCGCTTATATTAGCCACATTATATAAGTTGTAATATCCTCATTCCAGCATATTTTAGCGCTGGAGAATTACAAATTACGATGTCAAAATAGTGATAGCCTCAGTGTTATGCACCTTTGTAAATAAGTTAGTCGTCCTCTTTGCTCATTGGCTGAAACAAACCAATGCACTCACCGTGGATTCTCAGGGGAAACCTTGCAGAACCAATCTTTCTGAAGCTGTGACTAACCATGCAATTTTAACTTTGCTTTCTTAGTCTTGCCGTAATGCCATGGTGGCCTTGAAAAAAGTTCCAAGGTTTTCTAAGCTTTAATTCAACGTTGTTTCACTGTCACCCCATTCTTAGATCGTGACTGTCACAATTATCTGTGCCAGTGTGTATTATTTGCATTTATACTATATAATAATACATATGTATCTGTCATGACTTCTGTTTTTGAATGTGTGTATTTTCGTCTCTTACATCTAAACCAGCTCATCCTCTTTGAAAATTCACGACTTCCTCTTTTCTGCTTTCCTTATCCTGATTTTCTCTTTACTACTTTGTTAAATGTTTCATGATTTTTTGCATTTCCTTGATTGTTCCAGTGTTTTCTGTTCTCTTCATCTCACGTATGTTGATAGGCTAACTTGTGATGTAGCTGTCAGTCTTAAAATAAATAAATAAATTTATTGACCACAGAGGATACACACACACACACACACACATATACATGCTTAAATAAAACAGTGATACACTAAACAAACACAGAAACACGCAAAAAGGACACACAAAAGAAAACTTGGACGTTTCGACGGTCAGTCCACCAACATCGGCGGTAGAACAATCGGTTTGAGTGAATGAATGAATGGACAAATATACAGTGTTGGTAAAAGTACTGAGAAAAAGTAACTGGGCTCAATTACAGTTACTTCGTCAAAAAAGTAATCAATTACGAGTACAAATTTCTGATTTTAAAAAGTAATCAGTAAAATTACAATTACTTCTTGTAAGATTGTCCACTCTAGAGACCATCTGGCAACTGTCGAATAGTGCAGTAAAATTAGTGCAGTATGTGGAATAATTGAGTCATAGAAATTGCTAAAGTTGTAATTTCACTTGCGATATTTACAATTATAACTGCTGTAACAACACAAGGGGTGTTATATTTTGTACACATCATAAGTAGGCTACAACATTAGGGTGGCTGAACCTAAACAAGCAAATTATGGTACTCAGGGATTTGAAGTTATCTGTAGACCAAGGTAAATCAGTGAATAAGTAAATACGATGAAGTAAATTATGCAACTTTAATATGAACAACATAAGAAATATATGACAAAGAAAAAATAATTATTAACTAGAAACAAACCTAAAAATTATGAAATGATATTCTTAATCTAACACATCTTTGTTTACCTTACAGAATAGTTGCATATTAAAATTTTCATCGCTCAGTCTTGATCTCTTTGGTGATAGCACCTCCTTGCACACACTAAAAAGTCTTTCAACTGGAGCACTTGATGGAATACCTGTGTTATATTTCACAAATAGAGACTTCAGAGAAGGAAATTCCAATAGCAATGACAGATCGGTATTAACGCAAGACAAATAGGAAAATGTCTCCTCCATGGCTGGAGACACCAAATTCTCCTGTGAGGGAAGATTGAAAAATAACGCTTCCTCATCGCTGCCTGCCTCTGCACTCAAATTCTCGATGGAAGCTTCACCAGTTACTGGTAGGCTGGAGTTGCAAACAACTTCCTTAAATACAGCAACTGCTTCGTTCTTCGCATTCCCAACAAGCCATGAAAACTTAAGTGAAGGTATAAGGCCTGCCGCAATCATAAGTTTTTTTTCTTCCAGTGTACTTTTGAACCTCTTTTCTACACCTTCCATTAATGCCTTGGCGAAGGGTCTGCAAAAGCTCAGGCTAGTGTCATTAGCTTTCTTTAAAAGCTCTCTCTGTAGGCAGCTGACAGTTGGCAGGAAATACCCAAGGTACATGTTCTTCTCCGCCTGCAGGATGTTCAGAGCCACAGCAACAGGTTTCATCACCTGTAATGAGATTATCACAATGTTTAGGTATGAGTCCACAAAACACCACAGACTGGTTATTTTTATGGTCTCATGAAGAAATGGAGCTTGGATTAAATTGTATTGTTTTTAAAAGCATTAATACACACATTTTTACTCATGTATTTATATTTACCATACGTATTTTTGTTTAAAATATATCAGGTCTGATTCTAAGTAATGACTTAAAGTAAAAAGTCATTTCACATGACTGTTTCCTCACCCCAACGTATTCATTCAAAAATAACAGCTCTGCTGGTCGAAAGCGTTGCAGACCAATCAAATCCATCAGTCTATCCAGTGCATCAACTCCGCAGCTTTCGACAGCAGACACTTGACACTGTCGAACGTGCTGTTCCCCCTTGTTGCACTGGGTGTCACAAGTAACCTTTTGAACTTTTCTCTAATCTGATCAGCTGCAATAGTGCTTCTCTGCTTGTTCCACAGAGCCTGGCAGCGGGAAAACGAACATCTTGCTACTTTCTTGAAGGTGACATCACTTTCTGCAGTCTGGCTGTCCTGTAACATGCACAAGCGAGAAGACTATTTTCAAATGTAAAAATGATGAAAAAGTTTAGAAGCAAATTACACAGGCATATTCATGAAAGTTTGTCTCCTTAACCAGAAGACACAGGTGAATAAGATTTACCTTCACTGCCACGAGATTGAGTGTGTGCGCAGCACACCGCTGATGAGGAGGCAAGTTGTACTGGAGCTCTTCCCCTTCATCTAGGATGGTTCCTACATCAACAAAGATTAGCTCTTCTTCTGACTCTGATTCATTTCTTACTTCGTTCAATTCCAACCCAAAAGTTCTGAAGATATTATTAATACGCTCAGTATTATATATATGTAAGCATTATACATCAATAGCATAAGAACATTCTTATGCGACTGTACTCACGAGAAAGCTTTAACAAAGTTGCTGCCATTGTCTGTGACACAGAGCGTCACTTTGTTGTGGATGCCAAACTTGGTGTACTTTCTCAATGGCGGCAGCTAAGACATCATATGTATAATGTCCCTCCAGCCTCTATACTGCCAACATAGCTGTCTTCCTCTCCAAATTCTCTGTACTAATCCAGTGAACAGTGACACCCAAATACGATCTATGGAAGTGTGTCCAGCAGTCTGCAGTGGTGGCAACAGCACTAACCTCAGCCAGCTCCTTCACCAGTTTTCTCTTCATATCCTCAAACCTCTCTCGTAACCGTACAACAACGGTTCTCCTGCACATAACTACCTTAGTGGGAGTCAATATCTTGACCAGATTGACGAATGACTCTTCTTCTACAACCGAAAATGGCTGGATAGAGTAACACACAAAGTCTAGCACGAGCCTGTCAAGAGTAGATTGTGTAACAGGAGTCGCCACACCAAACGAAAGAGTTGCCTGCTTTTTCTTTCCTTCTTGGTCCTCACTGCCATCACAGTGAGCCTTCCGCTTCCATGTCTGACTCTGAAGCTGCTCCATTTCAAAGACTTTCGCAGGATCGATTCTCTAAAATAAAGCATTATCTCTTTATAGATTTGAGCATTTTATAGGAGGTATTTTAGGCGGTAGATTTCGGCTAGAAATTCACTAGGGAAGTAGGTTTCTGCTTTCGGCTCCTAACGCTCCGGTGCCGCTCCCACTACATTTACTGCCATGTTTTATAACTCATATTGAAGCTGAAAGATTTGCCTTTCCCAGCCTATGTTTCAATGCCTGCACGTGTAAACATTTTGGGGGGTGGGGGGGAGGTGGCTGAAGCCCCGTGCGGCAAGCGCCTGGCCACGTGTCTGTCTTGTGGGTGAAAACAAATGTCAGCAAAAGGCACAGAAAGCAGAAATTTAGCATTAACTTTTTCCCCAGTATCCTGCCATGCCTCATCTTCGCTAATAGCCCTGTACATCCCACATGATCGAGCCATCTATCATCTTTTTTCCAAGCACATAAATTGCAATTAAATAATGTAGGTTACTCACCTGTATATGCTTCCTCAAATTGGACGTCGTGCTCCAAGGTGACTTTAGGTACTTCTTCCCTGGACACAGCTTGCACTTGACGGACATGTTTGATCCGTCTGTTCACCTTCAAGCTCAAAATACCTCCCCAAATAAGGAAATGGAAATTCCTTCGAATTGACTGGCATGCGATCGTCATCCATCCCAAACCACAAGTAAAATATGCAGAACTAAACGGATGCAATGACCTTCGTTTACTCGTTGACTACGGCAACATGCACCACACACGACATAACACCAATCACACCAAACTAGAAAGTTGCAACACTGAAGCAGCATTTCCAACTCGAACACTAAACAGTAAAGGCCACCCCACAAGCGGCCGCGGTACGCGTTCAAACAACAATGTAGCATTAAGTGCTCTCACACACACGAGAGCGGTCTGGCAGGCGCGGTGGTGGCCATACGCGACCTTGAACACTTCCCTGTTCAAGCTTGTATACCAGCCAGCGATGTTGCCTGAAATTAATTCAATTTTACGTGGGAGCGAGTAAAGTAATCGTCGATTACGAGCAAGTAACGATTACAACGAAAGTAACGATTCCTCTTTCATCGTAAGGAGTAAATTACAAATAAAAATTACATTTCGTAAAAAGTAATCGTTACAAGTACAAATTACTGCAAAAGTAATCGTTACAAGTAATCCGATTACTTTTACTCAATTACTTACCAACACTGCTAATATATATATATATATAAAATACTAGCTGAAGGTACCCGTTGAAATTCAACGGGTGTGAAAAACATTGAACTAATTTTTAAGAAAACCACAAAGCCTGAAGAATACTGTCAAATATAAACAAAATAAATCACATTCAGCAAATAATACATTGTGAAACTACAAAACTACAGCATTAGGGTGGCATCTTTAAAGTGTTCATCTATGGAATAGAAACAGTAATCCAAAAGATTTTTAGGAAAAAACCGTTTTAATTTAGTTTTAACCTTGCCAGGTATATTTTCATCTTTAAGAGATTTGGGTAATTTATTATATATCCTACAGCTCATGGTGACAGGCCCAGCGCTGTAAAGATTAAGGTTGTGCTGTCTCATTGCATAATCATGCCTGTTTCTTGTATGATAATCATGAATATCATGATTCTTTATAAGATTCAACTTTGGTTTAAATTCTTTAATGAACATCACTGCATAATATATGTATATACAGGGTAGAGGAAGGATCTGTAAGTTTTTGAATAGATTTCGACAGCTAGCTTGTTTCTTAGCTTTACAGATGATTCTTACAGCCCATTTTTGTAACTTGAAAAGGCGAGCTGCCTTAGGGGAGTGACCCCAGACTAAAATACCCTACTTGAGTCTGCTGTAAATATGTGCATGATAAATTGTCATAGCTGTTTCAACATTGGTAAGATGAATCATCCGTCTAATTAAGTAGCAGCCAGAGGCCACTGAGGATGAAATAGAATTTATATGAGAATCCCAGTTCAGGTTTTCATTGGTGGAAATGCCAAGAAACTTAGTATCATATACCCGCAAAAGACTACAATCTGAAAATTTAATGTATGGAGTGTAATCAATTTTTTTCTGAGTTGGATGGAAAAAAATAAAAGAAGACTTGGTTTTATTTATAACCACTTTGTTAGCTGAGCACCATGTTTCCATATTGGTGACAGGATTTTAAGTATTGACTCCAATGTTGCCATCATTTTTCAGAAGATGGTTTGTATCATCAGCATACATAAAAATGTTTCCATTTAAGTGTGAGGGAAGATCATTGATGTATATAGGGTCAATCCATATGAAGTGATCCAAAAAAAATAAGTTGGTTGCTTGACCATTTTTAATTTTTTTATATGTTTTTACTACACAAACGGGAAGTTCAAAACAGATTTTTTTTAAAATTTATCTTACACCCCAGTAAACAAAAAATGCTGCAGCTGCGCATCTGATGCGCTGCGCGGTAGCGCTGCAGCTACCACGAAGGCGCTTCTGCAGCGCGCCTAGCACTCCTAAACTTCCCTTTTTTGAATGTCGAATGCGCTTCTAACGGGTGTCAGGAGCGCTGCACAAGCGCGTCAGAAGCGCTGCACAAGCGTGTTACGATCGCTTCAAACTGCAAAAAATAGTTCACTCAAGGACTGAAGGGAGAAGGTGTCTCCGGACTGAATAGATTGAACTTCATTTTCGCATCTACCTACGATCAACCTCACATCTATCTATCTATCGTTCTATCTTAAGCCTATCACGCAACTACCTACGCCATATCCAACTCTCAACTACTTGATGTATTTCTTGAAAGTTGTATGTATACGGCCATTCCCGTGCGTAAATGTGTTTGCGAGAACTAACATTTAAATATCAATGCCGTTATAGTTTATGGAAACGTACCATCCAATCACGATAACAGTTTTCAGGCATTAATTAATTTAAACCTATGTTGCCACATTAAATGAAAATAAAGCCAATATAAATTAGAATAAACAAGATGTTTTCCAATTGCACACGTTTGTTTACATTTCAATAAAGACGCAACTTACTCGCGCAAATGTAACGAACGTGAATATGCATGTATACGGGTCAATCCATATATAGTGGTCCAGAGGTGGTTGCTTGATGATTTTTAATATTTTTTAAATATTTTTACCATACAAACTATCATTTATTGTGAATACAAATATGTCCTTGTTTTATTTTTTTTAATTTTATTTTCCTGATATTGGCCATTTTTATGTTAACGAAACACCGATTTTAGGCGATTTCAGTGTTCTGCAGTTAAATCAAATATCTCCAATTCTGTGTATCCTAGAACAATCAAACAAAAACCAATTGATTCAGTTAATAATGAAGTTAAATAAAGGAAGGGTGATGTATCGACCTAAAATTAAGTATAAGGGTCCAAATATTGCTTCAAATTTTCATCACTTAACTAAAAAAAGCAATTTTTACAATTTATTTATATAGGAAGGCAAGATACTTAATGTTTGTAATTTTTTTATTTGAAAGGTATAAAGCTATGCTTTAAGTTTGCATAATTTTAGGCTATGGACTTCAGTGGTTTTTTTATTAAATATTTTTAAATTTCTTGATTTTTCAAATTTTCCAAAGTTTAATGCCCACTATCTTTGTTGGCCATGAAAATAAAAATTTGAAATTTGGCCCATTTGCAGTCCTTTAGATGAGGAATAATAAGTAAAAATTTTGTTTTGTGGACTCAAATATTTATAAAGATTGAAAAGTGCCAAAATATCGACGAAGTCGACATCAACACGGCACCATTTAGTACCGTTTTAAGTAACGTTTGATGCCTTTAAAATCATAATAATAACTCATTTATCAGTTTTTCACCTCATTTTACAAGATATTCATTATAAAGTAAACATTTGGTATTGTAAACTTAAGCTAAAATGTAAATGCAGGCCTTAGAATACAAAGAATATTTGGGAATTCAAAGAAACTTAACCATATATTAAAATTGGTCATTCCATAACTAACTAAATGTTTACTTTATAATGAATACCTCACAATTGTATGGTAAAAATATTAAAAATCACCAAGCAACAAATTTAACTTTTTCTGGACCACTTAATATGGATTGACCCATACTCAATGTTACGAATGTGGAAATGAGAAAACTGATGAATGTACCAATAAAAGCATAACAATAATTTATTTTAAAACGGAAATTAATTACACAAAGCTATCAATGAAGTGTTGTTACTGGCAGAACCCAAGTCTCTCCGATTCGTGTCAAAGCTTTCCAATTTATGCCAAATTTTCGGTCGAAGAATAAACCACAGGCTAAACATACGTTACTTTATATCAAGAATATATTTCATTAAATAAAATAACAAAGGATACACATAGTAAATGTTTAAGGAATGAGTATTCATAACTTCCTCTTTCGATTGAGACTTTCAACATCTCCCCTTATTCAAAAGACTACCTGCAGCGCTGTTGCAGTGCGTCCGCAACTTGCGGCTGCTGCACTTCAAACACGAGCAGCGAATGCGCATTAGATGCGTTTCTCGATAATTCGCTCTTTGAGAGCGCTGCTGACGCGATTCAGTTGACATGTGCTGCACTTGCAGCGCTGACATCCTTGTGAAGCGCTGCTGCAGCCATGTGTGTTTACTGGGACCGTTTACATGTGGTGGCCATTTTTGTCTTGAATCACGTAGCGTTTTTTTTTACCTTTGAAGATGTTTGCGTTAAATTGATTATCTCTGGACTGCATCATGCTACAAGATTGGAACTGGCATCATTTATTTCAGTACTTTCTTCCCTACAATATTGTTTCATAGCCATAATTCCCTATGCAAATCTTACCTGTCTAAATGGTCTCCAAAGTAGGGGGTCGAAAATTGAAGAATTCCACTTTTTAGAAATAAAAAAAAACATGAAGGAGAAATTTATCAGAGTTAATATTTGTTTGTAGTAAGATATCATTGGGTACTCACATTTTATAGAGTATCAGCATTGACAACTCACTCGTTAATTGTTTATGGATTTTTAAAATTTGGATTTTTTTAAATTTTTGTAAAGTTTGAGGCTGCATATCTCAGATGAGACTGGATAAAAATCCACGATTTTTACACATTATGTAGTCCTTTATGATAGCAAAGTGGAGTAAAAATTTCAACATTGATATTTGACTCTGAACCAAGTTATGAATTGTTGAAAATGCAGGAAATCATCGTTTTTGCAAATTATGTATATCAGTTATTAGTATCAAATATATGTTAAACTGTCTTAATTTGAAAAGTTACCATATAAAGTGTTGAAATAGGATACTTATTGGGTTGAAAAACACATAAAATGAGCAAAATTACCATGTATTATTTTAGAAATTAACAGTAAAAACAATTATTAGTACCGTACTGACATTTCATTTACTGCTTAACCCAAGTTATTGTTAAGCATTACACTTATATCTTCACAGAGTTTAGGTAAGATAGAGTAGGATCTTCCTGTTACTGTTGTAAGTTCAAGAACTGATAATTTTCTTAAGACGTTTTCCATTTTAATCCAAACACGATCATTGTTAGACTTTTTAAATGATGTTCTTGTCCTGGCAGGATGATAGAAGTCTACAAGTACATCTTTGTTTTCTAGACTTATCTCTTCAACTTGAGCGAGCCACCATTGCCTATCGTACACACACCACTATGTCACTTACTTTTAATGTCAATGTTGAGATTTTACTAACACAATGATCTTCATAAATTTTGGTTTCTGATGTAATGTAGCAAATTTCTCCTTCATGTTTTTTTTTATTTCTAAAAAGTGGAATTCTTCAATTTTCGACCCCCTACTTTGGAGACCATTTAGACAGGTAAGATTTGCATAGGGAATTATGGCTATGAAACAATATTGTAGGGAAGAAAGTACTGAAAAAAATGATGCCAGTTCCAATCTTGTAGCATGATGCAGTCCAGAGATAATCAATTTAACGCAAACGTCTTCAAAGGTAAAAAAAACGCTACTTGATTCAAGACAAAAATGGCCGCCACATGTAAACGGTGTAAGATAAATTAAAAAAAAATCTGTTTTGAACTTCCTGTTTGTGTAGTAAAAACATATAAAAAAATTTTTAAAATTAAAAATTGTCAAACAACCTACCTTGGATCACTTCATATGGATTGACCCTATAGCAAAACAGCAGGCAGGGGCCTTAGGATGGAGCCTTGAGGACAGTGGCGGATACATATGGGGGGCGCGCGCCCCCCCTCTTGCGGGGCCGCCCGCATTGCCGCCCCCGCCAGTCAGCCCGCACGCTATTCGTTCGTGTCTTTCGTCAGTCGACTCTTGTGTTGAGTTATCGAGTAGTTGTACTTTCTTACGTAGCACGCGCGTGCGTCCGCGTCATCGTATTTTATACGTTTCTGTCAGGCACACAGATAGCTAACCTACGAGAAAAGTCGCGGCCATTCTAGTGATCTCGATACGTTATTCCGTCTGGCATTTGTTCGAGAAAAGTCGCGAATATTCTACTGTTTGTATTTTTTCACACTCCTTAAAAGTCTGGAAGCGAAGATTCTGGCACAGAATGTTCTCGAAACAACCGAGCTACATATATAAGGGAAGCAGAGTCGCTGCCAGGCAGTCAGTTTGAAAGCTACAATCGTCGCGATAACTTGCGCGCCCCCTTGAGTTTTTTCTGCATCCGCCACTGCTTGAGGAACACCCCTTAATACCTCCTGGTAAGGTGAGGTATGTTTAATCATGTTATCAGTTATGATGGCTTCCACCTGGGTTCTTTTTGATAAGAAAGATCTGATCAGATTGTTTGAAGTTCCTCTCGAACCATATATATGAATTTTCTTCAAGAGAGTCTCATGGTCCACTGAATCAAAAGCCTTAGACAAATCATAAAAAATGCCAATGGTATTTACATGATGGTTGAGGCCGTCAAGAACAGAGTCAATAAATTTGTAAATAGCAAATTATGCAGAAAGACCATCTATGAATCCAAACTGTGATTTGGACAGGATATTGTTTTTGAGCAAGAATGACATTATGTATATCCTCTTTGAAGTTACACTTTCTAATATTTTTGAAAAAAACAGAGTTTTGGTATGGGTCGATAATTGCCCATTGATTGAAAATCTCCTTTTTTTGTGTAAAAGAGTAACAACTGCCATTTTTAATTTATCAGGGAAAATGCCAGAGTAAAGAGAAGTATTAACCAAATGAGCGAGAAGAAATTTTATGCAATTACCCTTCAGAAGGGAGCAGGGAATATCATCCCACCTGGCTGAGTTTTTTGCATTGATTTTGTTGATGACTGATTCTATTTCCTTTTCACAAGTAGGATAGAGGTACTTTTTATTCAGAACTGAGTTATTATAGGAATGGTTATCTGTATTGGCTTGAAACAAAGCTCATTTTTCCAATGGATTAAGAAAATGCATGTTGAAATTATCTGCAGTCGTGTCTGGGTCTGAAACGAGAATATCATTTAGGAAAGTTGATTTGACTGATTTATTCTTCCTCGATTTTCCATAAGTATTATTGATTAAATTCCATGCTGCTTTGGATTTTATATTTGAGAAAGAGATTGAATTGATATTACATGCTCTTTTTAGTGCTAGTGATTAGTCTTGAGTAATACTTTTTGTAGCATATATATTGTTCTTTGCTGTCATTGTCATTGGTAGTTTTGTAGGATGACCACAGTGATTTGTGAATTATGAATTACTTCAGGAGTAACCCAGGTTTTATTTTGAGGCTTATTTGATTTAGCTCTCACACCAATGGTACATACTCCTCACTGAAGCATTGGAATTGTTGGCAAGGCTAGAACAAATATTATCAAGTACCTACCAAACAAGAAGTATCGTCCGCATAAAGTATAGTCTTTCCATCCATAATGGAATTGGACAAATTGTTTATACATGTATACAAGGAAAATTTGGGGGCCCAGAATTGACCCTTAAGTACCCCACAAACAAATTTGAGGGGAGTTCACCGAGTATGCATTATGCTATATGAAGCGGGACATTCACATTTGATTATATGCTGTCGCTTGGTCAAAAAAGAAGAGAGCATTTGTCACCCTGTTTATTCCAATGCACTGGAAATTATGTGACATTATTTAATGATCAATTCTATCGAAGGCCTTAGAGAGGTCATAAAATATACCAAGAGAGAGATTATTATTAAAGGATCTTTGGACTATCAATTAGTTGAAAAGTGGCTGTTGTAGTTGATTTGTGTTTCCATATGCTATGTTGTGTTTCATTAATTAGGTTAAAGGACAAGAGATAGTCAGTCAGACGTATGTAGAAAGTCTTTTCAAATTACTTTGCAAAAATCGATATAATAGATATTGGATGATTATTATTGGAAGAGTTGGAGAGCCTTTTTTTAAGATGGGTATCACACGTGATACTTTTAAGTGAGTGGGAAGAGAGCCCTAAGAGAATTACAGGTGGATGATCTCACTCAGGATGGGAGCAATGTGTTAGGCAGAAGCTTTTATGATGTGCTTGCAGCCCATGTATTCCGATAGGAGTTAATAACCCTGACCACTTAAGTGGAATCAGTAGGAAATAAGAAAAATGATCCTGGGTGTAAATTAATTAGAATAGAGGGAGTAGAGTTACTATTGGTTGGTTAAGAATTTGAACAAAACTGATGATTAAATTTATTTTCAGTTTCATATGGATTATTATAAGAATGAGGCTGAAAAGTAACCTTTACATCTAACTGATGCAATGTAGTATTTGATGCTTTCCCGGTGAATTATTCCAATGAAATTCTCTCTGGCTTCTGACCGGTTCAGGTTCTCTATCTCCGATGGCATTTCAATGGAAGACTTTTCCATCATCCTCAGGGCTGTTGCTGCTGGGTGTCAAAGTTATCAGGTTAATATACATAGTTTTTCAGGTCAGGTTATCTGGGATTAGTGGAGATGCATTACTTTTTCCTGCCATCTTGAGAACGGGATTCCAAGTCCTGCTTATATGGAATCCTTGGTCCCTATTGAAATTTGCAGTTGACTGGCAGATTTCTATGGCCTCTAGTGATTCAGTCCCAATTCTCATGGGAATAACAGAGCGGTTTGGTCTTATCCCATTCGATGGCATGGTCGAGGTTAATGGAGTGTTCTGCGACTACCGACTTTTTGAGATGGCATAGTCAGAGGTGTCGTCGGTGCTCTTTTACTTGTGCCTCCATGGTTCTGCCCGTTTCGCCAATGTAGATCTTTCCACGCTCACACGGTATTCAGTAGATGTCATGCACCTTCAGGCCCACAGGGTCCTTGGCATGAACCAGATGGCTTCTAAATTTCCTGGGTGGTAGGTCGATCGTCCATATTTTATGTTTCTGCAGCATCTTGGCTATCTTCCTGGATATAGTGGAAGTATACAGTGAGAAAGCCTTGGCTACTGGTCGTGAGTCCTCCTCTGTCCTCTCGTCCTGGGTATGGCTGAAGGCCCTTTTCAGGTCCATGGAGATTTCACGTTGCCCATATCCATTCTGGAGGTGTGTCTTCTTCAAGTGTTTCACCTCTTCAGGTAGACTCTGGATGTCTGAAATGGCCTTGGCTCTGTGAATGAGGGGCGAAAGCACTGCATGTCGTTGGGAAAGATGGTGGTGGCTCTTTCCATTTAGGTAAAGGTCAGTGTGTGTGGATTTCCGGAAGACCATATATCTTCCTTTCTGTGGATCTGTATGTCGAGGAAGGGTAACTGACCATCTGTCTCCGTTTCTATTGTGAACCGTATATTGGGATGACGGCTGTTCATGAGTTCCAGGAAAGTCTGCAGAGTGTCCATTCCATGTGGCAAGATGACGATGTCATCCACATATCTAAAAGAGAACTTGACGTTGCAGAGCTGAGTTGAGGGCATATTCTTCAAATTCCTCTATATAAATTTGCAAAAGCCCGTGATAGTGGGTATCCTATGGCCACTCCATCTGCTTGCTCATAGAACCTTCCTTCAAACAAGAAGTAGGTGGAGGTAAGGATGGGGTGAAAAAGTTTCACTGTGTCTTCGTCAGATTTCTTCGCCAAGAGTGACTGAGTGTCCAAGAGCAGTACTCTGGTGAAAAGTGATACCTACCACATCAAGGTTGACCATGATATCTGTTGGCTGGAGACAAATTCCTTGCAGCACTTTCACAAACTCGGCATAGTGTTTTACATGATGAGGACAGAGTCCCATATGTGGTGCTAGAATTCCTGTCAGGTATTGAGTAATGTTTTAGTTTGGGGAGCCCCACATCCTCTCCAGCTTCCATGGCCATGTCAATGATGCTGCCCTCTGGATATGCTGTGACAGCTGCTTCTTGACACAATCTATCCAGCTCTTGGCTTCAAGTTATAGCGCTTCCTGTCTCTCCAGTTGTTGTAATTTCTACTATCAAAATAGCACAAATTACCTTCTTCCATGATGATTTTTCTATATACACTGTGTTCGCAGAGTAACTATTTTATAATTTAGAGCTCACACACCATTACTCAAGTTACTGGTCTCAGATGAAAAATACAATTCTCACTTAATTTTAGACAGCTCTAAGCCTGTGGGCCCATAACCTTTTGTTGCGTATGGCATTTAAACTTTAAATATTTGATTTAAGTCTGAAACTGTAAGATGCAATTGAAATGGGATGTATTCCATCAACACCAAGCACACATATTTAATTGCTTTAATTCCAGATGAGAAAACAACAAAAATAAGAATCATTGAACATCTGAAAAACAGTTTGTAACAAAGTTACATTAATAAATAAGTTGGTGTGTTAAAGAATAAAGCGGGGTTCATATGGATCTGAAATGGTTGGGGATTGCAGAAAGAATCTAGCCAATCACACTCCGCCTTTCCACAGTCCCCTTGCTTGTGATTGGTTAGATGCATTTCCACGTTCCACATTCTGCCTCTGTTCCGGACCCATATGAGCCTCACTTAGTTAAATATACATATTTAGTAAAAAGGATAAACTGGCATGAAAAATTGCTCATTTCAATGTATATGCTAATCGGAAAATTGGTCAGAATGGAATTCTGAGTGATAGTGGAAAAATGATTGAGGATATATTGTGACAGTCAGGTTTCGTCTCATAGTTTTTCCTTAAATGAAGTTTGGGGATCTCTGTTTTTCTCCTTTCTGTTTTTTTTAACTTGTTAAAGTCGTGTTTATTTTGTGTGATCCACTCGGGAATAGGGAATGTGGGCTGAATTATACAAGGGAAAATTTGTATCACTTTGTTTGTGTACTTTTGTGTGTCTCACTGTTCGCCAAATATGTGTGCTGCGCTGCAGTAACGTCAGCTGACACACGTCCCGGTGAATTACGGTAAGTGAAGTGAATGATGAAAATTCCCCAAAAGAGCTTTAAAAGCTTTCTTGCGTTTGATATCCCGCACCAGTCAGCTTTCCTTTGCTCGAAAACTCGCATGAGACCAATTGATAGAGGTCCCAAATTCAGTTAGTGCGTGTGGCCAAGAAACACGCTATTCGCTAGGGACGCCGCTACTTGTGGATGAGGTGGTTGTGCGGAATGGAAGGACAGGCCTAGACAAGCGAGCTGTTGCAGCCACGTGTTTTCGCTACGTGTGGTGTCATGCATGACAATGCAAAGCCCCACTCATATTTTACTGAAATGTACAACTCAAGGGAGAGAAAGACGGTGTGGAAAGAAGATAACAAGTACTATGTAAGCATTTCTAAGCAGACTTCGTGTAGGACTTGCCTGTTTTTTAGGGCAAGGTCATTAACCTCACCCCACTATTGGTATTAATGTGCCTAGTTTCGATCATTAATGTGTGGTCTTAATTTGATGAATTTACTGAGAATTCTGAACCATAAGAGCCTTATATCTATGCTGATCTCCTGATTGATTGTTTGACTATTAATGGATATGTTAATTTTTATGCAGTATAGGAAAATAAGAATAGGGCAGGGGGTGAGACAAGACTGCTGCATGTCTCAGCACTATTTAACATCTATGGTGACGATCTTATAGAGCTAGCCATATAAGATATTGGTGGAATTGCAGTTGAAGGGGGAAAAGTGAAGATCATAAAATATGTAGATGATCAGCTTGTGATAGCATAGAGTGAGGAACAATTGCAGAATATGATGAATAAAAATGAAACAGAGGGAAACTCCGTGGATCAAAATTCCACAGAGTAAAAATCATTGGCAGTGAGTGTCAGTACCATAGCTAATGAGATTGGGTGTTTGATTATTTTTGCTTAAGCCTGAATCACACGATCATTTTTCATGTACAAGTTCAGGGATAATTTGAGCAATGCTTTTCAATGATATGGAAAATGACAGCTGAAGCTATCAGTTTCCATATCACACAGTCATTTGTGTCGTAACTATGATCATCATTTCTGCACCCGGTATTTTGTTTACATAATTATCGGCCGTAACGACCGTACCGTAGCTGTTTACTATCTTCATTAGGTTATATCAAAGTTCACTAGTGGTGCCATAATTCGTATTTGCTGTCATGCATTCTGTTTGGTTGCAGCTGGATATCACGTACGTGTTCAGGGACGGAAAAAAGGACCTACTCAAATGATAAGAAAAGGGATAGGGATTCCTATCATTGGCGCTATCCCTGAAAATGATGGCATCAGAGAACCATCATTTGAGCTATCATTGCCGCTATCCCTGAACTTGTATGTGAAAAATGATTGTGTGATTCAGCCTTTATAATCCCTCTAATTGCAAGCATCTGAGATTTTTCAGCTTATGAGGAGTAACTCATATTTTACTGTATGAGGTCATTTGTAAATTAAATGAGGATTCAATATACTAAATCAAACACAATCTGCACTCCCGCAGGATTTATACAGGATTTCCTGTATCTTTTGGAAAAGTACAAATTGTGTTAGATTTAATATTCCATCCACTATATAAATCCTGAATCTGTTGAACTTATGCGGGTTCAGTATTTTTCTTTATAACCATTGTGGAGTATATAAGAAAGAAACAAGCAATGAGTTGGGACATTAGAAATTATGAGAGCTGTAAAAGCATGTAAGAAACTGCAAATGTGAGCAACCTTGAGTTTCCAGTTGTAATAACCATCTTCACCAACAAGATCGTTTAGCTAATCGATCATAATGTAAACCTTTAATAGAGTCAGGGCCTACTGTATCATAAATATTTTATTTTGATATCTTATGGAAAAGGGGCATGATCCTTTTTTTATAAATATGGTTTTACCTGTTGCAATATGTGATAGAAGGAAAGTGATGAAAATTAATGTTGAAATATTTTATTTAAAAAAGAGTAAAAATCATCATGAACAGTTATTTTTTAGACTGCAAAAATGCTTCCTGCATCCTTGACTTGCATATCTGAGGCATCCTCCATGAAGAACAGTTGCCTAGACTCTTTGAATGCTCTGGAGGTGCTTCTGCACTTATGCTTCCATTGCCATGACTCATAGTGTGGAAATGTTTATTTGGTTAGCAAGAGTCTTTGATTCGAGTTTATGACAAATACAAACTCTGGTCCACCTCATCTCCACAGAGCCACTCTGAATATTTTCTCTTCACAAACCATGCCTTAACAGTATTTCCCAAATTTATTTGCAAGCAAGCTTTTGATTGGGGGTATCATCTGAAGGTTCTTATAGAGGTCCTTACATTTTCTCCAAGTTAATATCAGTATCAAAAGAAATACCAACAAACACATCAATTTAAAAACATTCTGAGGGAGTAATACTCGATTGAATTTTGTGCACATGTAAAAAAAGTTCCTTGAAAGCAAAATTTGTCGTGAAGCATCACATCCACTGCTTCAGTAATTCTGATGGTTCTAGCTGTCCCATTCTTTCTCTCAGGTGGTCGTAAAGGAAAAGGAGACTTATGCCATTCCTTCTTCTGTCTTCTTACCATTTCTGAGGCCTTGTGTGAACATGCAAAGATAGTAATCAAGCATCAATTATTCATATATTAAGTCAGTTTTGCCTGTTTATGGCTAGTTATTTTTTGTTGCATTAAATAAATACATAATTGGGATGTGGGTATTTGGAAGAGTTTTTGACTTGACATTACTGATGATTGGGAATTAATATCACTGATTCCATCTGATAAGATCCTAGGTGAGTTCACTTGGATGAAAAAGGCATTGTACAATTAGGTACCTCTTTAATGATTGTTTTGGTGAAACATACCACTGCATAATTGCATTCAAAATGGAAAATAATCTTAATAACTATGTATTAGCAAAAAATTAAAAAAGAGTACATATATAGCAGTTGCCAATGAAAAGGAGATTGCAGGACTTTTTGAGATTAAAATAAGCCTTGGTATACCTTTTTCCAGGGCCAATTTTTCCAGCCGTAATAAAGGTGCCTCAAATACAACACTGAACAAAAATGCCAGGATGAAAGTGTAGCTTGCATCCGAAACAACGTCACTGAACTGTAAAATGAAAGCACATGCTGTTAATAACTCAAATATATCATCCGATTTCAACTGCATATCTAAATATGAAGCTTTGTCGGCCTTGACTTTACTTTTGTTCTGACATTTGGTGTATATTCATTTATTTTCTTGTCTGACGAATCCTATATCATTGTAATTTATTTGTACACATGAGCTTTGGATAATAAAGGTGTTAGTATATTAGTATTAAGCAGGAGCAGTATGTATGTTGATTTAGTATTAGTGTAATTGGATGTCAATTAACTCACCCAAAGAAATGCAAAGCAATTAATCACTAAATATACTATGAATACTTTCTTGGTTAATTGTGTGTGTAAAATTGCTCTTAAACTGTTAGTCATTAACAAATGTTTTATGGATGTAATTAACACCTTGACTGTAGGGCATTTTTTTCATTTATGCTTGTATCTTTTTTTGTCCATCACGTGGCATCGCAGTGATGCAATCCGCCTGACGGTGATTAATACTCTTGGTATCACTGTTATGCCATCTGCACTTAAAGTGTTAATTCAGCTCTGGATAAGTTTGCAGATTTTGTATCTTTACTCTTTTAATGTCAAAAAAAATTTGGTGTTTCTATTATGAAATATTGAGGGTAAGTGAAGACAGGAAGGGAGAAATGAAACGTGGGGAGGACAACTGGAAGGGGTATTCAGAGTAACAATGTTGCACCAAGTAATCTATGGACAGGAAAAGTTTAAAGTAGGGAGGAGTTCATGAAGAGGGAGAAATGGAAGGGTTGCAATGCTGAGGGCAATTATTGTTGTGACAACAGAAGCAATGCATGGGATTAGTGCAATACATTGATGCCAGGAGGGGAAAAGGTTTTACAATACCAAATAATAGACATTTCAGTATTTCTCAGCTGTGTTCGAAGTATCAGTGGGAAGGGCATGGAGGACGGAAAAGGAAAAGCACAAATTGAAGTGGAGTCTTGTGTTTGGATGCGTGTCTGGGGACAGGGAAGTGGGGAGGGGAAACCCGGTGGCCTTTCATACAGGTGGATAGGGGTTTGGATGTTTCACCGATGTGGGGCACATTTTGCACTGGAAAAGGTAAATAACATTGAAGGATATGCAGCTGTCTTGAGAGGAGATGGGAAATGGGATCGGGTTATTGGGACTGTGGAATGCAGAAAGATTACGATTTAAAGGGCAGGTTTTGCACTAGGGTCTATGGCAGGGAAAGGAACTGGGATCTTTGGGAGGAATCAAAGTGGGAGTGGATTGGCAGGGGCGTAGAATACATTTGAGATTTGCTGGTCTTTCAATAGTGATGGTGGGACTTCTAGGAATTAAGTCAGTGGTAAGAGGACTGTCATGCAGAATGGGGAAAAGTGACTTAAGGACGAGGTTCACCTTATGAAGTCCCGGAATGAAGGTGGTACATAGGTTCAAGGGTGATTCAGTATGTAGTTGTTTTAGGGAGTGGAGCGTAGGGCGTGATAGATGATAAGATGCATTGATCAAGGAGAGAGGAGGGATAGCTGCATTTAAAGAGGGCGGTTTTTATATTGGTAAGGTGATGGTCAAGGGAGTTTTGGGAGTTACAGATACAGTGCACACAAATAAACAGGAAAAATGGAATGGCTCTTTTGTTATGGTAAAGATGGCAGCTGTCAAAATGGATATGTTGTTGAGTATTGGTAGGTTTACTGTGCAAGGACGTCAAAAATTTGTTATTAGAACAGGGAAATTTCAGTATGTATCTAGAAAAGTTATGCAGGTGGCGGAGGAGGTGGAAGTGAAAGAAACTGAAGATGTGGAGTTTAAATATAAAATGAAGGAGGTGAGGGATTCAGGTCCATGAGTCCAAATTAGAAAGATAACATCAATGAATTGGACCCAGAATATTGGTTTAAGGGACTGTGGGGAGAGAAAATTTTCCTCCAACTAGCCCATGAACAAGTACGTGTATGAAGGAGTCATTCTCATGCCCAAAGATGTACCCTGGGTTTGCAAAGTGATTTGATCTCTGAAGGAGAAGGCATTTTTTTCGAGGACAAATTAGGAAAGCTTAGTGAGGAAATCTGTAGTGGGAACATGGGCTGAGGGACGGAGGGAGAGGAACTGCTGCAATGAATTGAGGCCTTCACAGTGCATAATTGAGGTGTAAAGGGAAGTGACGTCAATGGTGGCCATTAGAATATTACTTTGTGGGGAGATCTGGAGGGCATGAAGGTGCTCTAAAAAGTGATAGGTGCCGTGGATGAAAGATGGGAGTGACGAGACTATGGGTTGCAGGTAGGAGTCAATTACGGCAGATATCCTTTCGGTGGGGGAGTTAACATTTCTCACTATGGGGTGGCCAAGATTATTTGCCTTATGTACTTTTGGGAAGCGATAAAATTTGGGGGTGCTAGGATTGGGAGGAGAAATAATGGCAATGTCTTTTGGTGATAGTCCTTCCTTGGGGCCTTGAGTTTTTAGGAAGGAAGAGATGCTTTTTTGATTATCAGCATTTGGCTCGCGGGAGAGAAATTTATAAAAATTAACATCATTGAGTTGGTGGTAGGCCTCTGCATTGTATACTTGACTCTTGCAGACTTTACTTTGTAGAAGTTACTTATATCAGTACTCATGATTAAGACTGCTTAGTACTTTTCTACAGTATTATTTTTATTTTACAACGCATTTCACTGCTTTATGGCTTGCTGCCATAAAGTGGCAAAACACATATGTCGTAAACTAAAATAATATTGTAGAAAAGTAATATGCAGTCTTAATCATGAGTACTCTGCATTGTAGTCAGCGGTGTTCATAACTACAACCCATGAGCCTTTGTTGCTGGGGAAATGATGATACTGGGGTCAGTCCGAAGTTTGCGGATGGCGGTGAGTTCACTTTGGGAGAGATTATTTTTGGGTATGATGGAGTTCAGGAAGTGGTGATCCAAATTTTGATTCATAAACTGTTTTATGAAAATTTCGACAGGATGGGTTGTGTGGAGTGCTTTGGGTTCAAAGTCTGAAGGTGGTCGAAGTTTTAGAATAGCTGGATGCTTAGGGACTTGAGAGGGTGAGTGAGTTTTCCAGAAAGTTCACCTTAGCCTCATAATCTTAGGTTGTGGCCAAAATTGAGAGAGTCGGCAAGAAAGGATACAGGATTGAATTTGGGGGTTGGTGAGAAGGGAAGGCCCTTGGATAGTTCAGACGATTGGTCACTATTTAAGATGGTGGATGAGAGGTTGATGACCTCGTTGGACGGGAGGAAGGAGGAGGGTCAGTTTGAGGCTGCTGCTTGGGAAGTTTGGGTATGGATTTTGAGGGTGGCGGAAGGTTGAAGAGACTAGCGAGAAGTATAAACTATTTCTTCTCATTAGATCTGCAGGTACTCTGAAACAAACGACCATCGTTATTTATTTTAAGAAGATTAATACAAAGAAAATTCGCGGTAAAAGAGTAAATATGGTTAGGAATAGGAATCCATTTCCGAATGTAGAGATGAAAAGTTGGGTTGGGGAAGGCTAATATTCGGAGGGAGGGGGCTTTATTCGGACAAATACAGTATATATCAGTAATAAAAATAAATATATTGGCCCTATTATTTTTTATAACAGTAATTCCGGTAATGAATAAGAATATTTAAGGAAGAGTTGGGTAGTACAGAGTAAAATTTGCCCTTAGTGGAGGGTTTTGGGGATGACTTGAGCCTGCATGTGGAGTTGACTTCGAATTTAAGACCCAGGGTGATTTTCAAGAGATTATTTTGGGAGAAAAAGGTGTGCCTTATGTACTGTCAAAGATGTTAATTCAAATCAAATTCACTCATCAAAAAAAATTTATATGACTCATGCATAGATATTTTATATATGTACAGATTTTACATACTGCCTCTTTATTTGGTCCCTCCAACAACGTAAAATCGAGATTTTACTGTATTGCTTTTGGGACCAGAGTAAGCTGATTGGTGTGATGTCAGAAACTGTCAGATTTGTCAGGTGGATCCCAGTTACTTGACAAAATATCTAATAAAAACCAATCTCAGCATTTAGGAATGGTGTTGTTGAAGCTATTTGAAACTATCCCTTTACTGTGCAGCATTTACATAATTACATGTAATTACAATTACTAATAGAAAGGGAGGATACCTATGTGGTTTTTTAATTGCACTTACAATTATCAATGAGACACACATTAGAAGTTGGAGCATTTTGATTGTCTTGTATAGAACTCCAGTTGTGTGAAAAAACCCAGAGATGCAAATAATTTTAGCCAGAGGAATCTTAAATATAGGCTTTCCTCACTATATTGGGTGTCTGACATCAGGTGCCTAAGAGCAGATGCTGGGACATATGTTTCCACTGGGGGCATCTTTAGCCTTATTCAAAAGTCTGAACTTACTTTGTTAAGTTCAGAGATGGGCTTTCATTAGTATGGCATTCAGTAACTTATTTAATTAGGAATCTGATGAAATTACGTACTTACCAGCAAATACATCGAAGCTGTTTCTTGAACTCTTCTGGTATTGACACTGTAAATTTGTACACCAGCATGGATCAAGAAAGCTGAATATGTGATGCGGCTGAGTGGAACAATTGTACTCCATCTCAGCACCTTTGTGATAGGGTCTGGAAGGATAAAGTGCTCAATGAGGTCATGTCACCAATCGGCCAAAACACAGATCGTAAATAGACCTTCATCTAATAATAATAAGCCAGGAGGAGCCCATTAAAAAATCATGGAAGATTCTTGCAGTGAAGGTTGTCATAAAGGCAACAGTTCAGTCAACCAATATTGAAGTTATGGTTAAAGAATGCATAATCACAAAAATAAGCATAACCGATCATTGTCTCACTATTTTTTCACCAGTTAGAATGTTCCATGCATTTTTACATGCACCATGCATTAAGCTAAAATAATCCTTTCTTTGTCAACTTTCTCATGTACATATAATATTTTAGTAACATTTCTTGTAAGCTATGCTCTATTTTATGGAGACCCTCACTTATTCGGGTCTGGATAATCTGGACTGGCCTCCAGCATGTATTACGGATGGTTTATTAAGGGATCATGTGATGGCATCACTAATGCATCTTCCAAAATGATTTACTGAACCAATTTTTTCAGTTGATATGGCTGATTTCTCACTAAAATTGAATACCTATGAGCTAATTTTCCTATTTATTTTATTTTACAGAAAAAATCAGCAAACACCAGACAGAAATGCGAATGCAATTTGCAAGAACATATATTGTGGGGAATATGGAGTTTTATATCCAATTGTGCACATCAGAGAATCGCAGTGGTAGGTGGATGAGACTTTTATTATTAAATATACTTAACTACATTTTTACATAAATGTAGTCCGTGGAGAAAAATTTCTTAATTCCCTGCTGCATAACTTGGCAGTTGTTACTAGGTAAAAGTATCGTTAGCAACTTCACCATTTAAGTATTGCATTAAGTACTTCTTGCATTATATACTCTTTGTTCTACATCTCATTTGCATAGGATGCCACTCATTAGCATAAAAAACTTTTCAATACTTTTTACTATCACTTAGCCGATGTTATTCAGTGGCATTACCCTCTTGATCAGTGTTGTGGGATGAGAGAAACTCCGCTTGGAGCATCTTGAAATTGATTCACTGCCACCCCACACTCGGCCAAGATTCGCTTTGGATTGTGCACTCCTGTATTGCACCATTAAATTTGGTCCCACTCGAATTTGGACCCCACACGTAATAGGCTGAAATCAAAAAAAGCTTGCCAAAAAAAAAATGCTTTTCCCATGGAAGAAGTTGAAACTTTGTATGGTCACTTTAAATTGAATGCTGCAAATGAAATTGCCCATCATTTTCAATAGTTATCCCTCGTTGGCAATTATCAGCCGCTCAAAGTTGGACGAATTCTGCAAAAAACGTCCACCTAATGATTTTCTCTGAAAACTCTGGGATTAAAGCTTGGTGTACCTGTAGTAGTTCACTTGTGGAATAAATATCTAATTATTAAAAGAACTGTTTATTGGCTTGAAGTTATTATTTTTAATGTTCACTTTGCATTATATTTGAGTTTACTATCTAACAAAATGACGGATGCATTTCATGGTCAATTGTTTGACTTAGTGCAGTAAGAAAGTTTATTTATAGGCTGATATAAGAAAAGTTAATCATATCACAAGTCTCTATTTAATCTTTAGCGTGTGAATCCAAAGAGAAGTTGTGTCGCCATAAATGGAATCGAATTTTCTATTGGGTGACAGTGCAGGTCTGCAAGGGTCTTCTGTACATGAATAGTTAATGGTGTACCGTTGGCTACATTTTGTCCCAAAAACACTGATCAAACATTTTCCAAACATTATCGAAGGAATCTAAAAAAAATCAATATCTGTTACCAGGATTCACTATAAGAAATTTTATATAATTGAGCAGGGTTTTTAATAATAGTACCGTATTTATTAACAGAGATATTTCAGTATTGTCATCGTGTGAGAAAAGAGGCTTTTTCCATCTCCCAGGAAAATGACAGTGTAATAAATTAATTTTTTAACACCAACTAAAATTTTCCTTGAGACCAATAAGTGTTGATTCCATTAATTTTATCGATTAATTCATTTGGAAATCCAAGCTATTTAATCAAGTATTGCAAGTGTTTCCTTTGAATTATTATCAATTGTCATACAACTCTCCTGGGAAATACCTGATCTGGAAATTCTTCTGTTGCTTGTACGATTGCCTTTTTGCCAAGTATTTATGTAAATATGGCAAATCAAATCTCAAAATTTCCTTTTTTGACTGATACATAAGATCTGTATGTGATCCAATTATTCATATTAAATTTTGAGAAGGTGGTCTTTCTTAGCCAAAATTTTCTCATTTTTTTGGAATTAAGTACTACATAGTATAGAATAAGGTAAAAACTGAAGAAAATTTAAAAGTACAGAAAGTTAAATCGAAGCCAGCCAAGTTTTGAGCCTTAAACCTTCTAGTTAAATCTCTGGTTTGGATGATTTAATTCAAATTATTTTTTATACAATGGTCTTATTATTGACACTCTTATCATTTTAGAATTTTGATGCTAATATGTATTTTTGCCACCTCTTTTTTTACAAAGCTAATTAAACCCTTCTTCGTAATAGCCACTGAGCTGGTATATGTAGTATCAGTATTGATAAGACTTTATCACCTTTCAGAACTGCAGTATTTAAGGCATTGCTTATAGAAATGGAAAGAAAAGGCACACTCACAGCTGCTGTCTGTGGCTTCTGCGAAGATTATAATCCCCATTCCCAGTGACCAAAGCAGCCTGTGTAGTGGGTTAAATGTGGCAGCTATCAGAACATTGTACTCATAATCAGGTTTGAGGAAAACTGTGGAAGCGATTATGGCTGCTAAGGAAGAGACCAGGGTAAGTATGAGGAGTGGTAGCTTTAGCCTCTGTAAAAGATGCAAGAGCCAAGTTAATGCATTTTATATTTTTATGTACTCTTTTGTGCCAGAATTTTCACTTTTACCCTGTCAAGTACCCTTTTATGACACATACCTGAGGAACTTTGGTGTTTGTTTTCTGTGCCTCATGGACAATGTATCCAATTATCATCCCAAGGAAGTATGGAAGTGCTCTCATGTAGCTTTGAATGTATGAATATTTGAATGTATCTTCTTCCCGAAGATTCAGCAGTGTTCTTGAAGTGATAGAAATCATTACATTAAATTTTGCTGTAACTCTGAATAATGTTAAAACACCAAAGTCAGTCTTTTGTAATGAGTAATCAGATATGAGGTACTATTTAATTATGTTTGAGTTAATTTCTGATGGGCAAATGTTGAACCCTATGTTCAGTAAAGCTTCTAGATTGTTGAAATGCCGTCAAGTGAAAGGTGATATCTTTAGTTAGGACTGGAGCATTTCAGTTTATCTTTAAATCTATATTTGAGAAGTCTGAAACAAATATACGATGGAGCAATTGATTTCTTTCCCTTTTTCTCACTGGGGAGATAATGATTATGCTGAAAACGAAAAAGAGCTGGGGAAATAATGGAGACACAAGCATATCAATATTAGATTTAATTCATTGTGGTTATATACTTATGAAATTTTCCTCTCTGTGTACAGTTTTGCTATTTCATCTGATTTGGGTCATTCTTGAGACAATTTTGGCAAATATCAACAATGGGGGATTATCATTCGAATTATTTTTTGATATTACCATTAAAATCAAATTTGCAAAGATTTTTATATAGATTTACGGAGTTGCTTCGAAACATTAAGGCCTAATAACCAAATAACTAATTTTAGAAAGTAGCATTTTTTTCTGTTTCCACAAAATGACCTCTGACGTCATTTCATCCATCGATCAAAGGCCAGTGGTTCGATTCCCGGTGAGGGTGGATATTTTTTCAAAGTATTTTCCAAATCTTTATACTGTTGTCTTTCCGGCAGAAGTGGACATCTTCACAAATGCCTTTTTAAGGCATCTTTTAGAATGGATTGAGAAGAAGCGATGGATGAAATGACATCACAGCCATTATGGGAAGGTTGCCCGTCTATTCAACTTTAGACTCCTATATCTCTGGAAATTTTTTGGAATCTTTAAGAGATGATTTGCAAATGATCATTCGTCATGGTCCCCTGCACGATAAAGTAAAAAGCAAAAATCGTGATAAACCCCCATTCAAGAGGGTAGTTTCATCTTCGGAAGCCAGCAGAACTGTAGCATGACGGAAATAATTTAGTATGTTGAGAAGTAATGAAAATAAGTTAAATAATGTATAATTATGTAGAAAACAATGCTCAGTTTGTCATTAATAGATAGGAATATCGGGATTAATTTATTTTCACAAATGAAAAAGTAACTTGGTTTCCTTCCACAGATTTATTTTCCTGGTACGACATGTTTCAACACAGCGGTGTCATCATCAGGTATCCACTGTGTCGAAACATGTCGTACCAGGAAAATAAATCTGTGGAAGGAAACCAAGTTACTTTTTCATTTGTGAAATTCAACTTCCACATAGTTGAGCTTGAAACCATGAAACGTATTAATTTATTTTATTTATTTTTTTTAGAATATGAGGATTATCTTGATTGTAGAAGGTTGATTTAATTGAAATATTTTTTGGTCTGAATCCAGCATGGGTACAGAAGGGCATAAAAGATCACGGGAAAGACAATTACCTGTATTCAGGATAAGAATGTACATCATTTAAGGATAAGAATGTTTTCAGTGAAAAAAGGTAGAAAAGCAAGGATGTTGTGGCTGTCAGCAACCTTATGAAAGCTGTTTATATCTTTCTGTAGAAAGAGAAAACATTAAAAGAGTATTTTGATATAGAGTGCAGTGCTGTAAGGCACTGAAGCCTGAGCATGGAGAATCAGAGGATATGAAAATATTCAGTGCATGGTATTGTGGAGTAGGGAGCATATTTGTTATCTATAAAAGTATTCGTGATATCTTAGTGATAATGTTTTGTACCCACCCTATTATCACCTTAATATTAAAACTACAAAAAATGTAATTGATGCTTATGATCTGCATTCATTGTACCAAGAGATGTTTCTGCAAACTGAAGTACTATTATGCATTTAAATTTGCAGAGTACTTGAAGCACCATTGCTAAGCTGCCTGAGAGTCCTGGAAACTTGAAAGGAAGAATGTTTCAGAAATGTAAGTTTTATTCCTGAACACTGGCACATCTCACCCACCAAGGAGCTATGCTAATCTGTTGAAATCTCCTGTAGTGATTTTTTTTGTTTAATACTTACTTGAAATAAACAAGTAGAATAGGGTCAAGTTTTTGAAGGTATGTCACAGTGAAGGCAATAATTGCTGACAAAGCAGTGATGCCTCCAAGTAATGCCTTGCCAATCTTGGGCTTGTGGTGAATGAGGAAAGTGATGGGGACACCAATCATGAAGAGATGCATGTCCACTGCCATGTACCAGGACTGGATCATGCACTGGAATGAGAGGAATACTCATGCTCACTAGAATCAAAGAGACAGCAAAAAATCACCTGCTGGGCCATTTATGTTCTCTTGCTTATAATCTTTTTCCTCAGTGGAGTGGATTAATGAGAGAAAATGAATTTTAAGGAAATGGATTGGCTACCATATTTAGATTTTGAAGATACTGTGAAGTAGCCCTAGTATTACCTTTACCCTCAAGTACACATGGAATGATTTCTACTGAAAACATGGGCACAAATCTTTCTTCTCACCCCCAGAACTACTACAATATCTATTGGAAATTACCATCATTGGTCTGCATTCTACATTGTACTCACCATGTGTTCTGGGTTCACAAATGTGTTGATGTAGAGCAGGTTGGTCCACCAGTTGTCTACGCAATATTCGCTCTCCTTGCCAACATTTGCTTTCCATGTGGGTCCATCTCCAATCCATGGGAAGATGGTGGCATAGAATCCCACTACAATCATGTAGAGGGGAGTGAGTCTGCCACCAAGTAACAAAAAATCAGTGTTATTTCATGCATTTTATACATATTTTTTTATTTTTAAATATAACTGAAATGATGATAATAATTTTCAGGAAAAAACTCTACAGTATTTTTTGCACTAAATAAGAATATATAAAACGATGGTACAGCCAGTATCGTTATACAGCTTAGAGGTTTGGACCATTACAAAGGAGTCACAAAAGAAACTCATTACTTTTGAAAATAAAGTATTAAGAAGAATATTTGGCCCTACCCTAGAAGGAGACAAATGGCGAATAAAAAGAAACAGAAATAAGAGAGCTGTATATGTAACAGGTCAGACATTGTCGCAGTAGTCAGAAGCAAGAGATTAAGATGGCTCGGCCATGTTTATCTAAAAAGTTCTGGAAATCACCCAGAGGAGATCGGTATAAAGTAACAATGAAAATAAGAACACCACCAGCTTTAACATTAGTCATTGCAGATTCAAAATCCATTTCAGTATTCAGGTAGCTTAGATCAATATCACAAGTATTAACAACAATATCTTGCTTTACCAATATTGCAACACCTCAATTCTTATTCAAAGTGTGGCAGTATGAGGCAACAACATTGTAGCCAGGAATATTAAGTGAAGAGATCTCCTCACGAGAGAGCCAGTGTTTACACACACAAAATATCAGGTTGATGTGACCCAATCAGAATTTCCAGTTCTAAGAGTTTATTGCGAATACATTGCACATTAATAAGCATAGCAGCTAGTTTAAAATCACATTCCAGCACCGCCGGGCTAGTTAACCCGGTGTGATATTCGTGGGAGCTTTCCGAAAAAAATGCGGCTTCACCAGGAAATTTTCAGGCCAGAAGGATGGAGTGGATAAAGTATCTTCGAGGCTATCATCGACCGACACTCGAAAGGACGCATATGCCCCTTTCGTCACTTTCAATTTCTCGATAGGGATGAAAACTCTATGATAAAGAGAGCATGTGAAGGAAGACTACAAAGAAGGAGACCACCTGGGAGTCCAAGATTGAGGTGGAAAGGACAAGTAGAGAACGATTTGAGAAAGATGGGAGCAGAATTGGAGATGGCAAAGGATAGAAGTGCTTGGAGACTGCTTGTTGGCGAGGCCAAAGACCTACTTGGTTTTCAATGGCCCTAGGAGTAAGAGTATTACTTGTAGGCGTTTAATTTTTTCCAAAATATTCAGCATATAGCCCACCTCTCTTCATTACATTCAAGCTGGTTGTCCTCCTACCTCTTACCCAGCATTCCACTTTCCTAAACAGCATTCATTTTCCCATCTCCATTTCCTCCTATCTCCATCTACCTACTCTTCCATCTCCTCATCTCATCAAAAAACTTTCTTTCCCCTCCCACTCTAACAAGCATTTCATACTTTGTCATCCTATCAGTCAATTGCGCTTTCTCCATCCTCCTCCACACCCTCATCTCAAATGGCTCCAATTTCTTCTCATCCTCTCTCTCTAGGGTCTAAGTTTTGCTGTCATACTGGGCTAGGCTTCATCTACATCTACATACTACCCCGCAAGCCGCCTCAATAGGCGTGTGGCGGGGGGTGTTAGGACACCAGCCGTTTAAATATAAAAAGGAAACGCTCTAATGAAACTACACCTAGCATTTATTAAAGTCCCTTATTGTTCGGGGGAAAAACGAATTCCCATACCTATCCGTTCGGCAAAATATCTCTCTTAATTTATCGTTTCTGTCGGACCTGGAAATATAGTGGGATTCTAATATGATATTCTCCGTGTTGCTGTTAAAGATATCTATTCTTAATTGCTCAAGTAATCTAAGCCTAGCGCGCAGCCTCCGAGTCTCTAGCGGCTCCCAACCTAATTCGTTTAACATCTGTGTAACGCTGTCTGTACGCCCGTAGCTGTTTTTGACGAATCGCGCAGCTTTCCTTTGTATTTTATTAAGTTCCCGAATTAAGTCTTTCTGCACCGGATCCCATATGCTCGCTGCATATTCAAGGTGTGGCCAGACAAGTGCGAAATAGCACCTCTCTTTTACTTTTTCATCTGAAAATCTTCCCACAATACGCTTGACGAATCCTAGCTTCTTCAGAGCTCTGCCACAAATATTTCTTATATGTGTTCCCCAGATAGGTTCGAGGATATCGTAACTCCCAGATACTTCACTTAATCTGTCGCCTTTATGTTAACACCATCCACAGCATATACATGGGGATAGTTGGACGACCTCCGCAAGAAATGTACCGCCGTGCATTTGCTCAGATTAAGTTCGAGTCCCCACTCTTGGCTCCACACATGAACGTTGTTTAAATCCGATGATAGAATTTCAAAGTCAGAGTGATCACTAATTTCGCGTGTTAGCTTTGTCAATATTTTCGGTGACAAGTTTGCCATCTTTATCAAATAACGAATCTACGGTTGAAGATTTTCCCTGAAGCTCTCTCGCATATGACCAAAAAGATTTAGGATTTTCTTTGAGTAATTAACCGAGTACTGTTTTCTTGAAATTTCGCAATGCAGTACGCATTAATTTCTTGGTTTTTGAGCGTTGCACAGCGTAACTTTCTTTTGCTTCAAGTTCCTTCGATTTGTCACCTAACGTATTGGACTTTTTGAACAAGTTGTACAGTTTTCTCTGTCTCTTAAGATCCCTCCTAACATTGTTGTTATACCAGCGAGGTCTTTACTGTCACATTTCAATTTTTGTGGAATATATTCGTTGATTCCCTGTCGTAATACTTCTAAGAAATATCATGCTCATGATTTTGTAACCTTTTCTGATTGTATGCACCAAAATGATGAATTTGCCTTGAATAACTCATTTGACTTGATCAGGATTCAAACTCTGATCTCCCAATATCCAGCCAGATGAGTAAGCCAACACCACTAAACCATCTCAGTTCCAGATGAATTTTGACATGTGGGTGTATGCGAACAAAATGTTTGTCTCCAGTCAACTCTGCAGCACAGAAGGTGTTGTCATGCTTACTAAGTTACTGTCGTGGAGTATAAACCAAAAGCTGTCATTGTAGAATGACTAATTTTAAAAACCAATATTGATTATGAAATACACTAATGATTGATTTTATGGGGTCAAACGCATGAGCAATTTTCATGGCAAATTTCATAACTTCGGTGTTTATCTTCACAACCATGCTACTGGCTACATACCAAATAGTTTATGTGTTCCTCTATGTGTAGCAGATTTCAGTACACCTTTACCTAGTGTCTTTATCAGTTGCTTATCCCTCTACTCCATTATTTATTTTTCCCTACTTCCTCCAGTATTCTCAATTTGACACCTTCTTAAAATCACCAAAAGGAGTCAACACATCCTGATTGTACTCTAGATATTTTATTCACTTTAGCTCTCATTAACCCAATGACATCACTAGTTGTTCTTTTCTCCAGATTCATTTTCCCTGTTCTTCAGCCTTCTGTTTACGATTCTAAGATCAACCCTTGTCAAGTAAAATTGCTATATTCTTTATAACCTTTGTTTTTATTTATATTAGGAGGAGAATCAAAGTTATTTTTACAAAGTCTTGCAGCCTAACTGCCTCTAATAAATCATTTTAATAAGCACAAAAAATCTTTGTTGGTCATTTTTTCCTATACATATCTATTCCTACGGTTTTTTTCACCCCATTTCCTTTGACAAATGCTTTTTCTAATTTCATTATCTAATATGTATTCATGGCCCAAACATGCCCCCCTCTTCATTGTATTTGCTATCTTTATCTGCAGTATATCATCTTGCAATATTCAGTATTTATATTCTTTCTCTACCTTCTTTCCTCAGTATTCCTTATCATTTCTTATGAGATCTACAGCTTCCAGATCCTTCTTGGATCTACCATTCCATTTTGTCTCCTGCTCTTGATATCCCTGTTTTTATCTCTTTCCACCCTTTGCACATATGTAGTTCCAATCCTCTTTTATTCCCTGAAGGTCTCTTCCACTAACTCTTGGCATTCCCTTCTAATAATGTGAGTTTGGACTTTTAAGTTCCATTTTCTGACTCATCTCCCCCTATTTATCTTTTTAAATTCTTTAACATTGCACCTCATCAACACAACATTGTAATCAATCTGCATTTATGTATTGCCACCTTAAAAACTGGGCATGTTGAGTTTCTGTTCTTGAATTTTACCTATGATATGATCTACATCATATCTCTTTTCTTTTATAAAGGTCAGCTACTTTCTCACCATGTTCAGTTTGACTTGCCCATAAACCATTATCTTCCATTGGAAATAAAATGTCGCTTTGTACATTCAACACACAAACTTTATTAACTGGCCACATACACTTAACATCGACCATAGTTTCAACATGTAAATGTCGTCGCCGTTTCACTGTACCCATCGCTGTAACAAAGCGACGTTTTATTTCCAATCTCGTAGTTCCACAAAGTGAAGCCTCAAACGTTAAACTGCATTATTCTCAACTTTTCTTTCATTTCTGCATTTGCCCTCCTTATCATTCTAATCTCCCTTTGTTATTCACCTTTATTGTACAGCATTAAAATCTCTTGTAGTAGCATTGCTGGGTAAGGGTATTTTTTTCAGGATTTCAAATACCTAGTTGATGATGGCACCAAATGTTACCATTTGTCCTACTGGACAATATATTAAGTGGCACCTTAACACTAGAAAAGGATGGTAGGGGTCATTTAACCTATTTTTGTAATTCAAGCGAATATTTTAGTAATTATTTTTCATTCAATTCCTTTGAAGTTATGTGACTTTGTTCATCTGTACCTATCTTTTAATGTAGGTGCAAAGGCTTTTGTGACAGGGAATGTGCAGGCTGCATTCTCGGGAATCCATCACGTACGTTGTTTAAGAGTGACAACAGTTTCACCAGTGTTGCAGCTGGCGTTTTCAGGTCAAAGATGCCAGCTGCAAGGCTGGTGAAAGTGTTGTCACTCTTAAACAACACACGTGATGGATTGCCGAGAATGTAGCCTGCATATCTTTTAATGATTTTGATTAATGACAGTTCTTGTGTTTTGTTGGCCATTCCTTCTCTTTAAGGTATTATATAATAGAGCATGCTTTATTGGTGTGGCCATGGTGAGAGAATGGATGAGAGTCAAATTACAAAACAGATTTATGATAGAGGAGTAAATGGGGTGAGATAAGGGGGTAGACAGAGGAAATCGAGGGTAAATGTGGTGGAAGAGACTCTGAAGAAGAGGAATATTCAGAGTCTTTAGAACAAAAGTCTGTGCAAAAAACAATGTGTAAATGTAACAGAAGCAAGGATAGGGCACTACAGAAGAAATTATTTAAAGAAAGCCAATTTCCCAGGCCTAACCTCAATAAATAAGCTCAGACTGTGCATAGGTACCCTGACAGGGAATGGAGTGATGGATATATGTATGATACCAAATTTTGATCTTGAGAAGAACTAATCGTGAGTCATAGTTGGATACTAAATTCCACAAAGTTGCCCAGAAAAAATTAAAAGTGGAATGAGTGGATTACTTGATAATTACTTGTGCAGTGTTAATACAGTTTATCAGAGTAAACATTTCAAATATGTATCTACAAAGTTGCCATAATTAGATTAACACTTCAAATAATCCCCCTCCAAACCTTAAAAACCGGTGAATGTAGATGAATGATACCGAGAGCTTTGGGTTTTTCTCCAATTCCCTGAGGAGGAGGACGACCAGGAGGCAGCCACTAATGATGAGGAATGTGTCGACCACGACAGTCCCTCCCATCAGCACGCGAGTGTCTACCCGGTGGTACAGCTGTGAAATGAATAAGTTGAAATATTTTCAATGGCTTGAACTTAACTGAAGTTTAGGTTGATGATTATATGATATCATTTATTCAATTAAAACTTGTTCAATGTGAAGGGAGTTACAGAAATTGGTAAAAGTAGAAGCAGTTAACATATTGAGATACATAGGTACTTAAAATCCAATCATTTTCTAGCACCAAGTAACTTTATATCTTTCATGTAAGTATGTATAGCACAAAATATTCCTCGCTTCATTTTCACTCTGAGAATCACATAGGTTGCATGCATTTTCCTGAGTTTAGAGCAAGAGGCCACATTACAATAATGGTGTGTCCATTAATTTATTTGAAACCAAAATACAAGAAGAAGAGCCTCCCAAGAATTATACTTTCTCCTAAACTATCACCATTAAGAGTTATGCAAAAATTTTAGAATAACAGCCCTTAAGAATGACATTTAATATTGTGGCTATATAACACAGTATCTTAAGTTTACTGGTGTTATTCAGTTAATTAATGATGGGGAAAATATGAAATCAAAGGGAATTATGTTCTAGTCCTTATCTTAGATACATGTAATCCCATAATGCTAATTAAAAACTACTAACCGATTCTACATATTCAGGATTTGATAGTGAAGATGCAGTGTTGAATATAAAACGATGCCCAAATATGATGAGAAAAATGGTCATCAATTTCAATCCATTGATAAATGCAAATGGTTCCTTGCAATCAGCCTTGGAAGTAAGTCTTCTGACATTAGTAATGGAGCTGAAGCATCGCAATGCTCTCACAGCACTGCCTAATGAAAGAAATGGAAAGAAGAGTCACTGATATCATACATAAAATATTCTGAAGAATGCATGGATAGGAGTGTCTGTGAGAGAGGTCCCATAATATTTCTAAACTTGCCTTGCAACATAAAGCTGAGTCTTAAACTTATATGGGAACATTCTAAGTTAGTTGGGGATTTTGGTCTCATGGTGGATCTTGGCATGACTTATATGTAAGGACCTATATTTTTCGCATTTGTGATAACGCAAATTTTCATGTTATTTTCTCATTTTTTATGTGAAAAACACTAATTTTGGCACTTATTAAAAATAACACGATTTTGAAATATTTTTGTCATTTTGTACCATATGCTTTGATGCATATTATGCATCAATTGCGATGAAAGATTTTCAGATGGCAGTGACAAAACTATAGCTCCAGCTTTAGATTTCTAAATCATCCGACCAATATAGTTGTACACAATGAGGAAATACATGTCACAGACCATGGGTACACCCATTTCCACAACATGGAAATTAAACTCTTTCAAGCCTTTTAAAGCGCATGGTGCACATCATTCCTCCTTTCCAAAGGATAATGGATCATTGTGAGAGAGAGAGAGGTTCACGAGGGAAATGAAGCCATTCTCCTTTCGGAGGATCTCTACCCTTTCCAGGTTTTATGGTCAAGTCACTGTTGGCTCTCTCTTCATCCTAAAAAACATCGTTTTTGATACTATCCATTCTGTTTCAAATCCATGCACAATAGACGGTGGTGATTAAGTCCCAAGCTATATACCAAAGAGGGTGAACTCTTCAGGTTGGAGTCACGTCATAGGGTGAATCTTTTTCATACAAAGAGGGTGAAGTTTGCCATGAAAAAAAGTCATTTGACTTGACCGGAATTCAAACCCAGATCACCCAATTGCCAGTCAGGTGTTTTAGCTAATTATACCACCAAGCCATCATATTTCAAGGTGAATTTCACCCTCTTTGGTGTATCTTTGCACCTGTGCATGTGACTGCATACCACATCATTTGTACAATTGCAATGATTGGAAAAAACAAGTCCCAAGCTGTTTTGATCTCCTTTGCTAATTCAATGACCTACAGTTTCTTTATCTTTGAAAAGTTTTTTTATCACAACATCTCAACCTTGTAATTTTAATGACATTGCTCCGGCAATAATAACTAGGTCCAAATGCATTTCAGCCATTCCAGTCTTCGCTTTTGTACAGGTGGCACTTCACAGCGTCAAGTACAAGCGTTCCCCTTTGGCGTAGTAATGGACCTGGGCACTTATTTCAGATGGCATGCAGCCTATCACACATAGGTTCGCCACTCATCCATCCTTTTTCTCGCTTGCAAAAGATTACCCCTGATCCCTCTGATGATAGCTTTTCCTTTGCTATTATTTGATATGTTAAAATTACATAATGGAAAAGACGTTTTCTCAGCAACATCCTTCTACGCCAACTGATGCTTGTTTAGAAAGCTTTGCATGGAATCATAGCCCTGGACTTTCTCCGTTATAACTTCTCCACTGATGGAAAAGCCCTCTCTTCATTTTTCCACCACAAAATCATGGCCATTTTTGAGATCTTCAACTTTTCCTTTTCAGGGTCCTCTAAATGCCTTCATAGTTGAGTTAGCATGTTTAATTGTATCTAAATTCTTCAGCAATGATCATACAGATGCTTAAATGCCATACTTCTTTGAAACTTCAACATCGTTTTTCCAGCCTCTTGAGCCAAGGGTATCTTACAGCTATTTGACCTGCCGTAGGGTCAAAGTTCAGCTGATTCTAGGTGTGGTTTTTTTCTGTGTAAAAAAACATCCATATAGTAGTCTCGCCAATTTGGGATCACTCCAGTTCGAAAATTTCAAAGCTCTTTGCAAATTTTGGCGCCTTGATACAGATACTAGCAAGCATATGGCTGCACATGCAATGCAATGCCCGGTGCGGTGCGGGTTGCGTCCTGGAGCCTCCCTTTCCCCCCCCCCCCTTCCTCGGAACTCCGAGCACTGCAGGGCAGTCCCTTGACTTCACAAGCGTGAACATGGGTAGGCAATGGTTTAAAATGGCCTTCATCCTCATCTATAAATTATTTCTTGTTGTTGAGGTAAAATTTAAGGTTATACTTTTCCACCACCCAGCATCCATTTTCTGCAAACTTAGGATGTGAAACCGAAACAAAATGTATGGCATCACATTAAAAGAAATATATTGTATAATTGCAAACCTTAAACATCAATTTCAGGCAAAAGAAACTAAAGTCCTAGCTGGCATCCTCAAGAGTTATTCCCTAGGACTTCTCATGGATGTCCCCAGGTGCTCAAGCCTCCCAATTACACCATTTTATCAACCCGCTCCGACAGGAAATTTCTCACAGCCAAGGAAAAATTATATTAATCACATCAGTGCTGGACCTTCATCGAGACGTGGTTAATTGCATCACAATCTTCGTCAACACCTGGCAATGAACAGGACTTCTTTTAAAAAAATAATTGAGGGTACAAAGGTGAATTAGAAGATATTGAGGCCTGCCTAAAACAGATGTAGCTAATCACCATTTATGAGCCCATAGTGAAGAGGCAGTGAACAGTGTTTTCATGGGTTATTTTGAAATAATCTGACAACTTTGCTCAGGCATAGATTCAGAGAATCTACTTTCACCTTATAATAGAGTTCTTACTCAACGCAAAACCAACTTGAAAAAGAGTAATTTGGCCACTTTGTCTATTTTTTCTGTTTAAGGTTAGAAAATTGTCTACCAAATTATTGTTGAGCCTCTTTTGAGAGTTATTTCCTGTTTTACCAGCCACTCTCATGTCCATCTAGTTCTCCAACCATCTTAAGACTGCATACTGTATTATTTTTGCATTTTCAAGTGGTTTGAAAAGTGTCTTCATCTGTTCTTTCTACCATTATCTCAAGAATGCACTTCCAACCTCACCCTCTGAAAATAAATATAGGTACCTAAAATCCTAAATTTGTTTACTAATTGACTAGTATTTTTCTTCTTCTCTTTTGTTTTAATGGCAATGTTATTGATAAAGTTGTTATAATTTATTATTATTGTTAAATTTGCATACAGATAAGATGTTTAATAACATCCCTTTCTCAGAAAAAGAACCTCACCTTTTGTAGGTCCCTACTTAGGTGAATTTGTTTCCCCATATTGCTAGAAAACATCTTTTTCCATCAATTCTTGCATCATCTCATACTCATGCATAAAACTGCATTGGGTATGCTCTTGCAGTATTTTCTGTGCTATTATTACTGATTATGAATAGATATTTAATGTTTAATAAAGTGTTATGCATGGTTTATTAAAAGGAAAAATGTGTTTTAGGATTAAAAAAAACGTTACTCTGTTGCTGTAGGGATGATCTATAAGCCGTTGATGAAAATGTTTATACTGCCACTGACCGTTGCTAGCTATCAGCTAGAATTTTTTAGTTATAAATTTTACTTAATTTATTCATGTTAAATAACTTCAAAATTCAGTTTAAATTCACTATTTTTCAAATTTTTACTTAGTTTTTAGAAAATTAAACTTAGTGGAGAAAATAAGTACATGTATTGGTTATTAAAAATCTATGACATTAAAAACTTCATAAAAATGGCCTTGTTAGTCTTAACATCCTCCCTGGAATTTGCTTGTGGTGAAAGTATTAAGGAAATTACTTAAACTTAATCAAAGAAAACCAAGTCTTAAGATGTCAATTTTGTGACAGGAAGGCTTCTCAGAAAAAATATTGTCCTTAAATACCTCAACTTATTGTTAAGTCCTAGGTACATTTGTATTACAAAGCTCTTGAAAAGTAGTTGCATTTAACCTGAATATGTGGTATTTTTCAATATTTAAACTGGTAACTTCTCAAGAATCTTTCATTTGTAGTAGAAGGAAGGAAGCACCTGTTTTTTATCAATATTTTTTGAGATAACAAGCTAAATTTTCTAGAACATTACTCATTTACAAAACCCACCCAACTTCGATTTTTGCTGAAAGGATCTGTTAAGTGCACATTTTTACAATGTGTATCATTCTGTAAATTTCCTAAGGGTGAAGTCGCCTACTTTCTACTTTGTGAATAAAAAGTAGTTACACTTTTGTTAAAATAATGGCAGCTGCTGGCAGTTTAAGCAGACACCCCAAATGGAGGAAAGTTTCCGAGAAATGATTGAACTAGGCATTTGAAATATTGATTTAATTAATGATAAATATGGGAATGAAGATAGCAAATTAGAGAAATATTTTGCCTTTTTTGCTCCCACATTTTATGCTTAATTTCAAAGAATTGAGTGACCCCCTGAATTTTTGTTTTTTTGTAAATGTCTCGTCATAGTCTCACCTCTTTCTCTCAAACTCTTCTGGTCACTGTTTTGCAATTCATACAGTTCCAGGAAGGATGCCAGAATCACGAGAGTCACAAAACTAGCAATGATGGAGCTAAAAGAGAAAATATTTACTGTTAGCCCCAGATTTAATATTATTGATTAACCTCAAAATGAAATTTTGAGAAGACCTGTCAACATATTGCCAAAATTTAGGGTCAGTACAATGGGAGCATGCCAATTGCTAAAATTCTTTGATTTAAATTGCCTTTTGTTTTGACAATTAATTTTTTAAATTGACAATTGTTGCCTGGAAAAATTTGACTGGGATCATGGTACACGTTATATCAAATTGAAATCCTTAAAATTTATAAAGTTGATGTCCCGATGATAACGATTCAATTAAGAAAGACTAAACATGCAAAATAAGCCACCACGAACCAAAGTTGTCTTCAGCTCAAAGGTTGCTTTGATCAGTAAGGGTAGAGCTTACTAGGTTTGTGCATAGGCCAAAGGCTTGGTAAAATACACTAATTAGTAGAAATGGGCCACCCTGAATATTACAGCGGCAATTTTCATAAATTACCACAGTATTTTTCATAATTTACCACAACCCCTGAAAATTACCTTTATTTTTGGCAATTTTCAGGAAAATTCACAGAGTTTTGAGATAATTTTTCATACTGATGAATTCCAAACATAGGTATTCTTTTAAGCAAATTCCATAGACATTTCTTATGTGTGTATGTACGTATTTAGGTATAATTTGAGGCAACTCATTTTTAGAATATTTTACTTGAATGATTGCATTATAGATAGGGTTACCATATTTTGAACCCCCAAAATGCAGACACTCTCAACCGGATTGATCAACATGCTGTTAGGACTGTCAAATGAAACATTATTCGTTCAATTATATACTGTCAAATAACTATATTCCACGGCACACCCCTCCCCCCAGCCGCTATCGCCCCAACCCCTGCCTCGTGTCACAGAGTGATCTGGTTGCCAAACTATGAACTATTTCCAACCCATGGTAGACCAGTAGTGCCATCTATCATTAGTTTGTTTAAAATTTTGTGCAAAGAAAATAGCAAACCACGAAGCACCCTAAATGATGCCATATCCTGGATTCAGCTAAATCGAAAGCCCCGTGGATTGGCGATCGCCGTCTATCGCGCGCCCTAATAAACAAAAGCACCCTAATCGAAAGCAGATCGCTAACGGCGTAATTCAATAATCTATATAAAAATGTATATATGTAGTTGGTGATTCGAGATGAAAACAAAAATCAAAAGATAATACTTCCCAAAAATAAAAAATGCGGATATTAGCAGGAATCGTAAAAATGTACGCGGATGCTACATTTAAAGTCGAAAATACGGACAGGTCCGCATAAATGAATGGTATGGTAACCCTAATTATAGAGTAATGAATGAGGATATTAGAATATTCTTCTTGAAAATTTCTCACACTATGACAAAAGAAATTGAGATTGCATGTTGCTGCCGTATTTCTTTTACAACTTTTTAATTTGTAATATGTATATAATTTTGTATTAGTTATGGTTTAAACATTGATATTCCCTTCCTATTCATATTGGCTTTCTTACTTGATCCTACATTGATTATTAATGACTTAAAACTTAAAATTGCTGGAAAATGTTGGTAATTTTAAAAAATTACCATAATTTTACATGGAAATTAACCTCAAATGAAAATTACAGTAGTTTACCCATCTCTTCTCATCAGGCTAGATGGGTCATTTCCTTTCCCCATGCCACCTGAAGTTTCCCAGAAAGATTTTGTTGCTATTAAAATCATGCTGTGCAAGATTGTAGGTTATTTGGTGAGAGAACCAACACCTGAGATAATTTGTACCCTTAACTATTGGTAGGTAGGTTTGTTAGGATGGATTATATGGGAAATGGTTGTAGGGTTGAGAGAAACCCAGCAGTAGCATTAGCCTAATCTTAACAAATATTGCCAAGGAGTCCACTATTTAACATCCCATCCAATGAACTGACATGAGTAGTGCACTTGAAGTGCTCTCCGCATACACCAAAGTAGGGATCAGGATTCCTCAGAAAAATCTTCACCACTGCCAGGATTCAAACCTGGGCCCTTGAGATGGTTAGCCTATACGCTAGCCACCACACCAATCTGACCCCCTTGTAGCTTAGACGTGTGTAGCTTGATGTGCTTGTAGGCTAATCCTAGATTTGAACCTAAGACCTCCATTCAGCAGCCCAATGCTCTAACCACTGGGTTAACTCACCATGTGTGAGATGAGTAGGGAACCTATTTCTTAGCCATAAAATATATAATTATGTATGTATATATTTTTCTTTAAACAGGAGTTTGGAGTGAAGGTCAGAGAATAGCTCTCACCACATAGCGATCATCCCAGAGGATGACACCGATTCACTGTCTATTTCACTTCCCATCTGGGTGGTGCACATGGATGGGATGACTCGGACTGTATACAAGGGTTCACCTCCTGCCTCTGGGCTCCCCACAGCCAAGGAGGAAGCAAGAGGCCGCAAGGCAAGGGTCAAGTGGTCTTGGACATCTCCTGCAGAGCAGGAATCAGGCACACACACTCCCCAGCGCAGGAGAGTTCGTGGAAGGGCTGATGGGTCCTTATCAGCCTCCTTTGATGGCAGGTAGTAATTTTAAGAAAAACAATAATGGACCCCGTTAAAAGGGTCCTTGAGATAATTAACTTGCCTTTTGATTTAGTGCAAATAGCACTGAATCAAAACTAATAGGTATGTTCATAAATCCTGACATTTACTATAGAAAAATGGCATCTATTTTATGTATTATTTTTGCATAACTGACCCATGTAGCCGAATTATCCATTTTGTTTTCATTTGTGCCTCGCAAGGAAGAATGAAATGGGATGCATTATGTCAATAGGAACTAATTTTCTTTCTAGTGGATACCCATTGTCAATCTCTTTAACATCCGAATGCTTTTCTTTTTGTCTGTGCCATTTAGGCTTGAACAGTAATTTGGCATATTGGGTGGTTAATTGGGCTTTAAAGGAGTGCAAAGTTTATTCATTGTTTTTTACTCATGCTTAACCTGATAAAACATGCAATATCAAAATGAAATTTTCTTCTTTTATAAGTAGAAATAAGTAAATCTTCTAGCATTTGGTAATACTGTTTTTACTAATCCACGTTGTCTCTTCCCCCTCCCCCCTCATTTTCCTTAACCCCTACCTCCTTAGGGCTTGATATATATGTAGCGTTCACTCACTAAACCTCGTAGGCCCTTGGTAATGACACTTTCACGTTGAAACCAGTTGGTTGTGCAATAAAATTTGAGGAATAATAAAAAGTGATGTGTTTTTACCAACACTCAGTAAGTTTATCAGAGAGGAGGTACATTTTTTGGAGTATGCACTTATGGAATGGGATTGTGGTATGGAACCAACCAAATCTTTGTTTGACTGGTGGGATCTTCATCGGCATTTGATTCCTAAAATTGGCTAACTAAACCCCTCCATTTTTCTCTTTCACTCCTGAGTGGGTCCCTTACTTCCTGATTGAAGGTTATCATTTTGATTGATACATAGATAGATAGGATTATTTGTCATTTGTTCTCGCTTGTGGAGCCCTTCTATTTTTCCTTGGACTATGATCCTAATTATCATTTCTTCAACAGATGTCTTTCATAAACAGCGTGGCAATTTGGTTTAAGTAATGCTGCGAGACCTTTAACATTGCTATCTATTCCAAGGTCTTGTAAATCGAAATTCTTGTGCCCTTTGATAGTGATGAAGGCCTCCCCCAAAACTACAAATGATACTTCCAATGGCTTGTTTACATGTTTTATATTTTTGCAATTGCTATCCTGAAGCAGCTCAAGGCCTCTCTTCTTCTGTTATTTCTGCATCCAAAATGACTGATTATTCAGCAGGTTATATTCTAATTTTTCATCTATGCTTTGGCTTATTTTTTGTTCTAGTATCCTACATCCATTTGAGACCAGGCTCAGCATTCAGCTTACAATTGGTACCATTTCAATCATATGTAATTAGGCTAAATGACCCATCTTCCCCTGTACAAGAATATTTTATCTCTCCCCTCCCCCAATTTCCTGAAATCCCCCCCTTTCAAAAAATATTTTTAGATGCACTGTGAATTATGAAGCATCATTGTGGACACCACTGGCTTCTACATTATACTAATTAATATAGAAGGCAGTGAAGGAATTCTATTCCATTTTCTTAAATCTTGGTTCATGTTTACCCTTGTAATTTTCTTTTATCATAGGCAACTTTCCATGACTTTGTATGTATTTTGGTTGAATTTTCCCTATTTTTTAAGTAACTGGAAGAATTCTCCTGCTATGCTGAAAGAGAGCTCTATAATAATATGTGATTGGAATATGGTATGTAGTAGGATATCCCATCGTTGTCCTCACTTACTGCTGCATTTATGCTGTAACATTTTGCAGTAACCATCAATGGCTATTGCAATATGTTAATGGTTCATGCATTGAAAATTTATTTCCGTGGTAATTAAATGACCTCTTGTTGACCTTTGGAAGAAATATTTGCTATGAAAATTGTACCATGTGCACTTACTTTTGAGAAAGATGTAGTTAGTAGTCAATCAAATACTTTAGTTGTCATCCATCTAAAATTTTGCCAATGCCTTTATTTAAACTTCTTATAGCAAAGTTTGAATCCATTACTTTGACCTGCCTAATGTGTCAGTGAGTTGCTAGGTAATGCTTATTATCAACTTACCCTAACTTTGTCCCATATGTTCGGTTTTGTTGAGTTTCCTTCCAGTGGTGGTATGATGGTGATTTGTGCGAGGCAGTACTTTCCCCTGATGAACGTGCTGCTGTTGGAGGCTCTCCCCCTGCCATCATGCTTCTCTTCCCTCTTGCCCTCCACTGATAGACATTGCTCATAATTTCCATACTCGTATGTTGCACCAAACAGCACTCCTGTAGGCAGCTTTCCATTACTGTCAAACACTAATCAAAAAACAAAAGCCAAAAATGAAATCAACTCCCTAATAGTTTGAGCAACAATGATAAATTTGGAGAAAGCAATTCAAGGATATAGAGAGGAATCTTATGTGAGGAAGTTGAACTGCCTTCCAGGGTTACATGAAAAATCAAGGGGGAAGGAAGACTGTATGCTCTCTCGATGACTCCAAGCGATCAGCATTTTTTGTACGAAGTTATCAAGGTACAGCACATGACTATTCCTAAACCAAGCATGAAATTGCTGGAAAGTGTAGCTTCATGTTCACAACAAGGGACACGAAGTTACACTCACAGGGAAATGGTCTAAGCCTGCAATTTGCAGGTAGAAATTGACACTGTCATTATTGAGTCAGAGAGTCGTTAATTACAAGCAGTGGTGGGCTGTGCTTAAAGTTAGATTGTGATGTGTTGCTCTTTGACTACTTTGTGTCAAAAATGCTAATTGTTTGCAAGTAAGATTACCGCTGAGCTCAAACATCCTCCCTCTATTAATTTACGCACCACAGCATCAGGACTCAGACCCTGGGAAATCACCCACCAGTGAGGTTAATTTCTTAGGGTCTGATTGTTCACTACTGTAGTGATAGGTTCACAAGAATGTCTTTGGTTCAGGCTGCAAGTGAAGTTAAAAAAATAAAACTTCAATGAACTTCATGGATAGAGATAATCCCTATCCATATGATGTCTCATCTGCTACGCCCTCTACTATTTGAGCTTAAAAGAGGTGCCAGAAAGCTGCAGTGCACGGAAACTTAAAAAGAAAGAAACTATAAACAGCAGAGAGTGAGGAATTACAGGATGTGCTTGCGGAATGGTTTTATCAAGCTAGAGCAAATGATATCCATCTTAGCGGTCAGCACCTTTCAGAAGAAGTGGAGATAATAGTGTTAATAGTCGTTTGCATATTCAAGGATTTGCAGCTACCGTTGGTTGGCTGAATCGGTTTAGGAATAGGAATGCAATTATTTACTGGCAAATAATTGGTGAATCCCAGGCTGTTGATTAAATATTCATTGATACTTGGGAAAATGAGAGTCTTCCCATAAAACCCATGGGATACACACCCAGAGGCACATACAATGCACATGAATTGAGGCTTATTTTTAATCTGATTTCTGATTATAGAATGCTGTTCCATGTCCAGTCATGCAACAGAGGTAAATGCAGCAAAGAGCAAGTTACTGTTTTTATATGCTGCAATATGGATGGGTCAGAGAAATTACAGGACCATGTCATAATAAGCTCCAAAATAAGGCATGGATGCCTGGAATCCTATTCACTGAGTGGCTGGGGAAATTTGAGAGGCAGATGGGGGGGGCAAACATCATAGCATTATTTTATTCATTCACTGCTGTCATGTGCATCATTCAGATTCAGGTTAGTGTAAAAACGTTCCCATCAAATTCTTTCCACATAATGCCAAATCAAAGCCCCAGCCTCTAGATATGGGAATTATGAGGGCGATGAAGCATTACATATTACAGGAAGATGATAGGCTGGCGCCTATTAAATTAGGTTGATCAGAAGACAGAGAAGAAGGACATTAAAATCAACATTTGTCAGGCCATGAATTTTGTTGCAGTCAGTACCCATATTTATTTCCACCATTATGATAGCTACTTTTAAAAATACAGTATGAGTGCAGAAAAAAAGTATGGCTGCATCTGCTCACTCGTATTTCCTTCCTTTGTAGGATCAAGTAATGCCACAAATGGCGCAGAACTGCTTCCGAAACCTGGGTGTAAGGTTGTCACAGGTGAATAGGATCACTTCACTGACGCAGAACTTCAGAAGAAGAAGCTGACCTAAGTTTCATCGATGTATGGTAGAAGATTCAGTCACTTTTTGAGTCATAGGCAAATTTTAATGGGTTCGAGTCAGTGGACGATTCTACGTCAGTTACAGCTGTGCCAAATGTCAAGGAGGTACTTCACTCCCGTGGACGCCGTGACATGGATGGAGATTCAGATACGGGTGGCAGCAAAAATTATTGTGATGAGGAATGTCCACATGTGCCTCTAGTGGAGGGACTGTTAAAACTCTGAAAAGTCTCTGACTCTGAAAACGGTGATACATGCGCCAGATGAACGATGGAGAAGTAGTGTTCAATTTCAATTCATTTATTATTGTGGGCCTTTCTGGCCCTTGAGATATTTTCTCATAGAGATTAAATTGGAGTTTATTTCAAAAAGGAGACAAGTAAATTCGAAAAGTATAAAAAATAATATAATAATAGGAAAAATACAAAAAATATACATGTAAATCTCATTAACTGTGAGCTCACCAGTATTCAGCTTCAAAATGTGTATACATATCACGCATACTGAAAAAAATTCTTCTTAAGTACATATTTACACAATATTTTCCAAGTTAGATCGGACAATAATTCATAACTATAATAGGTAAAACAGTCCATTAATATATCGGAGAACAAAATTACATATGTACCTATATATGTACATTCTTTTCCACTTCACGTAAATTATTAGAGCAGCAAGATTAGCTATGTAGGTAACTGCCATGCATTATTAAGAAGTAGCTTGTACACTTTGGATTTAAACACTCGTATTGATTGTAAGTTTCTTATTACCGATGGTAGTGAATTCCATATTCTAGCAGCTGTCACCATAAAAGATTTATTGAGGAGTGCTTCTGTGATGGGGTATATGAATGTCAACAGAGTGATTCCTGGTAGATATTGAATGCATATGTCTCTTCCAAGTGAATCTTTCGAACAGATAAGGTGGGTTACCAGAGGATAGTATTTTAAAAGTAAGACAAGTGAGATGATACAGGCGACGTGTTTTATATTTCAACCAGTTTAAGCGGGCATATGAGCTACTAATCCAATCCCATTTTTTGAGGTCAAAAATAAAGCGTATTGCAGAGTTCATGGTCATTTGCAGTTTGTTATTGTTTTCTTCATCGAGATTTGTTAGCAGCAAAAAGCAGTAATCCAGGTGTGGGAAAATTAGTGTTTGTACAAGGGTGGTACATACGTATTTTAGGGAGTACAATATTCTTCGATCAATATATGTAATTGGTGTAATATGCGTAGGGTTTTCTGTTTAGTATTTTGTACTTGTTGCTTCCAGCTAAGATGGTTATCAAATGTTATACCAAGGATCTTTATCGTTTTATCTAATGTTATGGTATAGTTTCCTATTTGGATGTTGGGCAAAGACGGAATATCTGTAGAAATGGGTGACTTTGTCCTTAGGATTATTGACTTGGTTTTATACTCATTTGATAAAAGATGGTTTTTCAGTGCTCAGAATGCTATTCACTCGATATCTTCATTGATCAGTGTGATTGTAGATGTTAAATCAGATATCAACGAATGACAATATATCTGGAAATCATCAGCCTAAAGATATTTATGGTGTATTATGACTTGGGGAAGATCATTTATGAACAGTGAGAAAAGAAGAGGGCTAAGTACTGAACCCTGAACTATGCCTCTGGAATTATTAATCCAGTTAGAATGTGTATGATCAGGCCCAACTACAGATTGGGTACGGTTACTGAGGTTAGATCGAAACCACACTACTGAACTCCTTGAAAGGTTATATTTGGTCAGTTTATGGAGGAGAAGCTCACGATCTACCATATCCAAGGCTTTTTTAGAAATCAAATAATACCAGAACTGCGACCTCTCATTTTTCCATTGCTCCTCTTATATCTTCGGTGTTGTTCAATAATGCTGTTTGGGTGCTATGTCCTATTGGAAAGCCAATTTGCCATGCATTTAATATGTGGTTATCAATTACAAATGTATTCAGTTGTCCGAATACAACTCATTCAAGAATATTATTAAAGGCACAGATGTATCATTGGTCTGTAGTCTGATGGTTTGGTAGGCTCAGAGAATTTCGGGATTGGGCATATTATAGAATGCTTCCATATCATGGGATATTGGGCTGTTTGAAGGGATGCATCAAAAATATTTAAAAGCACAGGAAGTATGACTGGAAGAGCCTTCTTTATAATGGAAATATGTATTTTGTCATGACCTTTTGCATCTGTGATGATATCTTTGCATGCTCTCTTGACTGAAGAGGGAGGAGTGTGGGAGAAGTAAAACCGGTTGTGCTATGACTTTCTAAGATGTTGCTCGTGTTGCACTCATTGATACTTTCATTTATTGAAAAATGATTACTGTATATTTCGGCAGATTAGGCGATAGTTGAATCATTAAAAAGGCCCCCAAAATCCAGGGTTTTCTTATAGGACAGATACAAAAAAAATAAAGCAGATATATGCTAAAACTATAAAAATTTGATGAAAATTTACACCTCGTCTTATCTGAAGGTCTTCTTATCTGCGAAAATATACAGTATTGAGTACATCTAAATTAATATTGATAGCATTATTATTATTTGGCTGTTTTATACCAATATCACGAATAGTTTTCCACATTGTTGTGGCATTTGTCTGTTTTCTGATGGCATTTTTAAAGTGTTCTCTTTTGCCCCTGCGAATCATGTCTTTAACTCGCTTTTGCAGTTCTTTGTATTCTGTGTACACAGCTGGGTTCTGAAGCGTCTAAACAAAGCCCAAGCCCCATTTCTTTCTTTGATTGTTGTCTTTATTTCTGTTGAAAGCCATGGTTTTGGAGGGTGGATAACACGAACGGTCCTTATAAGAGCATGAATATCGAGGGTGTTGAGGAGCAAAAAATTTAATACTTCTACTTTTTCATCAATTGAATCAAGTGCACCAATAACACACCAGTTTATTTTGCACAGGTTGCTAGAGAATCTCTCATGATTGAATGAGTTAAAATCTCTATAGGTAACCATTTTTGGTATAAAAGCAGGGGCTGTTATCTTAAAGGTAATGCAAACCTGATCATGACAGGAGATTCGAGGGTCAGAGGTTTGCCTACACGATAACACTTTTTTGAGTTCGTCAACACAGATTAGATCCAGGGTGGTACTTGTAGACTTTGGATGGCAAGTATAAAATGTCGGGACGATAGGTTCTAAGTTTACCACCTTTCATGACATTAAGTAAAAGGTCACTGTATACACTCTTATTTGCCATGTTTATATTAAAATCACCCATAACTATGTATGACATTATCATACATTGGAACCTTGTTAGCCAGAAATATCTCCAAGTTTGACATATTATATGATTTTGGTGGGTTGTGAACCACCACTATCATAATTTTAAAATCTGTACTACTGATTTCGATGGCGATACACTCCAGTTTGGCTTCATAAACATTAGCCAAACAGCCAACACATTTAACTCTCAGTGAGGAATGCACATATACATATTCCATCTCCTCCTCCTCCCTTTTCTTCTCTATCCTTCCTGTAAAGTACATAGCCTGTAAGCGCAGCAACCTCTGATTTTACGGATGGTTTAAGCCATGTCTCGCTCTCACCGATTACTTGCATAAGGTTAGTATAATAATACAATCTGAAGTCTTAGATGTGAGCGAGAAGCAATTGAGCATTTACATGAGATATATTTAACTAGCCAGGGAAAGATTTTGAATCGTCTGGGAGTGGGGAGCTGTTTTTCATAACTGAGGCCTCAGCCTTAGTTATTTGTGGATAAATTAGAGCACTTATAAAAAATCATCCAGATTTTTTTCCATCTGAATAACTGCAACGGAACTGCCCACCAATTCCCTAACTAGATTATTACTGTTTCTCACCCAGACGAACTTCAATTTAGGTATTTTTCTTTTTTAGATCTCTGGTGAGAGCAGAAACGTATCTCTGGTGCTTAAGTTCTGCCTAGTCTGCCGCTTGGCAATCAGTTCATTTATTTACTCTGCCTGATAAAGCGAACAATGATAGGTGGTGGGTGAGAGTGAATGGGGCTAGTATTCCGTGGTCATGGCTTAAAGGCACAATCTATATCCTTAACAGTTAAAGGCACATTAAGAGTGGAGCTAATTTTCAACACAACACTCTCAATGCTCTCATCTGTGTTCAATGGCACACCTCTTATCTCAACACTATTTTGTCAACCGGTCTTGTTCTTGTTTATTCACCCTACTTTCAAGGTCATTTACGCTACCTTGAAGCGGATTTGCTAGCTCCTTTACGCTTATCAATTCCTTCTCAATCACCTCAAACTTTGTTGATAGACCAGTGACTGGAACATTATTTTCACTTAATTTTTCATTTAATACAACTTGGTCTTCTTTTAGCTCATGTAATTCCTTCAAAACCTCCTGCAATAAGGTCCAAAGTTCCATCGATGACATCTCTAGTGTCTTGTCCACTCCCGGTGTTATAGGCTGCACTTCTGGGTGCATCCTGCAGTCTATGCAGACGGGACAGGTGATGCCAGGTCATCTAATTGGTGTGTCATCTCGTTGAGATCCTCTATCCTCTCCAAGACATAGTTCACAGGACCAGGGTTTCTGTAGGTCCTCCAGCATCCTTTCATCTTCCTTGGTAAGAATTTTGCCGAATGGGGGATGTAAAATCGAGCAAGCATTGCTTTGGAGGGAGCTGCTGTGTTTAACTTGGTGGCCACAAGTTCCGCAGTTAAGCATGACGCACTTAAGCAAGAGCAGAGGTACAACCGTACGGCTCGGCGACTTGGGGAGGAATGGTATAGGATCACTTCATTCGGAATGATTCACTGCTAAATGCTGCCTTTGCAGCCTCATACACTGCGAAATTCCAATCAACAATTGACTCTTTTTTGCTCAAATTTGAGTTAAATGAACAATGGAGGTAGAAATACTCAACTAGATACATATTTTACCATGCAAACTTTTTTAGTGTAGGTTGATTACATTTTCAGTGTGCTTTTCGCAGTGTGTTTTTGTATTAATTTTATTTTTACGGCCATTGGAGAAATATCATATCTGTTTAACGTTGTCAATTGTCATATTTTGTACAAACCCATCCGCCTATTGCATCACCAAAATTTGTAAAGTTTAGTAAACTGGTTAATTTATGAGTCGGCGCCCCCTAAAACTTTTCTGCCCCCTCTAGACCCAATTCCTGGTTACGCCACTGGTTTTACGAATACAGTAGAGCCCCGATTATCCGTGCTAATGGAGGGGGAAGCCTAAACGGATAATCGAAAGTGACGGATAATCCTTTCACGTACAATTTCGTGGCACTTATGTGGGCTTGCTTTCAGTACCATGCTTTCTAAAAATCTTTCGCGCATTTTATGATGAAATACTCTTATTCCTTAAATAATATTTCGTGTATCAGGCAATCGTTATTTTCATTTACTTCTATGAAATATTTCGCCGACTAAATTGATGTTTGTTGTTTACGTGCAATAAATACGCTCCATTAATTCGTGGAACTTTCTTTCGGTGGTGAATCTTTTTTTCAGGTGCGTAATGCGTTCCGTTTTTACCTACCTACTTGTGATATTTGCCCATCAGCAAGAATTTTAATTCATGATCGCAACGTGTTACATTCATTGTGAAGAATCAGATCGGCCAAATCACGTATGTTATCTCTTGAGACTCACGTCAAGGTAGCTGACCCACACTTGTAGGACGACAGCTCCTGGGAGTCCGTAGAGAGCTGCAGGAGGTTGGCAAATCCGTACCACCCTCGCCCGGCTGTGCGCGAGAGATAGAGATCTTCTCTCTCCCCCTCCCAAGCGGTGGAAAGAGCAAAAGGGGAAGGGGCGCGCACCGCTCTCGAGCCGATCCTTCAGTGGGTGGACGAACGACCGTCTTCCAAATTGCAGAAACCACTGTTTTCCTGACGCGAACTTCTACACCCTTTTTCCGAAGCACTTCCGAAGAATACCTCTTCCCTTCTCTCGTAGTGCCAGCGTGCGAGGCGGGCGCTTGGCTGGATGACGGGTGACCGCGCGAACGGGCACGCAAGGGCATCTATGTCACTCGGACGGGCGCGAGCACGGGCTGGAGGCATGGTACTTTAGTAGTACCATGGGCTGGAGGGGTTGGAGCATGACAATCGAGAGATAACGAGATGTATCTCTCGGTGGTCATGGCTGGAGTCGCCCGGGTTTTCCGACCTCCTGCATGTCTCAAAGTCCGATCCCTCCATCCCAAGCTGTAGCCAACTCATCACTTCTGCTCTGTAGAGATTTATGGTCGCCCCTCGGGAGTTCCCGAGTCCCTATCTCCCTTCTTACTCTGCTCTCTCTCGAAAAAAAGGCCAGGTCACTGTCCACCCCAATACCCGAACAGATGATGATGAATGATGAACAGATGATGAACACTATCAACATCGGATATAGTCGAACCCTTCATTGTTTTTCGCTCCTGAAGTCGACGTACGCTATCCGATTTAGAAGCATAGTACTATAATTTGGCTTGGTTTTTTACTATATCGCGCACTGTGGAAATGCCAACACCAGAGTCCGCCGCCATATTAGCCTCCGGGTGTCCCTTGGATGCCCTTTCAATAATATTCAGCTTCTCCGAAATGTATAACACGACGCGCTTTCGCTTTTTTTAAGAATTGGACATTTTCAAACAGTTGTTTTGCTGAAGAAAACTTGGCAAATATAAGACGCCCGTGGAAGCCCAAGTCGCGCGAACGCAGAGCAGTGATTCAGGGGGCTCAGGGTAATGCAACACTCATCTGCGTGATTCAACTGCCTGCTGAGGACGACGGAAAGGAAGAGTAGGAGAGGGAGGGGAGGGACCAGAAAGAGGGAGAAGGGGAGGGGGTTCTTACTGGACGGCTAATCCGCCGGACGGATAACCGAACGACGGATAATCGACGCTCTGCTGTAAACCTCTTATTCAATCCATGGGGATTAAGGATTTGGGATTAATCTTTACATATTCACTGAGTTTTGATAGATACATTGACATTATTGCAAAGAGAGCTAACAAAGTGTTAGGATTCATTTCTAGATTCACTCGAGACTTCCATGATATAGCCTGCATTAAAACAATGTTCACTACACTTGTTTTTGCCAATATTAGAGTAAGGCTGTATTGTCTGTTCAACATTTTACAATTGCCATATCATCATTCTTGAGAATATCCAAAGACATTTAGTCAGATTGTGCATGCATAAATGTGAAGCTGACCTTAACACCATCTCTTATATAGACGTATAGAAATATTTAGGTATTTCAATCCTGTCTTCCAGGCGTATCATGGCAGATAATATGTTCTTGCACAAATTATTGAATGATAGGGCATCAAGTCCGAATCTTCTGGAGCTGATTACCTTTCAAACTTCTACACATAATACCAGGAATAAGTCCTTATTTTATAGATAATTTCATCAACGTATCTGACCGACCGACCCTCCCGTGCCCCCTCCACTCTTTCTCTTCAAGCCAGACCTCTCTATATACAATCTCCCATGCCCCCCATGTGACAGTCCCGATTTCCCAAAACGCCACCCCCACCCAGCCCCAGGCCCTTCTACCTTCCGCCCTTACCGCCGACCGCGAAGTGTTCAACCTTCCTTCGTCTCCATCGATGCGAACGAACTTTCAGTGCTCAGAAAAGGACTCTCTTTCCCCCCCTCTCCAAAAGTAAACCCAGTAAATATTTTCATTGACACCTTGAAATCCTGCCGAAACTTGCGGTTGCGTGCATTCTGGAAAACCCAGCCTTTCCCTTCCCTTCAACTATTCAACAGCCTCTCTCCAAATTTCTCCCGCAGTCACAACGTGAACCGAAAGCACTTCATGAGGTTTTTCAATGCACTCAATTACAGCATTTGCTATATCCTCTCCACGTGTTAGACCTTTGAGTGGCAATAATCCTAAAAGTTCTTTAGGACCTTTAGATGAAATAAATCGTAAATTAAGTGAAACTTGCGCTTTTGATTTGTCGATCAGACTTGTAAAATTCTATGAATACATACGCATGCATATTTTTATCATTTCAAATAGTCATTTTCAACTATTCAAACTTAACGGAATAATGTACGAAGAAAATGCTGAGAAAATAAAAAACTAGGTGTCCAACAATGATGAGATCATCATCATCACTAAGGCAGACAAGGGATCAACTGTTGTCGTACTGGACAAACATTCCTACACATCTGAGGTACTTCGGAAACTAAATTATCCATGTTCCTGAAACCCCCTCCACCATAACCCTAATGCTGAATTCCAGAAAGAAGTAAGCTTATTCCTCGAGGAATTCAGACCATCCGAAGGCCTTACTCCCTCCGAAATCGCCATCCTCCTACCCTCTAACTTCAAAACTTCCCATTTTTGCATTCTTCATAAAATTCATAAAACTAGCAATCTCGGTGACCCCATTGTCTCTAGCATCGATTACCCCACTGAACAGATCACAGCACAGGTTGATCAATGCCTTCAACCCTTAGTAATGTGTCTCCCCTCATTCATTAAATATACCTACCACTTCCTCGACCTTCTACACGCTATCCCTATCCCTACTAACAATAATATTCTTATGGCCACTGTTATGTATGCATGTATTATGAATTTAGTTGATTATTTGTTTGTGTTTCTATACTATGAATTTTGTTGCTTATTTGTTTGTTTTTCCTTAGCCATGGTTTTTTATATTTACTATTGTTGTGTGTTACGCCATTACCGCAAAAAAACGTATGTGTCAAATTCGTCGATAGTGGTTTTAATTTTATCGCCGGACACAACAGCCACAACAGATTTCACTTCCCTCTATACCTGTTTACCCCATCACGAAGGAATTAAATCACTCCGTTTATATCTCTCCCACTTCAAAAACCACATATTTCCTCCACCAACTTTATTGTTAACCTGGCAGAATTAGTATCAACAAAAGATGCTTTCTCCTTCAACAATCAAGTTTTCCTTCAGATCAAAGGCCTTTTCATGGGCCATCTTGAAAGCACTTTCCTCAAAAACCAAACCCTGAAACCTCTCATCTGGGCCCGCTATATTGACGATATCTTTTTCCTTCTGCCTCATAGCCGTGAACCTCTATTTTCCTTTATTTCCACCCAAAACCTTTCCTTTTCGGTTTCTTTCACTTCTTTCGTCTCCAATTCCTCCATCATATTTTAAGATGTTAATATCCAACCAAAAAACAACATTCATCACCTCCGTCCACAAACATCCCACTAACCATGGCCATTGGTCATTGACCAATGCCTCCATTTTAACATACCACATACCAAATGCCATCCACCACATACCAAATGCTCCATTCCATGTACCTTCTCTGCACGCGGCCACCGCATCTGTAACAACGCCCACTCCCTTCAGCAATATACAGATAATCTCTATCACTCCCGCAGAGAATGCCGACACCCTGAAAAACTCCTTGCCGATCAAATCCTGCCCCCCACCACCAATTTCACCCCTCGGACCAAAAGCCACCACACCAATCTGAGTGGTTAGGCGGGGAGAAAAACGGAACAGAGATACAAGACGAGTCTAATTTTACTGGGTATTTAGAACAGAAATCAGAATCACTTTGTCATCAGAACAATCGTGGAAATTTGGAAGAGCATCGATAGGCGTCTGCGAATTTTCTCTGGGAGAGTTGGTATTTAAATGAGCCCTCTGTTGCGTAATTAAAAAAATAAGCTAGAGAGATTTTTTCTTAAAGAAATGGAAGGGGAGATATTTTTATGACGTCACGACGGCGGCAGCAGTAGTCATCACAGCGCGGTCCTTGCGTGACTGCGGTCGCGCGTGACAGCAAGAATCTCTTGACTTCCAACTGTCTGATTTTAATGAGTTAGCCATCAGCATAATAATTTTGCATCTATAAAATGACATTCTTAAATAGATGGCATAATAAAGTAAGATGGCACAATAAAATAGTTTTGCATATTAAATTACCCCCCCCCCTTCTCCTTCTCTGTATTTGCATGACGCCTTCCCACTTCTCTTTTTCATGGAATGAGCTCGACGACAAGTTAACAACACCTACGAGGAAGAAGTATGTTGCAGCGAGCATATGCATCAGTGGCTAGCGAACATATGATTGACATTTATCTTACGACTGAGTGATGCCCTGAGAAGAAATAAACTGTCCCGGACATTGATTTTTTAAATAGAATCTGATAATAAAATTTGCTTTTTATCTCACTGAGCTGACCATGGTTTCGAGAGGAGACATATTCGTTGGTGTACCTAACGGGTGGCGTGGCCGGCCCACAGTGGGACCAATTCCCGGATTGCCGGCCAAAAGTCTATTTTTTCTTTGTTGCGTTAGGTATTTTGATAAAACGAGTCCCTATGTGAAAATAAATGCATTTATGATGCCTTTGATTGCTCAGTAACGATTCATTTTATTTTCGTCACTGTCTTCTGCAGTATTTTGCAAGTGCGGAATGGTTTTTAGTCTAGAACCTAAAATTTTAATATGGATATTTATTGGAGTGATTAATACATTTCATATGATTCATAGCTTTTAAGAAAAAATAATATTTTCATTCTGCTTGCACAGTTTGTTTATTGAGAGATATGAAGGTCGTGATGAAAATTATTAAAGAAAATGATACGCATTACAAGAGTATGCACAGATCGTGATTCACAACTACAGCATCTGGATAGCCTGGCACTGTGGATGGTTGAAGGTTCATAATTTGTTCATCCATGGCATCTTTTACCCTATTGATTAGTTCTTTAGTCTCTTTCACAAATTCCAGCATCACAGGCCTGCAGTACCTCGTGGAAGAGGGTCGGGGATTCTGCCACACCACTGTTTTTCTTCCTTTACGTGGCCCTGTTTTTACGTAAAGTTGGAGTGGAACAAGACATTCTATAAACAAATCACTGTAATTGCATCCTTCTAAGGCGCACTTTTGCTTGCAGAGGGAATGGTATCCGCTACCATCACAACCCCATTTTGACACTAAATGCATATCTTTAAGAAAATCTTTTGATAATCGGGTTAAAATCTCTTTTTGTAAGTCAATTAACCTCGTTGCTGTTAGATCAATTATTATCTGCAGCTTAACTTCCACCTTTGTGTCCGTGACAGTTAGATGGTCTTCACGGGGATAGAATTGTATTTTCACTTCTTTTACACGCTTATATCATGGATAAAGATCTGCACCTCTGCCTTTTGCCTGACATCTCAAAGTTTGATACGCGTTCTAGGATAAATCTGCTTCTAAAATAACAGCTAACGCCTCTTGTGGTTCATAAGGTCTTAGCTCAGCAGAATTTTTTTCGGATGACCAAACCCTATTTATCTTTTTCGCACGCGCTGGTGAAGTGAGCAACGCTTCGGATAGGAGTTCCACTTCTTCCGTTTTACCCTTATATCGCAAGCTGTAGCAAGTGGCGTGTACTAGGAGACTTGTTGCCTTACTCCTTTTAACGTCTTCCACTTTCCTCCTCTTGCTCCGTTCACTGCTGTATTCATATTCTTTGATGTCCAATGACTGAACAGAAAGTCCGTATTTACTCCAATATATGACTTCGGGTAGTGATGCGAGAAGGATTTAAATATACTTGAATATAATTAATAAAGTTTTTTTAATCTTTGGAAGATGCTGGCAGGTCTTTTTCCAATGACGATGTTTCAGGAACTCTTATTGTAACAGATTTTTCAAGCCACTCTTTACAATTTTGTACAATAATATCTTCCTTGCGGTGCTATTTCTCCCACTTGGATCTGATTGCGGCGTAATATTTTCTGCATTTTGACTTGATTTCATGCCTGGCGAAGTTTGCTAAATCTTTCTCAAGCAGTCGTTCAATATGCAGATCAGCATGTGCATATCGTGCGGCCCAACCTCCAGGAGTTTGCCGCAAAATTTTATATAATTCTAGGCGTGATATCGAAATTGACATATTTTAAATATTCAAAAGCAGTAGAATGTTTGTCAACAAGTCAATTTAATTACGTTTCCTAGCAACAACAATTGCCTATGCGCGCATGCGCAGTTCAACAACTGCTAACTACCTATGAGCCACTCGCTGCCATACGTACATGCGACACGAAAAATCGTTCCTAAACTCGCATCCGCAAGTATCCGCAGTTTATATTAAGGGACCAATAAGAACAATATAGTATCTTCATAACTGAATGGATAAGAAAGCGGGGCCTCGTAGGGGTTTTTTTGCAATCCTTCGTTTAATTCCGGATGATTTGGAAAATACGTATAGTCATTAAACTAGAAATATACCTATTAAAAATTGAAAAAGTGAGATTGTTATTAGACAGGATTAAACTCTGAAAATGCCTTAAACTCGGGAAAAGTAAAAAATCCTACTAAGCTTCCATTATTCGGAGCTGATTTAGAAAATAAAAGCGCGTAGGTAGAGCGGTTGACGGAGCAATTTATAATGTGCCCAATTCAGCCACCTGCTTTGCTTTGAAATAAATGAGAAATAGGAAATATTTTGATATTTTTGGTTACTCCAGTCATTCATGTACCCTGCAGAAACGTTTTCATCGTTGTTCAAATTATTTGATTTTTTGGGGTTTTGGCCGCGATTTCAGGCATTGGTCCCACTGTGCGGCCCCCGCCAGGGCGCCATCACGGAGGGAGGGGGCAGCGCGGCGTTTTTGAACTATGTTTAAAGAAATTTGTGTTTTTATTACCAAATCCTTTACTAAAAAATAAATTTTTGGCTCAACCACAAGCCTTAAAAGATAATGACAAGGAAATGTTTTAAGGTTAATGGCTTCTATCAAAAAGTGGGGGGGCCTCTTTTGCCTAGCTCGGTGATTACGTTTTTCCACTTCCTTCTCTTTTTCCTTATTTATTTTTTCTGTGACCTATTGCTTCTCTATCCTCGTTTCAATTACGGTTTTTTCAGCCGCGCCTACTAATTCTGTTTTTAAACTATCACATTTTCCCTCAATTGTCCCCATTTCCTTAGCTTCACATATTTTCCTGTTCGCTAGACCCTGCTATTCCCTGCGATTCGCTAGATCAGTCGCGAGCTTGCTCCCGAAGTGAACGGTTGTGTTGTTTCCACTCTCTGGTCTACTCCTTCGAAATGCCAAGTCATTGCGCAACATGTGACCTTCCTGTAAAGCGGGGCGAAACACTGTCTTGCAGTGTCTGCATGAATCTACACCACCCTCTTTGTAAATCTATTACGGAAGAGGACCTAAAGGCCCTGGAAGAATTGCAGAAGTCATGGACCTGTGAAAGTTGTCTTGACAAGATACGACTGGATCGTCGAGATGACACCCCGGTCCGATCCTCAGTTCGTGCCGTTGAGGATAGTCGGAACGACACCCTTGACAGATCCTCTGTAACTACTGATAACGCTGTGTCTTTCAAAGAGGCACTTACTGCTGGCACCACTGTGACTACGTGGACATCAGACACGCCAGAGATGACTGCCGGGGAGATGAGAGTCCTATTCCTGCAAGTTTTTGAGAAACTCGATTCAATAAAGGGAGACCAGGTACTGGTCACTGAAAAAGTAAGTGAAAATAGTTCCCTCTTGATCGACCTATCAGGAAAAGTTGAAGTGCTTGAAAAAGAGTTTGTGAACATAGGCAATAAATTAGTGGCTACTGAATTATCTAATAAAGTGCTCCTAGAAAAGGTGAGTGACCTTGAAAGGCAATTGAATAGGTCGGAACAAGAAGCTTGGAAAAAATCAGCCGAAATCAGAGGTGTTCCTTTTCAGGCGGGTGAAAGCCTTGAAGATGTCGTGCTAAAAATCGGTAGGACCCTCGGAATGACCCTGAAGGCCGAGGATATAGACAATGTGTTCAGACCTCGCCCTCGTCAAACTACTGAAAACCCATCTTTCCCTCCCCCTATTATCGTTCGTTTTACCAGGCAGCTTACCCGTGATGAGTTCCTTGCTAAAAGACGCGCTAAGAGAAACCTAAATTGCCTGGATATGGGATGGTCACAGTCAAACAATCCCATTTTCATTGATGAATCCCTCACCACCACAAATAGGAAACTCTTTGCATCGGCCAGAGAACTTAAGAAGAATGGAAAACTGCAATTTGCCTGGGTTAGCGGTGGGAAAATCCTTGTAAGGAAAGAACAAGGCTCGCCTGTCCAACGCATCCAGAAACAATCAGATCTTGATCATTTTTTATAAGCAGCTCAAACCTCCCCTCTCCTCTCCTGGAAAAAATTAAATCTGAGGAGCTTATAACTCTCTATCATGTTAATGCTCAGCCTCTTCTTGCTCACATCGAAGAATTTAGGGAATATTTTTGTACAAATTTTATGCATGTAATCGGCGTGAGTGAGACCTGGCTGAAGCCTTCAATAAATTCCGAAACAGTGTCGCTGCCGGGTTATTCATTTTACCGTAAAGACAGGATTGGGAAGGGAGGTGGTGGAGTGGGTTTATATGTGCATGGCTCATTGGCTGTAAAATGCATTGGACGCTCTCCTGATCTTTATGAAAACAAACCAGAATATCTCTCTCTTGAGCTTACAAATACCCATATGAAACTCTTTGTTGTGGTTGTGTACAGACCCCCAAAAACGGGGTATCTCTCCGATCTGGAATCTTTAATTAGTAACACCATTCCAATGTATGAGAATGTCGTTATTATGGGCGATTTTAATATCGATGTTTCGAAGAAGTCGTTGGATAGAGATTCTCTTTTTAATATAATGCAGGGTTGTAATTTAAATATGGTTTCATCACAGCCCACTTGTCATACTAAGACTACAAGTACTACTATCGACCTTATATACGTTGATGACCTCCAAAAAGTAGCTTCCTATGGTCAATCAGCAGACCCCCATCTCTCCTGTCATGATCAGATCCATATTTCCTATCGCATTCGAGCGCCAACTTTTGTGCCTAAACTTGTAACGTTTAGAGATTATAAAAACTTTGATATTTTGAAATTCCAGTCCGATCTAGATGAAATTGACTGACCCATGATTGGCACTATAGAAAATATGGATGATAAAGTTCACTCTTTAAACTCCATTCTCCTTAACACGCTAGATAAGCATGCCCCCGTGAGAACGGTTGGTGTCACCCATCCGCCTACTCCGTGGTTCACTCCCGAGATAAAACAAATGATAATAAAGAGAAACAGATTCCGAGCATTATTCAGACGAAACAAAGATCTTAATATCTACTACGAGTACATAAAATTACGTAAATTGGTGAAAAAAATGGTTAAAAACGAGAAGTGTGCATACTTCAAAAATACCCTCTCTAAAAATACCAATTCCTCATCAATGTGGAAATCAATACGAGATTTGGGCGTATTAAAAACAAAAAACAAACTTGAAAATCTAAATGTCCATCCGGATATCTTGAACAATTTTTTCCTGAATGTAACACATAACAACCTCAATTCTTCAACTTTTAACCCTCCCGTTACATTAAATATTAATCAGTTCTTTTTTTCGTATGTTACTCCGCAATGCATAATAAACGCCTGCAAAAAGATTACCTCAACTGCTAAAGGTCATGATGGCATTTCTATATCATGTGTTAAAAATGCCCTTCCTGTTATACTCCCCACACTGATGAATATATTCGACTCTTCCCTCCAAACTGCTCGCTATCCTGAAATATGGAAACACTCGCTGATACACCCTATACCCAAATGCGCCGAGCCCACCGATCCTAACCACTACAGACCAATTGGTATTCAATGTGCTATTGCAAAAATATTCGAACATATTGTCCATCAACAACTGAATAATCATGTTGTTCAATATAATTTACTCAATAAATGGCAATCTGGTTTTCGGGCCAACCATAGTACCCAGACAGCTCTCCTGAAAATCACCGAAGATATTAGAGTCGCTATGGAAAAGCGTCAGCTTACGATCCTAGTCCTTTTTGATCTCTCGAAAGCCTTCGACTCAATCAACCATGAACTTCTTTTTAAAAAATTAAGAGCTTATAAGCTCTCCCAGAGTGCGGTGAACTGGTTTAGATCCTACTTGAACAATCGTACCCAGGCTGTGGTAGGAAAAAATAACACATTATCCAACTGGGTCTATAATCGAACTGGCGTAGTTCAAGGCTCTGTATTAAGTCCTTTGCTATTTTCTTTGTTTCTCAATGACCTACCGAAGTGTCCACCATTGTAAATATCATCTATACGCAGATGACTTCCAGATTTATTGTCACACATCAACTGGTGATCTAGAATCTGCAATAGCACTCATAAATGAGGATATTGAAAGAATAACAGAGTGGACGGATAATAATATATTGAAAATTAATGAAAGCAAAACTAAGGCGATAATAATCGGTAATAATCAACTACTTACACAGGTAAACATTTTATCCATCCCGAAAATACGGGTGCGAGGGCATCAAGTCCCTTTCGAAGAAACTGTAAAAGATCTCGGTGTAATATTGGATAACAATTTAAACTGGAAAGCTCAGTGTTTACAAATCAAGAGGAAATGTTATAGTGTACTCCATCAGTTAATAAAAGTTAAAAAAATGTTAACTATCAATACACGAACTACACTAGTAAAAACCCTAATATTTCCTCATCTCGATTATTGCTGTCCAGTGTTTATTAACATTGACGATGGAAATAACTCGAAACTTCAGGCTGGTATGAACGGCGCAATAAGATTCATATGTGACCTCCGTAAATGGGACCATATCAGCGAATCTTTTAAAAAACTTAAGTGGCTTAAAGTCAAAGAGCGACGGCAATTTTTTCTCCTGATTTCCACTTTCAAAATAATCACTACTGGATATCCACAATACTTATTCGAACTTTTCACCCTAAAAACAGAAGTGCACAACCGCTGCATTCGATCTCATTCATCTGATCTCCAAATCCCCCAACATCGCACCACAGCATTAAATAAATCGTTCATCGTCACCGCCTCACGTTGCTGGAATATGCTCCCAAACGAAATAAAAAATGTAAAATCAATGGAATCATTTAAAAAGAAACTCTATTTGTATCTACTAAAGGAAAAAGTTATCGACTAAATTATATGCAATGATTTTCATTTCTTGAAATAGTTATTGTGGGAAAAATTGTAAAATATGACTTGAAAATGTTTTATTTATGTGTGCTGTTACACCATTTCGTATAATACTACAGTCTTTTTTGTATTTGACTTGTTTATTTTTCTTTCTTATTTTTTCTTTTTCTGTTTTATATATTATCTGTATGAAGTGTATGTATTATCTCATGGACCTTGGAGGTCTACGATAATAAAACGATTATCTATCTATCTATCTATCTATTCCCTCACTTTCGTCCCTTTCAATACATTCATGTTCCTCCTCTTCATCCTTCAACTTTTACTTAACCTTTGGAATGTAACATCACATTTCATAAGCACTAAGTAATGATATGAGCCCGTATGGTGTGTAAGGTGATGTTTAAACCAAATATTTATTATTACTAATTTATTTTTCCTGCAAAACTCGACTGCCTTCTCACCGCGGTCATTTCATGTCCCTAGCCCATACCCTCCCACTTCAGATCCATCCCTCCCCTCCCCCTACACTGCATTCCAGTCGCCCATCACTATCAGGTTTTTCTTGCCCGGGACATCTCTTATCATATCTTCTAGTTGTTTTTATACCCCACCCTCCTCTATACGGTTACTTGTAGGCATGTACACCTGGACCGCGACGAAATTCGTCGGGTGTGCCTTTATTTCAGCCACTTGTATCCTGCCTCTCACCTGTTCATTTTTTAATTCTCTCTTCCCCAATTTTATATTCAATACCATTGCTACTCTCATCTCCCCCTTTATAAACTACCCATTAATCATAGCTCCAATTTTATTCCTCAATCTCACTTCTCACTGCACAGCCTCAAAGCATCTTATTTTATTTTTCTCCATTTCCTGTTTTATATTTTCTAGTTTCCCGGCCCTCATCATTGTTTTAGCGTAGCAAGCTCCTATTTTACCGCTGCTTTCCTCTTATTTCTTCTTTTCCTTCGTAACCCTTTTTTCTGCAACTTATGTTGTTGCGCAAGGATTTCGTAAGATGACGACCGCAGAATCCTTGCCTCCCCCGTAGCCGGGCACGACACCCGCCCTAGTGGCCGGAATCCATTAGTTGTCAGGACTCAATTCTCTATGATTGACGTACATTTTTTTATTGGAAATTGATAGTTTGGTGGGGTAGGGGTAATTTTGATTGCCTTTCACAGCAGTATTTTTAACGTGACACCATCACGTGAACTACCTTTCGTCTAGCTCATAACCTTCGACCAATCTGACATAAGTGGCCCTACCTGGGAGTAATTATTATTGCTCCCACATGTCCAGCTCTAGGGACCGTTGGAGCGCGCAAGCCTTTCCACTGCGTCAAGGTTGTATTCCATGGGAGGGAGATATACAGTAGAGATGGGCAAAAAATACCGGTATTAAATACCGAAATACGTACTATCGAGTACTATTTTTTTCTAACTAGTTTTTCAAGCGTATTTTTAAGCGTTAATACTTAAGGCATTGGTATTGAAAGTAGATACCTGAAACTATATATTTAGCGCAACCGCCGTTTGAAAATAACATTTTACCAGAGCTGTATAGCCCATCGCAAAAATCTTATTATTATCTTTACATGACACATTCCGTGACATAAGTGATTTGAAATTACCAGTGCTTATTTTCAGCGTAAAATTGTTAACAGTGATGCTTAATGTTATTTCTTATTTTACGTTGATCACGATGTCCCATTTATGAAAATTTGCTCAGATATTCATAGCACTAGCGATATGATGTGACAGATGTGACCATGTTTAGAAATTCCAGAATAAGTAAGTTATGTGCGCAGTAATTTATACCCAATAAAAGTTTTGAAACATTAACTCGAAAACGGGTGTACCGGGAATTTTTCGTCGTCGCTACTGGACTAGTACTATAATTGCTTTTAAATATTCGTCGGAAAATGCCGGCACTTTTTAAAATGCCTCACATGCCTAATATTTGGATATGCCTTGTATCTATATGCAAGTAAAGTTGTATGCCGCAAGATGCATATTAATCCATATGGCCGGTATATCAATTTAAAACTATCGATGTAATATCTCATCTAGAGCTTAACACTTGAGAAAGAACTTGAGACCCTTCATTAGTAGGTATAATTTTATCTAATTTTATGTCTGAGTTGATACCAAGAAGCAAAATACGCTTTCTAAGTTGTTGCCAGCTAGAATACAAAAACATATACAATATATCTAAGCATCACTATACCTATTATAAAAAAATGGTTACAACGTCTCGTAAATGCTAATGGGAGTATAGAATCTATATTTACCTATGAGTAGTTTTACCTCTATCTATCGATACATCGATATCGATACCTCTATCTATCGATACATCGATATCGATACCTCTATCTATCGATACATTTGAGTAACGGTGGGTACTACCTATTCATATATCAATTGGGCTTTAAAATAAACGCCTTTTTGACTTATATTGACATGGACGTTGATTTCTATGGTAGAACCGAGTGTAGCAATGTCTCCATGTGTATCGCTATACTTGTAGGACATCGTTCTGCTTACACTTCCGGATTATCGAAAAACTAAGGATGAAATGGAAGAATTGCATTTCTAATAATTAGTCATTCTCCGGCAGATTAATTTGTCGTTTATATTTTTAATTCCTGGTTGCACATGATCGGAACGTTGTCCGCTAATTCCTGGCCCCGTAGAAAAACGGCGAAGACTTAAGGTGGCTGGAGCGTTTTTTGTATGTATACAGATTTGCGTGAAACTTTGCATACGTGTCCTTATTAGTAATATCTATCGATAAAAGTGAAAAAAACTGCATGCTACCGATTTGGTTTCCTGGCAATTCAATGATATTTTAACTAGTACTCTTATGGCACACGGCATATATTTTGAAATAATTCGATTGCTTATGTACAGATTTTCTCCCAAATGCGAAATAATACTTTTCATATTATTATAATAGCTGCTAACAAATATCAAGGTATCATGCCGAGTAAGAAAAGCGTGTTTAGATATGATTTTCTCGTAAATTTCGAATTTCGCGCCGCAAATCCAAGTCAAAACAATGCTTTAATTAAGGCGAAAATTTGAAATACAACTCTTGCATCATATACATTACTGCATGGTTGGCAATTTCCAACGTATAAACTGGTGTACTTAAGTGAAAAGTTGTCCAAGAATATTTTTATCGATTTGCTTGAAAAGTTATTAGAATGTGCCTTCAACGACTCACGATTACCGCTCCAACCACCTTAACCCAAATCTCTTTCGGGGAAAGCACCATATCATACTGGGTTAGAATATTTTTGGCAATTAAATTAAACTGTAGTATTTGTACTGTCCACTTATACTTAATGTACATACAACGTTACACTACACGTGTTTCAACGCTTAGGGCGTCATCATCAAGTATGATATGATCAGGTATGGTATGATATGATCAGGTATACTTGATAATGACGTCCTAAGCGTTGAAACACGTGTAGTGTAAAATTGTACATTAAATATAAGTGGACAATACAACTACTGCTGTTTAATTTAATTACTGAAATGCTGTTCCACCACATAACGCCAGATACAGCCGAATTTATTAGAATATTTTTATTTTAGAACCTGGTTGAAATGTTTCACCACGAGCGAAAAGTGCATATATTGGTTGCATTGATTGCGGTTCCTCCGGGTAGTGTGCTTACTTTGGGCCGCCCACAATGTGAGGTTGCCGAGCTCCTCGATGTAGGTCCTCGAGTCGTCCCGGCAGAGATCGCTGGCGGATGGTGGGAACAGCGAGAGGGCGGGCAGGGGCACTCGCGGACCTTCGGAGCATTTCGCGCTGGACGCCGCCAGGGCCAGCAGGGCGAGAAGGAAGCGAGATGATTGAGTCATCCTCCTCCATCCATCCAGAGGATCTCTCATGCCTTCTTGAGACTGGAAAATGGATGATAGGATCAGATATGGTTTTCCATCGCCAGAGTGAAGAGGAAAGGGTGGGGGAGAATGCAGGGAACGGGAAAGACGGGTATAATATGTACGAAATCTTACGGGTGAACTAGGTAATACGGGTGTAATTCAATAGAATCTACATCTACGAAGTACCGTGCAAGCCACCACTAGGGTGTGTGGCACGGGGTGATTCCACATCAGGCATGCAGCACTATTCCCAGCACAAATCAGAACCTCGTACGTTCCCCCGGCCGCTAGGCACAGGCCAAAAAGCAGTCAGGAGAACAGTGCGCAGTCCAACCAGAAACTGGGAGAGTGATACGTAAATGAACATGCAAACATGCAGAACAATGCTATAGACACAAAATGGTTAATATTACTAATACTGTTAATTTATGAATGCTACGAGATGCTACTTCATGCAGAGAACAAAATAAAATAATGCCTGACATATCAGGCGGTGTGAAGTGTTAGTAATGATGTTATGTTATTAAACACAAGTGAAAATTCTACTCTACCTATTGAGGGTGGGAGTTTCATATGATTGATCTATCGCAACTATTATGATCCCTTATTGTACGTGGGAAAAATGACATTTTAAATATATCGGTTCTGCAGTCAATTTCGTTTATCTCATTCCTGTGATTGCTTCTACCGTAGTACATACGTTGGCTCTAGCAGTATATGTTGAACGTCCGGTAAAAAACTGTCTCCTCCGAACTTGCGCAAAAGATTTTACCTTTATTTCTCCCTTCGATCAGTTAGAGATTCCCACCCTACTTCTTTCAACAATTCGGTAACACTGCTAAGTTTATCGTAACAACATTTCACAAATCTTGGTGCTCTCCGTTGTATTCGATCTATTTCTGAGATTAGTTCTACTTCGTAAGGGTCCCATATGCTAGCGGCAAACTCCAATTGATGTCTCACGAGTGATAAGTAACATCGCTCTTTAACCTTCTCGTCGCATTTTCCTAATATTTTTTTAATAAATCCCAATTTGCGACTAACCTGTCCGCAGATTTCGCGGACGTGTTTCCCCCAAGACAGGTCCTGAGTAAGGGTCACACCTAAGTATTTAGCTGACTCTACATTTGATAAGTTGGTTTGATTAATTGTATACGTTTCATTGACCGAGTTATTCTTTTTCCAAAAATTCATAACAACGCACTTTTTAAAATTCAATTCTAACAGCCAAGTATTGTACCATTCAGTTATAGCATCGAGGTCTTTTTGTAACGCAATCTTGTCAGACTCGTTGTCTAGATCCCTGTACAACATTACGTGCTCTGCGAAGAGGCGCATTTTGCTCGTAACAACGGTAGAGATGTCATTAATATACAAAAGGAACAATAAGGGACCGATGACACTTCCCTTGGGTACACCTGATGTAGCTTTCACTACATCTGAACTAACACCACCTAAAACTACCCTCTGTTCGCGGTCGGCTAAGAACTCTCTTATCCAACATATTACGTTGTGGTGTACTCCGTAAGCTTCCAAATGAATTAATGAATTCGGTAAGCTCCCAGAATGGGGAGAATCGGAATATCCTCAAGTTAGTGCAACTACGACTATTAATACATTAGCATAAATCGCTAGTGCTTGTCACGAGGCGATGTCTCTCAAGCATACACTACACTAAAAATATGCTACCAATATTAGAGGTACCGTTAGTGTTTATGTATTGTGCAGATATATAAATGGGCAGAGATAAAATACTCACACTGAAAGTATGCATGGCGTGGTGTTAGTACTGTTAACCGAATGGGGAGAATCAGAGGCGTATAATGTGTTAACATGCGAGGGTGTGTGGAAGGGGTGGATAGCCACCAACATGCATTACACCATACCCTAAAGTTAGTGCAACTACGACTATCTACTAACAATCGCTTTTGTCTCTCAGGCATGCACTACACTAAAAATATGCTACCAATGTAAAATGTGCTGTTAGTACTAGGCAGCAGATAAGCATACTAGTATTTGGGAGTAAATCAACTAACTACACTACCTAGTTTTAAGCCTCGTTGGCAGCTGTTATGGTTCTTCAGTCTAGTTCTCTAATTTTATTCTCTTGGTCTGATCTACCGTAGTATGTCAGATTTCGTAAAATATATTATTGTTTCTCAGTTTTAAACAACCTGACCGAAAAATGTTACCCGGAAACACGTCAGTAGACATAAAGCCGCTCTAGTCACAAGAAATCGAGCAAATTTCATTTTAAATGGAAATACACCCATCCACTCGGCTACGTTCTTTTTGAATTCGCACTTATTTCTTCGTGCGTACTCTATGACTCTCCACTATGCCTCACCTACGTTCTTTTTTTGTTGGGCCAAACTGGTGTAAAATAAAACCTATCGAAACCACGCTCAGGCAGGCAGCTGAGCGGACATACACGAGGCTGGCAGTGGGAAGGGAGAGGAAAGGTTGACATGACGAACTAGCGTGGCAGCGGAAATCAATCTAAAACACATCTGATCGAACAATTTGTCAGTAATTTTTCGACTGTAGGACTTGGTATTAAAATCCAAGTCGCGCCGCGCCGCCGCCGTTAAAATTACCGGCGGCGCGGCGTAACCGGCGCGGCGCCCATCTCTAGTCACGAGTGTCTGGTCACCCTAGTCTAACCTCGTTCAACCTAATCCGCCTTGGCTCTCAACGCTTTGCATTCATGGGATGGGAGGCGGGAGTAAAGAAGGCGCGACATCTGAACTCCCCCCTCCCCTGACCCCCTGCTTCAATCCCTCCGGTTCCGCGTCGGATAAGCTGCTCACCCTGTAAGGGAATTGGCGGCGTTTTCTCCATCCATGTCAGTCGTGGCCTACTACGCACTCCGTCGAACGGTATCGGAATGCCAAACCGATTAAAAACGGTGTTAAAAGCCATACCAGGAATGTCCTTGTCTAAGGCCAGACATCCCTTTCAAAGTTTTGAGTCAGGGTCATCGAATCCCGATGAAGGTAAGACTCAAGTTTGAAGATAGTATGCAAGGGTCGTGCTCTCTATAGCCACAGTATTACGATTTTGACCGTAAAAAATCATTATGGTTTTTAAGATAGTATGTAAGGATTGTGCTCTCTATGTCCATAATATTTCGATTTTGACCGTAAAAAATCATTATGGCTGGTTTTCGCGAGTGAAATTTTGTTCTTTTTAGGGTTTATTAGACTCTTACGTTCAGAATTTACCGAGGGGCAGACGGTGTTTTTTTCATTTCATTTATTTTTAGATCTCATTTTTGTTCCGTCAGGCACAAGAGTCTGTTGACGGTACATACATGCATTATAATCATTATACAAAATAACTTACCTACAGCCAAGTCAAGAATGTGCAGCTCAGGTTCATTATATTTTCCTAAGTACACGGGATTCTTTCTCACACTCAACTACGTTATTAGGACAAAATATTGATTAGAACAATAAAATCTGTTGATGCTTAACAAGCATTTTTGAGAATATAATGGAGTTCAGTCTGCAGTTTATTATAAAATTAAATTTTGATATTAAATGGTTACTGTTTGAGTAAATGACATAACAGGAAGATTTTTTCACGGCAGTCCCAAGTTAACAATTGCTATCCTGGCATAAATTATCAATTTCTTTGGAGTATTTGTTAACTAGTTAAGGGACTATTACTGAATTTATTCTCCTACCTTAATCAGTATAAAAGTTTGGTAAAACAATAAAATTGCATCTCAATTAGGGCTTTGGAGTTGGAGCCGGAGCTGGAGCCAATCGGAACTCCAAATTTTTGCTGGAGCCAGAGCTCAAAATTTTATAATTTTCCAGCTCCGGTTCCGAACACCAATTTTTAATTAACCGAGTCTACTATGGGGGTATCTGTGCTACACTACTATACAGTAAATTTCATTCCTGTTAACATTTCATGTGCTGCGGATTTTGAAATTACTCAAGTTATTGGATAATGTCATAATGCTGTCCTCGCCTTTGTTTGAAATACCAAACGCCAGAGTTATTCCCCTAATTTTTTTCTTTGCGTGATATTTTCTCAAGTGACTTTACCTCATCATTTTCTCTATCGAGTCCAAAGAGTAAATTTGGTTCAAAATCGTTATATGGTTTTACTTTATCCGGTTGGGAGTACTGCGAGTGTATGAACCTTGAGGGTAAGCAAATGAACTCATATCGCCAACAGTTAGGGATCATTTTAGCCCCGTTTCCAGGTCCGGGCTTTTCTATCAATAATCTCAATTATCTTGCGAGAATTATTATCTCATCCTTATCTTTAAACGAATTATCGAATCGAGTCTGAGAATACCAGTCATTCAATTTGACGTCTATGTATTCGGTTGTTATTTTCTTCATGATAGCCTTGTCTTATTTTACCGAAATGGCTTCAGCCGAACTCGTCTGTTGCACTGCGGGATCCACTTATTCATTGTATCTAGCTATTCGTGATGGATGAATTCTAGCAAAATTACGCAGAAAACGTTTTGGAGAAAATTCGAGCTCTTGTGAAGAAACTGTTGAGTGCCTAGTGCAATTTCTTTACCAAAAAATCTGACCAAATTTGTTCGTGTTGGTGTATGAAACTCGGTGGGACTCAACATTTCACATGATTGAGTGACTTCTTGCTTTTCATCCATTCTGTGAGCAAGTTGCTGCATTAGATGTGGTGTATAATTTATCTAAAAAAACTATCAGAAAATATTGATTGCTTTGGCGAAATTCTGAGAGAGCTGTAATATGTCACTTGGTGAATATTTAAAATACTAGCAAATGTTAAAAAAATAGAAAACAAACAAGAAACACTCGCGGGGTCTATTGCGGCAGTGTTTTTATATTTGCGGTTGCACTTGCTCACTGCGAATTTTAGCAGATAAAGTTATACCTGTAGTTACACTATCTGGTGTATACTAAGTATTGTTTTTGTAAAAGATTGATATTATTTTAAAATAAATTAATGCAAGTTGATTAACTCAGGGAACATTTTTACACGGAAACGCAGGAAAATCTTGTAATTTGGAAATATTTAAATAATAATCGTTATACAAAACCGAAATTTTACCGAAATGGGGCCGGAGTTACGAGTTAAACCGGAGCTGGAGCCGCAGCCACTCCTCAATACCTCGGCTATAAAGCCCTAATATGAAGATATATTTAACATATAAGCTCCGGTCAAGTGTCTCAAATCTCATTTTTTTCCTTTCCATTCGAATATGAAAAATCCTTATTCGATAAAAAGTGTTACTTATCAAAATAGTTTCCAATAAGAATTGGATTTCGCACAAAATTTTGTACGTATGGTTGTTGTGAAAAATCGCGAAATATAGTTATCAGAGAATGGCGAAGATGGCATTGCCATTTCTTGGAGCTAAGAGAAGCATACAATTATAGTCATCAGTCAGTAGGTAGGATGGGCAGGTGAAGCTCTTGTAGGAGAGTGTACTCGCATTAATTACATCGTAGATAATTTAGGCTAGATAATTTTATCCTGCGTACATTAGCTGCCGGGTCTTTAACATAATCGTAAATACAATTAGCCTTAATCAATCACTTTTCTCTAAATAGTTGGTTAGACTTAGGAAGAAACTGCTCTACTGTTATACAACTGGAAACAAGACGCAAAGAAATTTACTTATCAGTAATGTGATAAAAATCGTGGCAAAAATTATCAGTGAGGCATGGATGTAATATTGTATAGGGTTCAAGTTTTGTCCTCTAAGTAATCTTTTCGGTCAAATATCTGATAACGTCTATAAAAAAATATCACTTGAAGTAGTGATATTTATCAAAATACATCGTTTCCATCATCTTATTCGTAGTAGAGATTCTTAAGAGGTACTTAAAGAGGTTTTTGCCTAAAGTAGGTTAGGAGAGGATTTTGTCGTAACAGTGAGAAGAATTTTACTGGATTATGTTGGGTAATAAAATAAATCAGACATAAATGGTAATTTAAGGTCATAGAGTACATTTGCAGTTCCCCGTGAAGGAGGTTTTGTTTTTGACGCGTCGGAAGATGTGTAATCAAAGCTTTGAGGGCAGAAGATTTGAATTTTTTAAGCGTTTTCCAAACTAGTGGAGGTAATGGGGCGATTCATCGATCGGTAAAAGGGTCTTTTGTAGGAGGATATGATGAGGACTTTTGATGGAGGATGCTCCTCCGGGAGCGGGTTATACCCTTTTATAGCGGGTCTTTGTCGAGTGTCTGCGTGAAATGCGGGCTGAAGTTTTTTTCCGGATTACCTCTCAAGAAATTTCCCTTGTTTTCACGATACATGTCGCTCGCCTAAAATTAAAAGCCTTTAGCTTTTTCACGCCAGCCTGGTGATGTCGACGACATGGGTCATTGAGGCATTTGCTTCTAATTTCTAGGTTTATATCCAGTCAGTGGAGACATAAAAGTTCTCCTGAAAATACTCAATTCACTTTCCATGAGCGATGCTGACGAAACGAGCGACTGTAGTTGGCTGTGCCGGGGATGCATCCTTTGTTCACATCCCCTTTTTTGCCCAACTTAAGATTGCGCTACCGATTTCTTCCTTGTTAAAAAAAATACCGATTAAAAGTCTGGTTTCAATCGACCCTATCAAATATCCTAACTGGACGCTGTGAATCTGTCCAAAACTATTTCAATTTGCCATAATTTGGACGTAGTGTTTCCATGCCGAATTATCGTCATCATCACGAACCTTTGTATTTCGAGGGTCGAAATAGAATATTACATCCGGCCTGCCTCCCTTAATTACGTCACCCGTTCCTTCCTGCGAATCCAGTTGAATTGGGTCGTCGGGTCAAGATCCAGTTGTAGGCTGCACCCATGGACGTAACACAAATTCTATTTTCCTCGCCTAAACATCCTTGTTTGCAAGTTGTCGGGAATGCAAATGAAGTTCATTTTCTGGGGCCTGCGTTATTTTAGGATTGCGAATGGAGAGTTATGAATGAGTCGTGAGACATGAAACCTTGGCAAGAAACAATAGAGGTATTCAGGAGAAAAAGTTTGATTAACATTCACGCTAGTTCAGTTGGTGTTTGGGGCCCATTTTATTAATTGTATTCATGGTGATTTTAAGAAATAGTAATTAGATAATATTTCAGCCAGATAGATTGAATATTTGCGTCTTCAAATCTTACCCATTCCCGGTTCGCGGTTAAATGCCCAGATCATGATTACGAAGTGCATCATAATAATACAATTAACAGAGAAAAAAGGAGAGTGCAAAACTAGTTTGTCGGAACTTTCACTAACACGAAAAGAAAGGGATGCCAGGAGTCAGGTGATGAAATTTCTCGGGATGTAACGGAAATGGGAACAATGAAAGATTGTTAATAAAATCTTAAGTGAGGGATTACAAAAAGGGATCACGTTGGTGTGATGGCTAGATTAATGGGCACTTCAGAAATTCCTAACGCTGGGGCCCGGGTTCGACAACCGGCAGTGGCCAAAACTTTTAACTGGAATCCTGATCCCTACTTGAGTGCAGAGCGCTTTGGGCTAGCAAGGCGGAATACAACACAAGTGTTGCATTCAGTGCGTTGGATGTGACGTTAAACTGTGGACCCTCGGTTCTATAGATAGTTGAATTTCGCTTCCGGAATGAGGAATGGAATGTCTTTGTTATATGGCGTCAGTTTTTGGTAAGGCGCACGTGATACGTATATCACACATGGTCTTGTTTTCATTTCTCGTCGAAGATGAATTAGCATTGATTTCATTTTAGATAGTTCGGGTTTCTCTTGTGATTATGTCTCAAACACGTATTCGAAGGTGTTAAAAACATTATCTCGAAATTTGGAAATGGAACACGAGGTCATTGTTCTCTCTTGAAAATGTTATCTTCCTGTCTTTCTCCCCAGCGCTAAGCGTCCTTATGTTCTCTTAGTCACGGAGACAATTCGAATTCAAGGAAGCCACTGTATTACTGACACTAGGCGTTTTGAATTTTTAACTTTCACTGGATAATAGAGAGAATAAGCTGGACAGTGGGAGAGGTTGAAGAAGACGTGCTAGCCATGGCAGTTGAAGAATAAAGGTTTTCTGAAGAAATTCTAAGGGGCCGAAATGATCCGTAGAGAAGAGATCATCGTATGTTGAAGGCTGTGACAGAAGGAAGAACCTCGGACAAGCGGGAGAGAGGGAGGAAAACACTTGAGTATTTGAGGTGAAAATGGGAAGAGCCAAAAAAGAAATTTGGGAAAAACCAGTGTAGTTAGGCTGGACGTACACTAGATAATAATATTCAGCGTTTTCACTCAGAAATGTTTCAATAATGACCTAAACATATCGATTAAGCCGTTTAATTAAAACTGTTTATATGAAGCGAAAATCCCTGGGAAATTTAAGAAAAATAAAATTTAGAAATTCTACCTCATATTTTTTTAGTTATCAACGAATTGCTGCCGTAATTGAAGTCAAAATGCGGTAGTTCCATACAAATGGCGCTACAGTCGGCTCCTATTTAAAGCTATGGATAGGAGCTTCAGAGCTTTACTCCTATTGCTGAACAAAGTTGTAATTAAAAATATATTCGTAGAATAACCTGCATATTTTGGGCCTTAATTTTGGTTTTTAATAGGTAACTCATTTTTTCAGTGAATGCAGGATTTTTTAAACCAAATAAATAAAATTGTGTTATTTAATATTAGTTTTTACTCACATAGTCGGTGTAGAGCTACCTTAATGGGTGCGGTCACGGACATTAGAAAACATTTTCTATACTCCCTGGGTGCGGTCCAGTGAACGCTAGGGAGTGCTAAAATCACTCTCACTCTAAACGCTTACGAACAGCGGTCCACTGTCGTCATGGACGTGCCAAATATCTTCCAATTTGGTTTTGGAGCGTTTCTGGCAGTTACGTGTCGGCCGTTTGTTGTTTTTTCGGAAAGAAGGAATCGTCGGCTATTCGCATCGGAATATATTTGCTTTGTGACAAATTCTCGTTTCCCAAGATGAATAACTATTATGTTAATGATCAGGTTGCATTACTGGTAATTTTGAGGGTAATGACGGAGACGAAGACTAATATTTTTATGATAACAAGGAGAGAAAATCGGGGAGGCACTGTTATAAATCTGGCCACTGAGACTCAGGTTTTTGAAATGGAAGTCATACATTTGGTTATCTATTTACAACCTGTACCCACATTACTTTTAAATTTATTATAAATTACGTTAAAAGCATGCACTCTTATTTAAATTCCCTGAATTTTGCTGGCAATGTGATCATTTTCTGAATGCAATTTACTGCAAGAAGTTTCGATAACCGTACCTAAAGATTGACCAATCGAAGAAATCGACCTGACATTTTGGCTCATAATTGAGGAATCTCATCTTTCCAACGATATCAAAATATTAACCCCTTGCTGAACTAATTTTCCAGCGATTTTCCTAAAAATATATAAGATGTTTTACATGGGATAGATAGCGGCTATGCGCTCCAGAAGGAGAATTCTAAAAAAATAAGGGATTTTTGACGACTAGATTTCGTCCAAAAACTAATGGTGTGTTTTAATGTTTTCTCAACTATTGATAAAAATAATCAATTACTCACCGCAGTAATTTTTACAGAATCACAAAAAACCTGTCATGAAGGCGTTTTCACCGTACGGCGTTAAAATATGTCTTTAGATACCTATGTGGATATACTAATGTAATCACTGAGAATTTTTGCCATATATGTATGTATAACTTTTTCACAAAGTTTATTGGCATACTCAAGGACACTAAATGGATTGAACCGTCTACCAGTCGCTCTATATCAGCCTAAAAAGTCCAATATGGTCTCCATTACGACTAGGGACAAAAATCTCGCTCCAACTCCCATAAAACACATGAGCCAAGTGCTAGAAGTACCTGCGTTGGATAAAAAGCGAATTCAAAGGCCGCCCAAATGACACAATACTCACGCACTCAATGGGCGCAGTTCCTTAAAATACCATTTCCATATCTATCGCCTACACGATGGGTTTTTACTTTTTGGTGTGCGGATTACCAGGTTGAAGTGCGTTTCGTTAATTTAGGAGCTCCGACTCCTATGATTATATCGCACCGTCTGTTTAATTGAGGAAATTGTTTAATTGGTGGAGTTTGAAATAATTTAGGAAATGCTCAGATTCATATTCATGTGAAAAGATTCAAGGTATATTATTGGTCTGGAATAATTTAACTTTCACTCAGCCTTTTCATGAAGTAAGGTAATTATATTCACACTAAAAACCTATGCTCACTCGTCGCTGGCTCTAAACATGTCTGAAAAAGGCTAGCTTTCTGTTTAAACTGCTTAATCAACACATTAAAAATCAAATAAATTGCATATTTAAATACCATTCCCCGATTGATCACTCATTCGTTTCATTATTATTAACTCGTAATGCACCTTTGAAATTTAAGAGTACAAACATATTTTACTCCAATGGCCGTGTAAATAAAAAGAAACAATAATGAGTTGACTTACGTCAACAAATTAAGAGCAGGACAAATATCATAAATAAAAATATGTAAAGAAGAAATGATAAAATACCTACATGTGTAAATAAAGAGCACTAAAAGTATATTACTCCAAAGGCCGTTTGCAGTTAACGGCCATTTTGGAGTATAATATTAATACTATATTCTTACATACTCTTCAGAAATATCTAACACTCTGGTAGGCTGATCACTATTTTATATTGCCAAAGCATTAATTATATCGAGTTTACCTAATCCTTGTATGCATCGACAAACAACGTTCCAAACTGTCCACGATGAAATTTCGCAATATAACCATGGCTCGCTCCAGCTGCCCCTCGTTTTCAGGGGAGCGCCTGGATCGAGCCTGGAACGAATATACGACCGTTGACCGTGACGCCATGACAACTGCCGTGGCTCTCCGGACTGCTCGGAAGCCCGCTACAAACTTTATACGGAGCGTTCACTGGACCGCACCCTAGTGTGACGAATGGAGAAGTCACCTTTATTTACTTCGGGTCAAATTGTAGAAATGAAAGAATCGATTAGTGCGAATTGCTACTTCTAGCCTCCCCTCCGTCACCATGATTTTACGCTATTAGCTTCGCGGGGTAGTTGTGGTGGCTAGTGCGCTGGATTTCCATCCCGTTGGGCTATGTTCGAATTCTGGCAGTGTCGGAGATATTTTTCAGTGGTATCCCTATCCCCTTTGGAAAGTTGGCCTCTCCTAATTGAAATCCTTGGCAGCCGGGAAAACTCCTTGAAATGACTGGGTACCTCCTCGAAAAATCCAGGCGTTCTCCTTGATTCTAAACATAATTTGGGGATTTTTCCTTGTGTTTACCGGAACTTCTTTTGCCCTCGAAAGAATACTAGTGTAGTTTTTCAAAATCATGAATGTTGTTGGTAAATATTTTTTGGAGAATCGCACGGTTGTACTTAAAATATTGAAACTTTGGCCGTCATTTAATCTCTTGACTTTCGTTTGAACTTAGTAGTTTCTTACTCCTATCTGATTTCATTTATTTTAACTCGTTCTTTCATGCCTGCTTTATGGATAAAATCTGTGTAAAATTTTCTATTCAGCGGCATCCCTATGTGCCACAACAACATGTATAGTTTCCAGGTGATGGGTGTAATTACTTTCAATCTTCTGAAGTATATATTTGCACGTTTTTTTCCTTGTAATCTCGAAATTTTATTCAGTGATATTTATGTTCCTCGGTTGTCAAAGTGAGGCAGCTAATGGTTAAGAAAATAATTTTAAATATAAAAAACCAACCCCGTGGTGTATGGCACCTCCTTGGAAAACCTAATTATCCTCCTGAAAAGCCTAAAAAAACTACTTTATTTAAAAATATAAATCCAGGGAAAATTGTCTCCACGTGTATTTTAGATGTAAAGAGTGTACAATATTGTTGTACAATAGTGTTGCAGTACCCCATCATTCCGATGGGATAATAAAACAGTGGACTCTTTGATGGCTAATTCAAGCGCCGTACCTTTCCTAGGTTCCCCAAATAATGCTGTCAGTATCAGCCTACCCTTGCGTCCTTAATGGCGCAAATAACCTTAGCTTTCGGCCACCTTTGGTCACCAAAAGCGCTGCTTCCTAAATATTCCGCAGGTCCTTGGGCGTGCTGAATGGAAGGGGGACGAGTGAACGCGAACGAAATTGTATTTTATTTGGTAGAATTTCTGCTAGGAAGCACGAAGTTTGCGTTAGAACCAACTTTCCTGCCAAGGACAAGTGTAATACTTTTTGCGGACCACAAAGTTTTAGTTGGGAAAGTTACAAAAAAAATTAACTGATTAAAGTTAATGATCTCTGTAAAAAGTAACTAGTTAAAGTTAAAAGTTACTTTTCTGAAAAATTATCTGATTGAAGTTAAAAAAAAGTAACTTTTACGTTCAAAGTTACTTTTTCAGTTACTTTTAAGAAACTTTTTAAAAAGTAACTTTTAAAACCAATTTTTCGCATTTGGGAATAAAATAAATACAAACTTCAAATTCAAGAAAAATTTATACAACTTTTACTCAAACCGTCATTAAACTTTAGTAACATTATCATTTCAAAATTGCATCGAACATCTGTCCCGGTCGACAAATTTTTGCGGTCACTCCACTCAACCCCGCTGACGATGGAATGTCGCCGAGTGAGTTGTAAGTAGTAAGTAAGTTGCGTAAACTGGCGGATTTTACAGATACTTTACTTTTAATGAACCCGTCCCCATCGGTACCCGTCATAGGTATTTTGGTGACCCCCTTTCCCGTGTTCAACTATGTAGTATTGATGGCATGATGTCGCCGAGTAAGGCAATTCGTGCCCTCGCGGACATGGTCTTCGAGTGGTCTCGTGTTTTCTCATTTGAGGGTGCGTTCCTAAACTTGGTGGTCACTCCACTCAATCCCGCTTTTAATTGGATGTATTCGTCTGGGCCTAGTCAATGAATTCTTGCACAACTACCCAGCTATATTGCATTCTTAGATACCGTTTTATTTAATCTTATACCCTTAGTCTGTTGGGCAAGCTTTTCGCCCAAATTCGAACAGGTCGACAATCGCCAAAAATTAACGAAAAAAATTTACTGAAGTTAGTTTTGTATTAGTTAATGTATAGTTTTAACGATTAAAGGTTAACTCTTCCAAAAAGTAACGGTAACGTTACATAAGTAACTGCATTTTAACGATTAATTTATTCGTTAATCCCAATTATGTTGCGGACACAGGAAAGGTGGAAGAACACAAAATCAATGCGCATTCAAAGGTAGGGCACGCACTAGCTCAATAAGTGCTTTACTTTGTCTCCTGGCCTTTTTTCCGGAAAGCAGTCTCTCGTGATAGATCCTTATATAGAAATATTCCTTCTTAAATAAATTAAGGGTATACCGTTGAGGGCACTAGTCTTTTTAGTCGGGAAAACGGAACGACATCTCCGATACTTATGTAAGAAGACACAAAGCAAGGTTTTGTCTGATTTTCTCTCAACCTTTCGAATATTGGCATTCTCATATAGCTTCTGAGTCGAATTAATATATGGATTCCCCATGCATTTACTGTGAGCAACCCCGAGCCCCAACTGCGAGTGGATACCTTCAATATCATCTTCCGTATGAAGCGTTGAATAGAAAAGGAATAGAAGAACATTTTGGGCGACTTAGAGGACTAGAAATGTACACGAAAAGTCAGTAATAGTTTTATTGAATGATAAGTGGCAAATGTTATTCCAACTTTTACAAAATCACAGATTATTGCATATATTTATGTGTGTGCATGTGAAATAATCTGTGGTTTATGTAAAAGTTGGAATAAAATTTGTTATAATGTAATACTAACACAAAATTTCTCCTGAGCAAATTTAATTAGTTTTATTTCAATTGTTCTAATAGGCATATTCATTTTTTCTTCTTGGCTAACTCCTGCCCTTGAAAGATACGCTATGCTGAATAACCGGAAATCTTCTCTGCCAAAGATGGAAGTTTTTTTATAACATCAATTCCGTTCTATCAGACTCCAGTTCAACCGGTCTCTGCAGAATTAAAGACTTATGGATGTTATCGAAAGTCATCCATTGTACTCCTTGAGCCGTATCCTCTGAGAAAAACTTCTTTCTTAATCGGGCTGTTACCCCAGGGGTGCAATGCTAATTGCCACTCACATAAGACACCAGTTTACGCGAGAAATATGATCTTGGTCGATAGTTTCACTCCTACTGTGGTACGTCGGCGCCTGTTTGGGTTAACGTCTGGTTGATATTTTTACTGCTGAAGCCACCAGCCTTAGTTCTTATATTCAAGTGTGATGTCTGAGCGTGATAGCAAGTATGCGTGTTTTCACCTTTTGTCGTATATCCGATTAAAATAAGCTCCTTAGTGTCTAAAATTACTTGAATGTGTACATCATGCAATCGTCAGGTATGATTGGCTGTCTTGTGCACTCAGCAATATCTCGCAACGGAATCCACTATCTATGTCTAGTTCTATGTTGTCTCTCCATAGTTGCAAGTTAAAATTCGATATGTTTCTCACCCCTTCCGTGTATCTTGCGTTTGGAGAAAAAATTAACGTCTCTCATGAATCCCTCGGATTATCTCTTTCTCGACCTAGAGTTCTCGACGTAAATTCATCGTTAGGATTCAGGAGTCCGTCCAAGTCCATCCTTCACTACCAATCCAAAAGGGCTTACTATCCAAAGAAAGGAACAACCAGAATATTAAAAAAGAAGCAGAGAAAGCAACCGAAAAAATGTGGTAGAATGATTGGGAAGACTCAACGAAGTGACCTACTGCCTGGAATCAGGGATCAATAAATCTAAAAGTCAAACCCAATATTCTCCAAGAGGCGATGGCAGCTACTCTCCGGACATGGGAACTTCAACTTCTACCTTTAGAATTTCGGGAAATCGAATATTCATCTCTGTGAGGAATTCTTCAATGAGGACACGGCAAATCACAGAATATTAGAATGCATCAAATATGAAACAAATATTGCACTCAACCAAAGGAGAATTAAAGGCACTAGAAATAATAAAATTCGGATCAGAAAATGACCCAAGTTTATAAGAAGAATGGTGGTGTAACAGCGGAATAAAGGCCAAGGAAAGAAGCGGCAGAAGAGGAGGAGAGAAAACTGAAACGAAGCGAAAGAAGAGAAGAGTAAACAAGAGAAGAATAGGAAACTGTTGGTGGAAATCAGAAAGGAAGAAAAGAACATCCAAAAGAAGAGCCACGAGTCGAAATGTGACATTAAATTCGTGCAACTGTTGTAAAACTAATTGTTTTAATATAAAAAATCTGAATTGTAAGAAGTCAAATTCAATGTAAACCAAACTTAAAAGAAATCATAATCGATGTTAAATTGTTCAGAGGGGCTTAAACATAATGTAGGAACCCTCCGCCATACTTTTAGTATCTATTTTTGGAATGAAGGGAAAGCGTTCCCAGGAGAGAGGATTGGAGCAAGACAAACCCTGGCATGAAATCAGATACTGTTCCAATTCTCTCTCCTTTTTGATCCAAATTGGCGAACTAATTGTTTTAATGCTTAAAGTAAACAAAAAAAATGACCAACAAGAATTATGTGGAAAAAATCACTCCTGGATCCAGCTTGGCAGACGAGTGAACGCCGGAGGCCGTCGATGATGGTTTTTATCCACAAAGGAAATATTGCACTCAAAAAACAACGGACCACCTGCACCTACCTCATCTCATTGTAATATTTGCCGAAGAAACTGTCTCCAATCGAGGTTGTAAATCGTGCACTTTAACCGCTATTTATTAATCTGTATCACTTAAAAGTCCACTTAGGAAATGGGTAAAGAATGCAATGAGAAGAGTCTTACCGAGTAATAAGTAAGGATTTCCGAGAGATACAATCGTCGAAGTCTTTGAAGCTCTTCACCTCCACGGGGATTCCTCTCAGATCTCGGATATCGTGCTCGTGGTGTGCTGAGAGCGCTTAGCGTAGTACCGCGGTCGTTCGACCGCTCTTAGTAACTGCGTGGCCCGAAAGGTGCGTATATGGAAGCTTGTCTGAGTCCTAAGGAGTTATTGGAGGAGAGGATAGGCACGGAGACAACGAATGTGAATTGGGTTTCAGGGTAATGAGATGGGGGAAGGGGGGCGGAAAATAACAAGGCGACAGGATTGCGCACGTCTCTTCATTAAGTTATAGTTCCTCAGGGTGTAGTTTTTTTTCTGAATTGATTTTTGATTTAGACGTTTTAGGTTCTATAGGTTGCTGGAGACCATTATGGTTTGCGATGTGTACTAAAATTCTTCCAAGAGATGCCCCTGACCGAATTCGTGAACCAGTTAATCACATCTGCCTCAAGAATCTTGAGTCTGAGAGATGAAATCGAGATACTTACGCCCAAACAACGTTTTGTTCACATATTTATTCCTCTGGATATATAGGTAATGATATTTAATAATGCTATCCTGTTTTTTGAGGGCTTGAATTTGATTTTAATGCAATTTAGGGAGATGCTTTACATTAGAAAGTCCGTTCGAAACTACGAAACAGCAGTGAATTCAATTTATAATCCCTCAAACGGACGGGGAAGACAAACGACTCTCCAGCTTTTTATTATAATTTATGCAATCGCAACCACCAGTGAAAGACCAGCCGCCAGGGGGTAAGTATGGAAGAAATGGTTTTCTTGTAGGAGGTGACAAACAAAGGAAACTTGTTCGTAGCAGTGATAAGTGTGACCCTGAGCCGGAACCTTAATGCACCGTCAATGGAGGATTTCTAAAGGTTCCAAAAATTATAATTTCGTACCAACTACGCGTGCAGTGCCGATGTGTTTTTAAAATGCGAAACACCCGTGTACACATGAAGAGCTGACTTTAATAACCCATTTCATGACTTTTGATGAATAGCTTAAAAATCGAAAATATGTTGCACTATTTGATCATTTTCTAATTTTTAAAAAGGATATCGAATTCGTCTACTTTCCGTATCACATCTTGGGGAAAGGAACGGCTTGATACCAGAAATAAACGTCACTGTGTTGGCTCTTTCAGAAATATTTTCACCGGGGATTTTTTTCAAAAGGCTTGTAAGGTTCTTGTTCGCTTGATGAACTAGCAATAATAATGTTATTTCCTCTCGTGGGTGTTCCAACCAGCTCTTCAAACCTCCCCGTCCTACTCTGAGGCTCCCTCCGCAATGACCTCGTGCTCGTTCCCTTGTGCGACCGTTTTGTCTTGGAAACCTTTTCCGATGAACTTCACTTATTTATAGGTTGGCCTAATGGGTGTCGCATATTGAATGAGAAGCAGTAGCTTAGTAATTATACATGTATTTATTGGAAACGACGTAGGTTTCGACGTAGCACGTCATTATCAGGTTCGTTGTCGTCATCAGGTGTCGTCACCTGATGATGACGTGCTTCGTCGAAACCTAGGTCGTTTCCAATAATTACATGTGGAATAACAAAGTTACTGCTTCTCATTCAATATGCTAAGCAAATTCCATAAATTTACGCTTGGGACAACGGAGTTTAATGGGTGTCGCGACCGAGCATCATTTATTTGCACCTGCGGTTAGCTGTTTTACTTCACACATATATTCCACATAGTCAATGTAGACCAGCGACAGTATCGGAAAAGATTTTTAGTATTTTTTAATCCCTGCACGTAATAAAATTTCTGAAAAGTTACGCTTCATAGTCACTCAGAATATCTCAGCTAAAAATATATTTTTTAATTTAAGGAAATTACCGGTTAAGGTTGGTTAAAATGGGAAAGAGTATCAATCCTCTAGATTTTTTCAGGCGCAGGCCCTTATCCACGACCACTGAGAGACACGGTCGCGATATTAAATGTTTGGTGACTGATAATGTCGCGAAATTGGTTGAAGATTTCCAAAGCTGATGTAGTTTTGGTGTTGTCCATATTTATATCTATATAGCTGTGCTAATTCCAGCGCATCACCGAGTTTGAGTGATAACTCTCAGGTTATTGTGGTTTCGAAAACTAGTGTAATAACGAGTAATAACTTAGTACAGTTAGTCTCTCCCCGCTAAAAAGCGTAGTGCGTAGTAATAGCGACTACGCTGGTTAAAAAGGGTTTCAAATTACGCTAATGCGCCAGTTTTGACTGACTGCCATAGTTGGCAGGTTATGGCAATAAGGTGGTCAGGGAGGACCTTTCATATATTTTAATAAGTGGACGACCACCCATTTGCCAATCTTCCGTTCCACATCCTCTGCCACACCTTCCACCGCTCCAAGCACGTCATGGTTTGCTATTTTTTGGCGCAAATCTGCTACGTGGAGAAAGAACTTTGAGACCCTACCTTTTTCTCGTAGCGCAGGGGCGTCAATTAAAAGTTATTGTTGACGGAAAATTCGCCATAAACATTCTAGCCATCGTAACTAAGACTGATAATTTAATGTATGGCGAGACTTCAAATTCGTTCCAGGGGTAGAAGGGTTAATAATTAAAGGTGGCGAGAAAGAATTGGGGTCACGTGCGCCATTGGGAACAAGTGGGTAAGTTGGGTTACATGGGATTGTTTGGGGGTGCGGGAAACTTGGGAGGGGAGATGAGGAACGCGGCTTATGCCTTAGCCGACTTATAACGAACGGCTCCAAGGGTGGCGAGAGTACTGGCTTCGCATCCCGATGGCCTGGGCTCGGATCCCGGCATTGTCGGAAATTTTTCAGAAACGCGATCTCTACTTGGGTGCCATTTGAACAACATTTCAAGTGTGCTGTCTGTCGAATGGGGGTTAAAGTTTGGACCCCCTGTTTCCATTCGACAAAAGAAAGCTTATGATACGCCGGGTTTATCCCCGCCCTTCTTCCTTTACATTATAACCCCTCTATTGCAAATCTGTACAAAGTAGCTCACTTGACCACAGTAGACGGTCGCCTCCCCAAATGTTGAACCAACCGGCGCCAAGACCTTTACGGTTTTACTTGCCACACGATCTAGAAGGCCGATATTCAGGATAATGTCTATTTATAATGTCTATCGATGGTTATCGTAGAAAAATACCAATATACGGTCATTCCAGCACACTATGAATTATTACACAATGCTTGCTTGTGAAAGTACATTAAATAAAGTTCCCAAAGTCAGCGTCGTAGCTAGGGTCATCAGCGCCCCTGGCAAGATTTGAATTTTGCGCCCCACAAGACATTTTCTAGAAAGAGAAACAACACAATGACTGAACAAGTGTAAGTTAAGTTATGTATACATTTACACATAAAATAAGTTTTAATGATTTTATTGTTTAGGAAGGGAAACAATGTAATACGAGTTCATTCATTTAGACATTATAAAATATCTTAAAAGTTTACTTTTCTGAGGCCAATTTGTCAATAATATGGTCTCCATTAATAATTTTTGCAATGTCAAACTCAATCTATAGTATTAGGAGAAAACTCAAACATTCTTGACCAATCTGTTATCGCAAATAATTTTTTATTAATTTTAATTCACTGAAAGATCTTATCTTCACAGCTGGCAGAAGTCACAGGTAGCATCAATACTAGGCATAGTGCAATCCCTATATTGGGATAACTGGTCACGCTGGTCACTAAGCCATATTCTTCAGGGAAATTAAGGAGTGCTATGTAATCTGCATTATTTAAATCAGGCAATAATTATTTTATTTGGTGTTGGTAGTTTTCAATCTCTAAACAAAACTCGTTGGCATTTAAATCATATTTGTATTTTAATGTGAGACAGCTGTGGATTTCTTTAGTTCTTCAGTGGAGGTTTCGTGTAACGAAAGTCCAGTTAGAAATCCACAATCAGAAGCTACGGCAGCTAAACTTTGAAATCTCCATCTGAATCTCATTTGCTGAATAAGTGTGTGTAGTGCACAGTAATGCAGATTTTTTTATTATATTTTTTTAAACTTTAATTTAAGGTTCGGTATAAATTTTGTTTTAAGTTAGTTTTTTGAATGTGACTTAGTTTTGTCATGTTTTAATGTCGTGTGCCTGGGCCCAAAGGCCCGCAGGCTGTGGGTCTGAAAATTGCGCCCCCCTGAGGGTTACACCCTTGGCAGCCGCCCGCCTGTCCAGCCCCTAGCTACGACGCTGCCCAAAGTTACATGTCACTCATGTGGAACTCATCGCTGTATGGTTCCATAGCTTCTGGATAATGAGTAATTTCCTTCATTCAATTAGCTAATAATAAGCATATTTCAAATAAGCATATTGTTAGTACTTAAATCATCCACCTCATTGATAGATAACGCAGATTTCATAGCTTTGTTCCAGTTAGAGGTAGGTACAGATTATTCGTATTTAGAAATATGGCTATCTTTACATATGCATTTCTAGCTAAAACATGGAAATTTCTCAATTTGCAAAAGTCCGAAGTTAACTTTGTTTAGGCTGCATCTGTACGACTGGACGTTTGTTTAGACTGTGGAAAGATAATTAATATTGTGGTATGGGCATAATTTTTTCGCATAGAGTGGTATTTTCTTTGCCAAAAAGTCCTTTCTGATAAGGGACTCAATGCCCTACCCATTTTTTTGAAATGTTTTAATGCATTTATGTTGGCATGTGCTATACACCGAAATGCAATGTTTTTATATAAGATAGTTTCGTTAGGTGTCTAGTATGCTCTTAGAAGCAAAGAAACATTCATATTATCCTTAGTTCACTTCTTAAGAGAAAATGTTCGGGAGTCAAATGCCTGTGAAAGCAGGGGCTTTGAACTGCATTTAAAAGCATGTTAGAAGGAAATTTAGGACTTTCTGAAGGGACTATGTAATACATAGTCCCTTTTAAATATGCATGAGGAATGATTTCATTACAATCATAAGATTTCAGTCATATTGTGTTGCAGTCATTCCATCTTTCCCTTCTTCAGCGGTGACTACGGTAGGAATCAGTCCTACAGAGAGGGAGAGAGAGTATATGTGGCAGTATACGAGTAAGCATTAAAATTCGAAAATTGGATTACAAAAAATTGGAGGTACAATAAAAAGGTATAAAATATAAAATACGAATTATGTATGCGTCTGTTATTTACATTTATTGCTATCCAGAAGAGAGTCACTGGGAGTGATGGTGGCACTTATGGGATAACTTGTCAGCGTCGCTCACAGTGATGGTAACACTCAAAGGGTTAATTTTGTAAATCGTTGGTGAGAGCACATACTTGCTGTACACCTTCACTTGTGTCCTCTGCACTGCTATTACATTTTATCCCTGCCAACTCATCATCATACAATAGGTTAGGGCTCCAGAAGCCCTGAGGATGAAGAGTGAGTCACTCCTTGAAATGTCAGCAGAGATAGAGCCCCTGACCCGGTGGAACTCCTGAGAAACCTTCAGATAATGTTAGACCATTCATATTCTTCATACAGCCTACCTATAACCCTTGAACATTAATTGACACTCCTATACTCCTTAGAGTAGTCAGAATTCTTTTTCAATGTAAATGGTCAATTGCTTTCTCAACATCAAGGAAGCAAATATACATGGGGATTGTATTTTATATCTTTTATATGAGAAATCACAGGGCTAAAATGGATTTTATCTTTCCCGTACTTTTCCTGAAACAAAATTGGTCTTCATTCACAGCATTTCTTCCATCTTCAGTTCTATTCTACCATAGTCAATCCTGGTCATATTTTATATACATACATATGTTTTAAGCATAGGAATTGGAAAGGGATAGTAACACATTAAAGGATGAACACAGGTTTTGGTGGGGAAGATGAAAATGAGTCTAATTAAAACAGAAAAACAGTGAGTCAGTCGAGTACCCTGGCTGGTGTAACTGGTAGCATGCCTGGCCGGAAATTAGGAGATATGGGTTTGAATCCTGGATCGGGTGAATTATTTTCTGTTTGAATTCTACTCATTATCATCTTCCCCACCAAAACCTGTGTTTCTTCTTTTATGTGTCCTTATCCCTTTCCAAATCCTATGTTTGAATTCCTATATTAAGACAAGCATATACAAACAACCTTGCACTGGACAGTGAAGGCCCACCCAGATGGGATTTGAATCTGTGACCTTAGGACATAACCCCACCACCACCAAGACTGGCATGTTCTTTAACATGATATCTTGGATAGACTATTCTTTAAAGTGACTTCTTACAGTTCTATAGGCAGTTTCAACTTTTCCCTGATAGAGAATACCTTGCACCTCTTTGCACAAATTTTTCTTTCCGTTACCACAGTCTAAACAAATTTTGGTAGTTTAATAGCTGTCTGTGAAGTCAGGTAACTTTACCGTGTGCATTACTTTGTCTTATTCTGAGTTGAATTGGAATTATTTTATGTTGTTAATTACATCAAATTCATCCTGTATGTTGGGCATGTGGCATAATCAAATGATGCTGACTTCACAAAAGTCATCAATGGTAAGGGAAAGGATTCCAGCATTGATATAAGTGGTAAAATTTAAAAACATAGTCGAAGGGGAAATTCATATTTTTGAAATCTGACCAGAACCGTATTTCAAAATTCCCGCTAAACCAGGCACACCGTGCTCTAGGCTTGCTAGCCAGCTGACGGCCGTAAGAGTTTCCTATAGCTTATATGGGAGTAGGCAGACTGGTAGTTTAGACTGTGCCGTTACTAAACATGTGGCATTCTATTCAGTGACTTTTCTTCTCCTGCACTCAAAAATTTTTATTGTACTTCTTTCTACCGTTAGATCTAGTCATTTTAACGCATTTCATGGCTTTCTTTTTTCTTTTGACCTTCTTTCTCTCCTGTTTCGTAATTCTAATAACAATGCTATTTTTTCCCCCTTGCTTCTATTGGCAGTGTCACATACACACTGTTCCCGGTAGCATATGATGCGACGTCAGTTCATTGCTGACATTACGAGATTGTAAATTGGTTGCTACTCAAGTGTTGCAAATAGTTTGTATCATGGCAAAACAAAGGTGCTTATTAAACGATAGTATTAGAAGAGAATTTCCCTTCATCAAATGAAACAGTAAAAGCTTTAATCATTGCAAAGACTTATTTTAAGGATTTGTCTTATTAATTTTGAGGATACCAGGACTAGCCACGGTAGTTACCTTTACGGAGTCACCCGCAAGTGCACATAAGTGCGATATTCCACAGAGGGATAATCATTCGCCTTGACCGGTATTCGAACCCGGATCCCTTGATTTCGTGCCGAGTGCTTTAACCAGTTAAGCTACCGAGGCGTCCTTCTCCCCTGTGGATAATTTGGTGGCTTTATAGGAGCATGGTGGTCAGAACTGCTAGACATACGATGACATGCCAAAGTATCCACAGGGGAGAAGGACGCCTCGGTAGCTTAACTGGTTAAAGCACTCGGTGCGAAATTGAGGGATCCAGGTTCGAATCCCGGTCAAGGCGAATGATTTTTCCTCTGTGGAATATCGCGATTTGTCTTATGTTGACCAAATGTCTAAGGAAAAGAAACGTATTGATCAGATTCATAATTGTGATAAATATTCTAATATATCATGTAAACATGAACTGTAATCCCACATATTTTTTAATTCTGTTATTCCAATCATTGTAAGTGCGATTGTGATTCATAATACAGGCATGGTGAATTTAATTCTATTTTCCTCATTTTTAACGTGTCCTGCTTTTTTATGAAATGTCCCAGTTTTTTTCACGTGAAAAATGCAAATGTCCCATTTTTTCAAAAATACATCATGGGAACCCTAACCAAATCTAACTGGAGGAATATTTAAAAAAATTGGCATTTTACCACTGCCATGCTTGTACATACAACAACTTGTTATATTTGTAAAAAAGCACATTCATCTTTTCAGTAGGAACTGCAATGTACACAATTACAACACAAGGTGTAAAACTAATATTCACATTACACAAAGTCACACTAAAGTATACCTTGAGGGCCCTTACAAAATGGCCCTGAGATGCTACAACAAACTTCCTGAAAATTAAAAAAAGAGTAAATTTGTTATTGATGAAGGAGTGTCAGTACGATGTAAATGAATTCCTATGCAATTGATTCTTGTGATATTTATTCTTATGTGCTACACTGGGCTTTTGGTTGTAAAATATTATTGTGCTATGTATTCGTGTATTTATTAGTATCCTCTTTATATTTGACTTGTCCTATACTTGTATTTTACTAGCCTCAGGACCAATAAAAATTATTATTATTTGGTCATTCCAAATGCGATTGCCTGTGATTTCAGGACTAATTGCCTAAGAATTTTTTTGTTTGTATACATGCAAGAGTAATGTATTTTTTCTGAATATTTTGTCCGTAATTAAGAGTAGAGGGAAAAAGGGTGTTCTGAAACAACCGCAAGTTGACGTATCGTATTTCCCCCTTGACCACACTCCCGGTGTGCATGACTCGTGAAAACCACAAGTTGACGTATCGAATTTCCTCCTTGACCACACTCCCGGTGTGTGCGTGACTCATGAAAACCACAAGTTGACGTATCGAAACTCCCCCTAGACCACACTCCCAGCTTGAATGATGAAACACAAGTATCCGTTGCATGGTTCCCTAGGTGTGTTTATGACTCATGAAAACCACAAACTGACGTATCGAAACTCCCCCTAGACCACACTCCCAGCTTGAATGATGAAACACAAGTATCCGTTGCATGGTTCCCTAGGTGTGTGTATGACTCATGAAAACCACAAGCTGACGTATCGAAACTCCCCCTTGACCACACTCCCAGCTTGAATGATGAAACACATGTATCTGTTGCAACACTCCCCAGGTGTGTATTAGTTATAAAACATTAGTTTTGCGTCAGACTATCCCCCCCCTCCACCCCTCCCCCTCTTCCTCCCAGGTTAACTTCCAACTCCACAGCTCTTATTCGAAATTTATAAAGGACCAAGCAGGATGTTCTCCCAACCAGTCTTAAACAGCGACAAGTGAAGTTAGTGTTTGTGTGAAGTGTCACCGTTCTTATCAACTTAAGCTTCAGGTCTCATCAAGTGATTTTCGCGGTTATGTTCTCCCAACCAGTCTTAACCAGCGACAAGTGAAGTTAGTGTTTGTGTGAAGTGTCACTTTTATTATCAACTTAAGCTTCAGGCCTCATCAAGTGATTTTCGTGGTAACGTCGAAAAAAGCAAGTAAGTTTTGTTTTTTTTACAATTTTTCTACAAGTCCTACAAACGCAGAAATTCATGGATGGGTCACCCTTAATACCCCCCTTCGAATCCCGGTTAAATAACCAGCAAGTCCTTTAAATGTACCCTAGGGTACTCAGGGTATACCATAATCCTTGTCCGAGTACCGCTTTATCCTCTAGCAAAAATTAGAGAGATAATTAGGAATACAACCCCGTTACTAAAATTTAAATAAAGCAATTAGTTTAGTTTATAGAGAGCAATTCATAGGCGATGGTATTAGGCGTCAATCCATAGACAGAAGGTAGTATTGTAAGAAAACTTCTTGTATCTCCGCTGTTAATAGGAATTCGGGTATGGTTTAAATTTGAAAGCTGCTTTGTTTTTTAATATGCTTCAGATGCACCAATAAAATTAACTCAAAACCTTAAGGGTTCAGGGTTAGGGTATTGATGTACCCTTATTTGATAGAATATCGTTTTCATATTTATTACATGCATGGGAAAAAAGTTTTCTTCCGTCTTGAGGAACTAAATAAATCCCCCCTCCACTCTCCTCTCTCTTTAGTAAATAATTTCCAATTTCTACAAATCGATGTTTTTTTTACAATTTTTCTACAAGTCCTACAAACGGAGAAATACATGGATGTGTCACCCTTAATACCCCCCTTCGAATCCCGGTTAAATAACCAGCAAGTCCTTTAAATGTACCCTAGGGTACTCAGGATATACCATAATCCTTGTCCGAGTACCGCTTTATCCTCTAGCAAAAATTAGAGAGATAATTAGGAATACAACCCCGTTACTAAAATTTAAATAAAGCAATTAGTTTAGTTTATAGAGAGCAATTCATAGGCGATGGTATTAGGCGTCAATCCATAGACAGAAGGTAGTATTGTAAGAAAACTTCTTGTATCTACGTTGTTAATAGGAATTTGGGTATGGTTTAAATTTAAAAGCTGCATTGTTTTTTAATATGCTTCAGATGCACCAATAAAATTAACTCAAAACCTTAAGGGTTCAGGGTTAGGGTATTGATGTACCCTTATTTGATAGAATATCGTTTTCATATTTATTACATGCATGGGAAAAAAGTTTTCTTCCGTCTTGAGGAACTAAATAAATCCCCCCTCCCCTCTCCTCTCTCTTAAGTTAATAATATCCAATTTCTACCAATCGATGTTTTTTTTTACAATTTTTCTACAAGTCCTACAAACGCAGAAATTCATGGATGTGTCACCCTTAATACCCCCCTTCGAATCCCGGTTAAATAACCAGAAAGTCATTTAAATGTACCCTAGGGTACTCAGGGTATACCATAATCCTTGTCCGAGTACCGCTTTATCCTCTAGCAAAAATTAGAGAGATAATAAGGAATACAACCCCGTTACTAAAATTTAAATAAAGCAATTAGTTTAGTTTATAGAGAGCAATTCATAGGCGATGGTATTAGGCGTCAATCCATAGACAGAAGGTAGTCTTGTAAGAAAACTTCTTGTATCTCCGCTGTTAATAGGAATTCGGGTATGGTTTAAATTTGAAAGCTGCTTTGTTTTTTAATATGCTTTAGATGCACCAATAAAATTAACTCATAACCTTAAGGGTTCAGGGTTAGGGTATTGATGTACCCTTATTTGATAGAATATCGTTTTCATATTTATTACATGCATGGGAAAAAAGTTTTCTTCCGTCTTGAGGAACTAAATAAATCCCCCCTCCCCTCTCCTCTCTCTTTAGTAAATAATTTCCAATTTCTACAAATCGATGTTTTTTTACAATTTTTCTACAAGTCCTACAAACGCAGAAATTCATGGATGGGTCACCCTTAATACCCCCCTTCGAATCCCGGTTAAATAACCAGCAAGTCCCTTAAATGTACCCTATGGTACTCAGGGTATACCATAATCCTTGTCCGAGTACCGCTTTATCCTCTAGCAAAAATTAGAGCGATAATTAGGAAATCAACCCCGTTACTAAAATTTAAATAAAGCAATTAGTTTAGTTTATAGAGAGCAATTCATAGGCGATGGTATTAGGCGTCAATCCATAGACAGAAGTTAGTCTTGTAAGAAAACTTCTTGTATCTACGTTGTTAATAGGAATTCGGGTATGGTTTAAATTTAAAACCTGCTTTGTTTTTTAATATGCTTCAGATGCACCAATAAAATTAACTCATAACCTTAAGGGTTCAGGGTTAGGGTATTGATGTACCCTTATTTGATAGAATTTTGTTTTGATGTTTATTAAAAAAAAGTTTTGGCTTTTCAACGTCATTTGTACGAACCAACGGTACGAAACATTGATACGACACATGAACACAAAACATTGATACAAACATCGATGCAAAACATCGATACAAAAATATTGGTACGGGATACAACAACGCGGATAGAATTAGAGCACTAAACGTAGATTTAGGGGAGGTATTCCCATCGGATCCACTTCCAAGTAAACCTAAACGTGGAATTTACATAATTAATTTCGACCCTTCACGCAAGCCTGGAACCCACTGGGTTGCAGTATGCATATTTAGAAAACGCGCAGAGTACTGTGACTCTTATGCTTTTCCTCCATCAGTCAATGACATTAGGGCCTTTCTGAAACCCTTCACCACGATTTCAAATTCAGTTCAACTGCAAAATTATAAATCAGATCTTTGTGGGGAATATTGTTGTCTGTATGCACTCTTCAAGTCCGTCACTCGCAAACCTATTTCTAAATTCTCATCCCTATTTCGCCGACCTGCACTTAACGACTGCATCGCTGCAAAACTCTTCAGACGAGAGTTTGGCTTTGCACGCAAGAGAAGATGTCATCCAGCGTCGCAAAAGTGCTGTGCTTTAGTAGAACGTTCTCTAGTAAAAAAACGAAGAACAATATAATCTACTCACTCCCCCTCCCCTCTCTTTCACCGACCACCACTATATAGGCACGGTGAAAGTGCCACGAACATCAGTAAGAATGCAGCAGTCTCAAGTGAAGAAGAGGAGGCGATCTTCATCCTCCACCCCTACGAGATCTTCATCATCTATCATCCCTTTACTCAGGACATCCCTGGAGCTGAGCAAGACCAAGAGCGTGCACATCGGTTGGTTGACGGAGTCGGCTACACCGTGCGTGGAGATTTCCTCTTCGAGCAAAACAGCGAGACTCAGCCCTGAACAGTGGACTAGCCTAGAAAACTTTGCTTTCTCCGTTACTGACTATTTTGAAACAACAGTGATTCCTTCGTACGTGGATTCATCCGTTCAATTTGTAAAATATTTTGGTAAACCCTACGTAAATTTAGGGGGTAAGAATACGCGCGTATCATTAAAAGCTAGCGATTGGAACGCATTAGTAAATTGTTTTGATCAGATTGACTCGGCTCTTGATGCAGTCACCCAATCGGGTGATTTGGTAGTCGCTCATCTGAACAAAATTACTCAGGCGTTGAAATATTCGGGCATCGAAAAGCTGTGCATCACTTTCGGTGACGAACAATCCAACGTCTTGAGAGTGAAATTCCCAGGATATAATGCACCACCCTAGAGTTTACCCGCTCGGCCCCGTCATGGTCAACGCATTAATAATAGACTTTCAAGCTCTAGTGAGGAAGAATGGTGGTGCGAATGAATTCATAGTTAGAGAACTGGCCATTGAGGATCTCGAATACGACCGACGTGAGTCATGGGTGTTCCAGCTACCTCCTGACATGGCTGAGAACTATGAAAATACTTGGTTGAAAGAGCATTACCACGGAATACCCACTGATGTGGGAGACACACCGTATGATGAATTGCATACAATTCTTAAAAATAAAACCTGGGCTCATAATCATCTATTTGCAAAGGGGCTCGAAAAATGTAAATTCCTTTCGAAAGCTTTAGATCGCGTTGTAATCGAAGTTGAAAGATTTTTAAATGTACCCTCTTTGAAGTTTCTTAAACCATTGAGGAATGATTGCTCATTAGCATATCACGAGACGGATAAGTTCGCGTGCGCTGTCAAAAACTGTTCTAAATTGAAAAAATGGATACACATTAATGTTTCTCAGAGCAGATTGATGCTAAAATTGAAAGCCGAAGAAGAAGAACATTTATAACTATTTAATCATGTGAAATCTCAATATTGTCATGAGAAGAGTGCTTTTTCCATTTCTGTATATCTTTTGTGTTAATAAATTGAAAATTTGTTATTTCATCATGCCTTTCATTTTTTTATCCCTTGAGAACAAGTCCCACCCTGACTCCACGTGAATCATAACCGCATCGTCTCCATTTCAATCAATCTGCGGTTAAGATTTTTTATCCTCGAAACAAGTCTCAACCTGACACCGGATACGTCTCACATGAGTCATATCCAGATTGTCTCCGTTTCCAACCTGTTCTTCCAGGTTCCAACTTGTCTCCCTTGAAACCCGTCTCAATTTACATCAACCTGTGAGATAAAATTCCCTCCTTCCTCACAGCCATCATTCCCCTCCCAACGATATATAAGAGCCTGCAGATGACTGCATGCTCATTATACGTCCTAAGAGAAGAGTGAGCACGCAGCAAAAATGAATTCTAAAGTCGCAGCTTTACAACAGATCCCCTCAGCTCGCCTGGGAAATGAGCACTTGCGGGTGGAGAGACAGCCCGACGGGGACACCTATGACATTTTTGTCCCCAGAGATCTTTTGAAGACCTCCAACACCGATTTCATTTTAACTGTTTACTTTAAAGCGTACTACTACTGCGTGTTTAGACATCAGCAACGAAAGTTTAATGTTGTTGGGCAGAAGGTGACATTCTCAGGCTTCGAAGATGGAAACGGGACGGTGGAGAGATTCAACATTACCCTGGCGTCTGATATCACCGATCCAGAAAAACAAAAACAAGCTGAGGAGCAGCTTCCACTCATCTGGCTGGATGTGTGCGAGGCCTACAAACCAGATCCAAAACCCTGTGGAGGAAGTATTCCAGAGAGAACCGAAGTCGATGGAAAGATTGTTGTCAAGGGTAAATCAAAATTCATGGGCGAGAGCGCGATATCAAAAGGTAGTGGTACATTAATATCAAAAGGTGGTGGCAGTGGGATCATTCTCGGTGAGAAACCAGTGTGTTACACGGATCATATGGAGTCCCAAGTGAGATACGGTACCACGGACTATATCAAGGGTGCCCGTATACGAGTGATAAAGTTTGTGATTAAAGTTGAAGACGAAATGGTGGTGTTCTAAATTGCATAGTTCGGAAATAAAAAAGGTGTGTGCTTAAAGTTGAAGATGAAATGATGGTGTACTAAATTGCCTGTACACACATGTTCGGAAATAAAAAAAGGTGTAAAAAAGATCTTACTCTTGCTCTCATTTCTTATTACATTCCCATGTGTTTATTAAAATACACATAGTGTTGCTAATTTTAACTGAAAAAAATTTGGGGGAGAAACGTTTGTGCTATAAGTCGAAGATGAAATGATGGTGTACTAAATTGCCTGTACACACATGTTCGGAAATAAAAAAGGTATAAAAAAGTTCTTATTCTTGCTCTCATTTCTTACTACATTCCCATGTGTTTATTAAAATACACGCAGTGTTGGTAATTTTAATTGAACCAGATCCGACCCCCACCACACCCCTTGGATCCGACCCCCCCCCTCCCCGGATCGCGACAATTGATTATTTGAGAATCGATCGGCTTCGATTCTTTGCAAAGAATCGACCGGCGGCGCCTTAAATTCTTTGCACCGACTTCGTGTAGAACACACGTGCGGCGCATATCAGACTTCGTACCTCACAACTTGCTGGCAGCGCATATCAGACTTCAATTGTTCATAGAAACTTTTTACCACTTGGAGGCTCCACTTTCACGTGCGTACTTTAGACTTAACTTTCGATGTATATTGAATCGGCATATAGAAATCGGGTTTCAAAACAGTACGTCATCAATAAACAGTTGAAGTATCAAACAATCGATTGTCGCGATCCGGGGAGGGGGGGTCGGATCCAAGGGGTGTGGTGGGGGTCGGATCTGGTTCAATTAAAATTACCAACACTGCGTGTATTTTAATAAACACATGGGAATGTAATAAGAAATGAGAGCAAGAGTAAGATCTTTTTTACACCTTTTTTATTTCCGAACATGTGTGTACAGGCAATTTAGTACACCATCATTTCATCTTCAACTTTAAGCACACACCTTTTTTATTTCCGAACTATGCAATTTAGAACACCACCATTTCGTCTTCAACTTTAATCACAAACTTTATCACTCGTATACGGGCACCCTTGATATAGTCCGTGGTACCGTATCTCACTTGGGACTCCATATGATCCGTGTAACACACTGGTTTCTCACCGAGAATGATCCCACTGCCACCACCTTTTGATATTAATGTACCACTACCTTTTGATATCGCGCTCTCGCCCATGAATTTTGATTTACCCTTGACAACAATCTTTCCATCGACTTCGGTTCTCTCTGGAATACTTCCTCCACAGGGTTTTGGATCTGGTTTGTAGGCCTCGCACACATCCAGCCAGATGAGTGGAAGCTACTCCTCAGCTTGTTTTTGTTTTTCTGGATCGGTGATATCAGACGCCAGGGTAATGTTGAATCTCTCCACCGTCCCGTTTCCATCTTCGAAGCCTGAGAATGTCACCTTCTGCCCAACAACATTAAACTTTCGTTGCTGATGTCTAAACACGCAGTAGTAGTACGCTTTAAAGTAAACAGTTAAAATGAAATCGGTGTTGGAGGTCTTCAAAAGATCTCTGGGGACAAAAATGTCATAGGTGTCCCCGTCGGGCTGTCTCTCCACCCGCAAGTGCTCATTTCCCAGGCGAGCTGAGGGGATCTGTTGTAAAGCTGCGACTTTAGAATTCATTTTTGCTGCGTGCTCACTCTTCTCTTAGGACGTATAATGAGCATGCAGTCATCTGCAGGCTCTTATATATCGTTGGGAGGGGAATGATGGCTGTGAGGAAGGAGGGAATTTTATCTCACAGGTTGATGTAAATTGAGACGGGTTTCAAGGGAGACAAGTTGGAACCTGGAAGAACAGGTTGGAAACGGAGACAATCTGGATATGACTCATGTGAGACGTATCCGGTGTCAGGTTGAGACTTGTTTCGAGGATAAAAAATCTTAACCGCAGATTGATTGAAATGGAGACGATGCGGTTATGATTCACGTGGAGTCAGGGTGGGACTTGTTCTCAAGGGATAAAAAAATGAAAGGCATGATGAAATAACAAATTTTCAATTTATTAACACAAAAGATATACAGAAATGGAAAAAGCACTCTTCTCATGACAATATTGAGATTTCACATGATTAAATAGTTATAAATGTTCTTCTTCTTCGGCTTTCAATTTTAGCATCAATCTGCTCTGAGAAACATTAATGTGTATCCATTTTTTCAATTTAGAACAGTTTTTGACAGCGCACGCGAACTTATCCGTCTCGTGATATGCTAATGAGCAATCATTCCTCAATGGTTTAAGAAACTTCAAAGAGGGTACATTTAAAAATCTTTCAACTTCGATTACAACGCGATCTAAAGCTTTCGAAAGGAATTTACATTTTTCGAGCCCCTTTGCAAATAGATGATTATGAGCCCAGGTTTTATTTTTAAGAATTGTATGCAATTCATCATACGGTGTGTCTCCCACATCAGTGGGTATTCCGTGGTAATGCTCTTTCAACCAAGTATTTTCATAGTTCTCAGCCATGTCAGGAGGTAGCTGGAACACCCATGACTCACGTCGGTCGTATTCGAGATCCTCAATGGCCAGTTCTCTAACTATGAATTCATTCGCACCACCATTCTTCCTCACTAGAGCTTGAAAGTCTATTATTAATGCGTTGACCATGACGGGGCCGAGCGGGTAAACTCTAGGGTGGTGCATTATATCCTGGGAATTTCACTCTCAAGACGTTGGATTGTTCGTCACCGAAAGTGATGCACAGCTTTTCGATGCCCGAATATTTCAACGCCTGAGTAATTTTGTTCAGATGAGCGACTACCAAATCACCCGATTGGGTGACTGCATCAAGAGCCGAGTCAATCTGATCAAAACAATTTACTAATGCGTTCCAATCGCTAGCTTTTAATGATACGCGCGTATTCTTACCCCCTAAATTTACGTAGGGTTTACCAAAATATTTTACAAATTGAACGGATGAATCCACGTACGAAGGAATCACTGTTGTTTCAAAATAGTCAGTAACGGAGAAAGCAAAGTTTTCTAGGCTAGTCCACTGTTCAGGGCTGAGTCTCGCTGTTTTGCTCGAAGAGGAAATCTCCACGCACGGTGTAGCCGACTCCGTCAACCAACCGATGTGCACGCTCTTGGTCTTGCTCAGCTCCAGGGATGTCCTGAGTAAAGGGATGATAGATGATGAAGATCTCGTAGGGGTGGAGGATGAAGATCGCCTCCTCTTCTTCACTTGAGACTGCTGCATTCTTACTGATGTTCGTGGCACTTTCACCGTGCCTATATAGTGGTGGTCGGTGAAAGAGAGGGGAGGGGGAGTGAGTAGATTATATTGTTCTTCGTTTTTTTACTAGAGAACGTTCTACTAAAGCACAGCACTTTTGCGACGCTGGATGACATCTTCTCTTGCGTGCAAAGCCAAACTCTCGTCTGAAGAGTTTTGCAGCGATGCAGTCGTTAAGTGCAGGTCGGCGAAATAGGGATGAGAATTTAGAAATAGGTTTGCGAGTGACGGACTTGAAGAGTGCATACAGACAACAATATTCCCCACAAAGATCTGATTTATAATTTTGCAGTTGAACTGAATTTGAAATCGTGGTGAAGGGTTTCAGAAAGGCCCTAATGTCATTGACTGATGGAGGAAAAGCATAAGAGTAACAGTACTCTGCGCGTTTTCTAAATATGCATACTGCAACCCAGTGGGTTCCAGGCTTGTGTGAAGGGTCGAAATTAATTATGTAAATTCCACGTTTAGGTTTACTTGGAAGTGGATCCGATGGGAATACCTCCCCTAAATCTACGTTTAGTGCTCTAATTCTATCCGCGTTGTTGTATCCCGTACCAATATTTTTGTATCGATGTTTTGCATCGATGTTTGTATCAGTTTTGTGTTCATTTGTCGTATCAATGTTTCGTACCGTTGGTTCGTACAAATGACGTTGAAAAGCCAAAACTTTTTTTTTAATAAACATCAAAACAAAATTCTATCAAATAAGGGTACATCAATACCCTAACCCTGAACCCTTAAGGTTATGAGTTAATTTTATTGGTGCATCTGAAGCATATTAAAAAACAAAGCAGCTTTTAAATTTAAACCATACCCGAATTCCTATTAACAACGTAGATACAAGAAGTTTTCTTACAAGACTACCTTCTGTCTATGGATTGACGCCTAATACCATCGCCTATGAATTGCTCTCTATAAACTAAACTAATTGCTTTATTTAAATTTTAGTAACGGGGTTGATTTCCCAATTATCGCTCTAATTTTTGCTAGAGGATAAAGCGGTACTCGGACAAGGATTATGGTATACCCTGAGTACCCTAGGGTACATTTAAGGGACTTGCTGGTTATTTAACCGGGATTCGAAGGGGGGTATTAAGGGTGACCCATCCATGAATTTCTGCGTTTGTAGGACTTGTAGAAAAATTGTAAAAAAAACATCGATTTGTAGAAATTGGAAATTATTTACTAAAGAGAGAGGAGAGGGGAGGGGGGATTTATTTAGTTCCTCAAGACGGAAGAAAACTTTTTTCCCATGCATGTAATAAATATGAAAACGATATTCTATCAAATAAGGGTACATCAATACCCTAACCCTGAACCCTTAAGGTTATGAGTTAATTTTATTGGTGCATCTAAAGCATATTAAAAAACAAAGCAGCTTTCAAGTTTAAACCATACCCGAATTCCTATTAACAGCGGAGATACAAGAAGTTTTCTTACAAGACTACCTTCTGTCTATGGATTGACGCCTAATACCATCGCCTATGAATTGCTCTCTATAAACTAAACTAATTGCTTTATTTAAATTTTAGTAACGGGGTTGTATTCCTAATTATCTCTCTAATTTTTGCTAGAGGATAAAGCGGTACTCGGACAAGGATTATGGTATACCCTGAGTACCCTAGGGTACATTTAAATGACTTGCTGGTTATTTAACCGGGATTCGAAGGGGGGTATTAAGGGTGACCCATCCATGAATTTCTGCGTTTGTAGGACTTGTAGAAAAATTGTAAAAAAAACATCGATTGGTAGAAATTGGATATTATTAACTTAAAAAGAGAGGAGAGGGGAGGGGGGATTTATTTAGTTCCTCAAGACGGAAGAAAACCTTTTTCCCATGCATGTAATAAATATGAAAACGATATTCTATCAAATAAGGGTACATCAATACCCTAACCCTGAACCCTTAAGGTTTTGAGTTAATTTTATTGGTGCATCTGAAGCATATTAAAAAACAATGCAGCTTTTAAATTTAAACCATACCCAAATTCCTATTAACAACGTAGATACAAGAAGTTTTCTTACAATACTACCTTCTGTCTATGGATTGACGCCTAATACCATCGCCTATGAATTGCTCTCTATAAACTAAACTAATTGCTTTATTTAAATTTTAGTAACGGGGTTGTATTCCTAATTATCTCTCTAATTTTTGCTAGAGGATAAAGCGGTACTCGGACAAGGATTATGGTATACCCTGAGTACCCTAGGGTACATTTAAAGGACTTGCTGGTTATTTAACCGGGATTCGAAGGGGGGTATTAAGGGTGACACATCCATGTATTTCTCCGTTTGTAGGACTTGTAGAAAAATTGTAAAAAAAACATCGATTTGTAGAAATTGGAAATTATTTACTAAAGAGAGAGGAGAGTGGAGGGGGGATTTATTTAGTTCCTCAAGACGGAAGAAAACTTTTTTCCCATGCATGTAATAAATATGAAAACGATATTCTATCAAATAAGGGTACATCAATACCCTAACCCTGAACCCTTAAGGTTTTGAGTTAATTTTATAGGTGCATTTGAAGCATATTAAAAAACAAAGCAGCTTTCAAATTTAAACCATACCCGAATTTCTATTAACAGCGGAGATACAAGAAGTTTTCTTACAAGACTACCTTCTGTCTATGGATTGACGCCTAATACCATCGCCTATGAATTGCTCTCTATAAACTAAACTAATTGCTTTATTTAAATTTTAGTAACGGGGTTGTATTCCTAATTATCTCTCTAATTTTTGCTAGAGGATAAAGCGGTACTCGGACAAGGATTATGGTATACCCTGAGTACCCTAGGGTACATTTAAAGGACTTGCTGGTTATTTAACCGGGATTCGAAGGGGGGTATTAAGGGTGACCCATCCATGAATTTCTGCGTTTGTAGGACTTGTAGAAAAATTGTAAAAAAAACAAAACTTACTTGCTTTTTTCGACGTTACCACGAAAATCACTTGATGAGGCCTGAAGCTTAAGTTGATAATAAAAGTGACACTTCACACAAACACTAACTTCACTTGTCGCTGGTTAAGACTGGTTGGGAGAACATAACCGCGAAAATCACTTAATGAGACCTGAAGCTTAAGTTGATAAGAACGGTGACACTTCACACAAACACTAACTTCACTTGTCGCTGTTTAAGACTGGTTGGGAGAACATCCTGCTTGGTCCTTTATAAATTTCGAATAAGAGCTGTGGAGTTGGAAGTTAACCTGGGAGGAAGAGGGGGAGGGGTGGAGGGGGGGGGATAGTCTGACGCAAAACTAATGTTTCATAACTAATACACACCTGGGGAGTGTTGCAACAGATACATGTGTTTCATCATTCAAGCTGGGAGTGTGGTCAAGGGGGAGTTTCGATACGTCAGCTTGTGGTTTTCATGAGTCATACACACACCTAGGGAACCATGCAACGGATACTTGTGTTTCATCATTCAAGCTGGAAGTGTGGTCTAGGGGGAGTTTCGATACGTCAACTTGTGGTTTTCATGAGTCACGCACACACCGGGAGTGTGGTCAAGGAGGAAATTCGATACGTCAACTTGTGGTTTTCACGAGTCATGCACACCGGGAGTGTGGTCAAGGGGGAAATACGATACGTCAACTTGCGGTTGTTTCAGAACACCCTTTTTCCCTCTACTATTAAGTTCTATATTTCATATTGAAATGGGATGCTTTGTAAAATGCATTACTCTTGTTTCACCAGAAATAGTTATAATTGATTGAAAGTGGTTTGCTTGAAAGGACCATGTTTTGACTTCTTTTTCAAACTAAAGCTATTCATTTGCACTTTCACATTAAACAAGAAACAGGCTAAGCGTAATGGCTAAAAATGTAATAATGAAATAGAAATGTAATTTTTATTTATTCCTCCACAAAATTTGTTTTAACCATAACTGCCAACTTATATCACTTCCATAATTTCACTAAAATTGCATTTTAAATTTATTCAGGGGAAAAATTGTTTTCTTTTTTTTAGATTGGTTAACTTCCACGAATTAGGGACAATTTCAGGAAAATAAAAAAGAATATATTTCCTTGAATGTGCTGTGCTGATGAGTATTTGATAGGATCAAGGTATTTTACGTATTATGGTTTAAAACCATAGGTTAATTCTACAGATTTTCATAGATTCAACATTAAGCTGAGCTGCTATTCTTACTAGAAAATTCATTTTGGCACCATGGGGAGAGATAGGAGGAGGCATCTTAGGATTATTTTTTTTTGCTGACAGGATCCCACAAGCAGCTGATGGAGGCCACAGTCCCCATTGTAATTTTGTTAACACTTACCTATCTTAATAGCTTCACAGATAAGTTGATAATTGAAGTTCATGACCTACATGATTATTATGGCTTTTTCCAAGCCAATAGTATGTTCCGAGGTTGCATGCTCCTCTCTTTCAGACTTAGATGGTTACCCCTGTCAAATGGCTTGTTGATGCTCATCTATGCAGGTTTTAATCTTCAATGAAGAAATGCAATATCAGCAACCTTACCACATATGATGTCACACTTCTGGAGACAGTTTTCTCCATCAGTTACAGAACCTATCAGGGGCCAGCTGAGATCGCTGCTCCAGTACTTCTTGTAATTCCAGAGTAGAGCTCTGTAACCTTTCTCAGCTTATACAATGAAGCTAGGGGGTATTTCATAACCCCCAGCCCATTGATTGATTGAGTGGGCAAGGGCCTTCTGGAGCCCTCCTGCACTTATGTTAAACCCCTTTGGGTCCATTGTGCCATCCCACATTTAACCTGCCCACCACTTGCAGACAGGGGACAAGAGCACCACGGTAGAGGACACCTGTCCCAGCCCAACATTTCTTAACTTCGGTGATCTGATGGGAACCGGTGTTTCAATGTGGCTAAGCATTTGACCCCCCCCCCCCCAAGCTAGGTGCTTCAGAGCTCTGGTATTTCTAAACTAAGAAATTAAGACCTGATACCTATGCATGCCGAAAAGGGGCCACCTTGACCCGTCCTTGAAAACTGTCACCGTAAATAATGGCAGCCATTGTTGCATTCACTTATAATACAAAAATGTTTTCATTGAGAATTGGTGCTATTCCCTCAGAACTGTCACCATAAGGGTAACTCAGAAGATCTAAGCTTGCTTAAAAGCAAATGACTGTAGTTTCATGCCCTTTAATTTAGTTATTTTATTGCACACTCCTGCACCATAATCTTATTTTATCTATGGTATAAAAAATTACTTTTAGTTAATACAAAACAGACCTCGATTGGCAACAGAAATATCTGTACCTAAAACAAATATCTTAGAAGAAATATTGTGTCCTGCTTGATTTATTTTCAAATGTTATGGTGGTGATAGAATGACACATCATACTTATCATAGAAAACAGTACATAGGTACATGAAAAATTGAATTAATACACTGCTACACGAAACATAATATGATGGTTCACCTTTTTTACAGTTAATTAATCTGACTTAACAGCAACAAGTCCCAGTCCACGAGCACCATAGCGCATGACCATCAACAAACTGAAAATAAATTAGAGAAAGAACATTAACTGGTAAATATCCCAAAGTAACGCATATTTATTTATGTTAACTTGATTCAAATAATTACGATAGAAATAACATAATTAATTGCGACTGTTTGCATATTCTCTATTGTTAGTTATTTTTCTCAATAAAAACCCATCATGCAGTAATTATGTCCCCGTAAATCAGTAAAATCATACCTTATTCCTGCGACAAAGCCTGGCATCATTTTCCCAGAATTATAAAATCTACTGCCCATGACACCGGCGAGTACAGCACTAGTTCCGAGTGATAGATAATAATTATTTGGATTTTGCGACGTAAAATACGCACCGGCGCAGAGAATGCTTCCAAATAACAATCCGGCTCCGAGGGAGGGCGTGCTACCTGTGATTCAATGAGAATTAATCAAAGTTTACCAAAGAATCTCCTCAACCGTAAAGTTATCCCTTTATAGCCATAAAAATATTCTTTCATTCTTTTACCTCATTTGAAAGGTTCTTAAGTGACCAAAACAACACACAATACGCAAAAGTTACAGGTTTTCATATAACCTAGCAGGAAAACTGCAGTTTTATTTTCGCTGCCATGCGTCAAAAATAGTTGTTTTTGAAGGATTGAATTTCAAACTTAATGCTGGTTTTACTGCCATTTCATCTTTAATGTTAATGTCATTTAATAGTCATAGAATATTAGACTCACACAACACTCATGAATTACACAGTTTAGCCAACAGAAGGCAACTAATACCGTAGTACTGAGTTAACATTACCAGCTTTAACATAGCCCATTACTCCTCCAGCAGCAATAGTGGCAGCATAGCCAAAACCCAACCAGTCGACTCCCATTGCATTCAATTATGGATACTGATTTCAAGACTAGTACAATATATGTAAACACAAAACTGCACCAAAACCACGTCCACCGGATTGGCTAAAGACTCGTGACGCTTTAAAGAAAGTATAATCGCCACTCAATTAATTCGTAGTATTAGAAGGACCAAAGATAACGGCTTTACGTGGCCTCCTTATTGACACCCGAGAAGTGTTGTCATTGCGCTAGAATGATTTCGTGTGTTTTAGGTTGATGTTATCATGGATTTGACGCTACCGGCGGCGCTACAATTAATGGAGGAACTACGTAGTCATTGGAGCAACAGGTGCCTACAGTTCATCTACTTTACAATTTAGACGATCCAGTCAAGATATAAACCAGGAATGGCCTTGCCACGTGTATATTATCTTTGGCTTGGAATATGCGGATGGGAAATTCCCGATGGACTCCCCCTACACATTTTGTAATGCGGAATGCGCGCATCGGTCATGTTCCTAGCGCGTTTAAGACGGCGGTAATTCAAAAGTCTCTATTGGATCATGGTATTAAATACCATGTATTGGATGATGTTCCCCTGCATTACAATTGGGATTTAGGGATCCAGTCGCCCTGTATACATACCGTAAACCCCTCCCCTTATTTATTCCGTGGATTTTACTTGATTCTATAGTAAATGTATTATGGATCTTTAAATTAAAACTTACGCGAGAGTTAAGAGATGTTTTTCGTTGGTACATTAGAAGAAATCGATTTCATTGCTTTAGCTGACGGCACAGGTTTCTACAAACGTAATATTACCAAAGCGCATGAAGGAGGGAATAACCTGGGGTTAAAAACTACGGAGTGATGAATAAATGGTGCACTTTACGCGAAGTCAAAAACTTTACCAGGAGAGGTAGAGCAGTAGCTTCAATGAAGAATAAGGGAAAAAAGCAGCTCACAGCTGGTGTGAAAGTCAAAGGGTAACTGATTAAAGTGGTTAGGTTTAGGAGTAATGATTAATTAAAAGGAAACCCAAGTCGTAATATTTTGAAATAAAGTCAAGAATTTGGTGAAAAACATAAAGATGAAACAACAACCACATCAATTAACCGATCTTTGGAATTGTTGTTGTAAAAACTCATTTTCATACCGTGGGCAGTGTCATTATATTTAAGATAACAGACAACTGCGATTCATTTTTTTTTAATAGGTAATCTATTTATGGTTTTCTTTATGACAATGAAAACATTTTATACATGTCTTACAGTATTGGTTTTCACTAATACAACTAACTTTGACTGACTGCTGGTGTTAACTTAGTACTGACCAGCTAAGAGGATGTTTGAAGAATGGTTGACCAAAAATAATATGATGAGCAAACTCGGTGTTCGTCATACCATAGCTTTTTGATAGTTTATATAGCTGCATGAGAATGATGAGAGTGAATGATTTATTACTGACACCTGTCTCGTGGGCAACTGGCTGAGCTCGGCTTGCTGAAAAACATGATGAAATTGTAAATCTTCCAACATGGCAGCCAGCCATACAAAATATCATAACAATCTATATGTGTGTAAATACACCCATCACCCACAATAAAAATCATCCCATCCCCCTTCGAATTATCTACAATTATAATTTTGAGATTAAATCCTTGTGGTAGTGAGGTGGATGACATCCTGACTGGCTGTGCAAGCCTGGGACTGATTGCCTGGGTATCCACCTCCACCCTTGCTGGTGGTCCAAGGCTGCGATGATCCAGGGTTAGGAGGTGTCTTCCCATCCTCTGCTATAGATAGCCAGGAATGGATTATTCCAGGTCCCGGCAGGCCTCTGGACTGTCATAGGTTAGTCTACTGTGTGGGGAGAACAAATGGATTAGTTATACTTTCCTTATTCCCCCCATGCCTTCATCTTCCTTTCTGCCTCTCAGCTGGTCAATATGCAAAATTTAACTTGCCCTTTAAGACGTCTTCACCTCGAACACCTGTGGCCCCAACCACCCTGATAATTGTAGCCAGCCCTCATCTCTTCTCCACATAGTCCCTGGCATACACTGGGTCACCTAGGTTGAATCTCCGCCCCACCAGGAGGTGGTCTACAGGCTTTTTTTGTGGCTGGTAATTGTTTGGATGCTACTCACCCAAGATGGTTTGTAACTACCATCCCATCAGATCTTGGGGGAACTTCCTGTGCAGTTTTGCGTTGTGTGCTGGGCTAACGAACATATAGCCCCTCTCATCTGCATGTCTCCTCCTGATAACCTTCACAGGAGGTGGGGAATATAGGTTATAACTTTGGGGGGTCCAAGACCAGCTAGCTAGCGGCGACCGGCTGTAGTTTAGGTATCCACGCATGTCCCTCTCACCGCAGCCTAATTTCGGGTTGGGGGGGGGGGCTAGAATTGCAGACAGACTAGACTAGACAGAGGTCGTGGCTTGAAATATATATACTGGGTTCCCGGGGAAGGAAGCCACCACCTCTGTACTTCGTAATTTTAGCCTCTGATGATGATGTACCATTAATAAAAACAGTGTGGAACATTACAAAGTTTTAATTATTGCATCATGTCGAAATTCCACTAAGTAAACGCTTCAACCATCTTGTATGTTCAGCCACTATTTGAAAAAATCAATAAAAATTTCATCCAATTCGGAATCTTTTCATATAACATCTCAATAGATGAGCAGATGGTACCTTATTTTGAACGTCATCCATGTAAAATGTTTATTCGTGGGAAGCCTATTAGATTTGGGTTTAAGCTGTAGTGCTTGGCATCTTCGTGCAGCCCTCTCTACCAATTTCATCCATACTCTGGCACAACTTCTAAACCTAATGATGGCCTTAATCTTAGAGAAAGAGTGGTAACAAATTTGCTAAGCATTGTTAAAAATTCAAAGGATCACAAAATCTATTTTGACAATTTCTTTACTAGCCATGCACTACTGTCGATCCTTTCACACAAGGGTGTTTTTTCCACTGGGAGTGTACGCGAGAACCGGATTTCCAATTGTCCCTTGCAAGCAACCAAAGACGTGAGATTACACAAGAAGGGTTCATATGACTCAGCGTTTGACGAATCAAACAAGATATTCGTGGTACGATGGCATGATAATGCCGTAGTCACAGTGGCAACTTTTGTGGGAATGCTAAATCCTTTAGTAAAAACAAAAAGGTATAACTGTAAAATGAAAAAATGGATTCAATACCCCAGCCAAATGTTATTAGTGACTACAAAAAATGGATGGAGATGTAGACCTTCATGATAATGCATTATCGAATTATAGAATTAAAATCAAAGTAAAAAAGTGGTGGTGACCCCTTTTTACAAACACACTGGATAGCGCAGTGGTTAATTCATGGAAAATTCACAAAATATCTACTGACTGATATTTCCCTGGTGAATTATAGATCAAGTTTGGTACTTTCTTTGTTGCAAAGTGAGAGAGGAAAACCTGCAATTACTGATAATGGAGATATGGAATTAGAAGCTGAGAAAACTTCGAACTGATGTTTTGGAAGACCATCACAGGGAAATCTACCAACAGAACGTAAAAGGAAGAGGTGTAGAATGTGTCACTCGCAAACAGTATACCAGTGCAAAAAATGTGAAGTGGCTGTACAAACAAATTGTTTTGAAGATTTTCATAAATATCAGTGATAACAAATGTAACATTTTCCCAAAGATAAAGAAATAAGTTTAAATAATGAGTTGTGTTTCAAAATATGGTTATGTTAAATAAATATGAAAATTATTAGTGGTAAAAAACTTAGAAGAAAATGAAACTTTTTAAAAGCCTGCTGAACTTTATTTCTGCTACCCCTAATTCCCAATGTGGCGAAAACTCAACATTTTATATTGTTTATATAGAAAATGTTAAAAAAATTAAAAACCAATTTTCAACCATAATTGGGACTCATGCGATTGAATTCACCAAAAATTTCAATGGAAAAGTAATTTTTAAGGGCTTGGGACTTAATGTACTTCGACAGCTAAGGTCATTTCGCAATTACTGCCACTTGCAGACAAGGGCAACACCACTTGGACGAATCGGAGGATCACCCCTCCAAATGAGCCGAGCCCATCAATGCTAAACTACGGTGACTGATCGCGAACCAGTGATTCCATCGTGGCAGGCTGTTGCCCGGCAAATTTCATGTTTCTTGACACATTTTCAGCTACTACTACTCAACGTACGTATGTATGTACTTATCTAACAGAGTCCACCACACTAAAGACCAAGCCAATTAATTCATCTGGGATATACCCTGATGGTTAGCGTGCAACATTTGCAGTACTTACTCTTGTAGTGTCTTTAGCATGAATACCCTTGTTTCCCATAAAAGACTGTTCTTAGAGAGGAACAGTTGTCTGGCGCCTGGCATACAGCTGCAATTCAGGTATGCCAGGTGCATTAGTCCTTCCATTCAGCACCTGGAATTTCACCCGTTAAGACAGCATCTATAGTTGTTTCCTCTGCTAACAATAAGTGCTCAGGAGTAATGGGTGGTAGCTTCATTTCCAGCATGAACTCATCTGCTTTTTCTGCAGAGACCCCTTGCTTTGAATCCTCTGGCAAACAACTGAGTGCATCTGCTGGCCTTTGGTCACATCCAGGGCGACAGAGCAAGTGGTAGTCATCAATTGACATAAACAGGCTCCACCAAAACATCCTGGGTGACAATACCATGGGGATCGGTTTAACTGGGCCCAGATTTCCTAAAAGTGGCTTATGATAACCAAATACTAGTGATAAACATTCTCTTTCAATTTAGCATGACACCTTTCTACCAGTGTTTAGGGTCTTGAGTTGAATGCTTCTGGTTCTTCTTGGCCATCGCTGTTTTGGTGTGATAGCACAGCACCAAGCCCATTTGGTGATGCATCACACGATAAATAAAGTTCCCTTTTTCTGAGTATGGCACTAATACTTCTTGAAGTGATTAAGTGCATCCTATTCAGTGGTGGATTACGGTCGTTGTTTTAGGGGGAGATTGATAATTTCTGGCGGTTGAATACCTTATTACCATAATTTTTCCTATTTTACCAGGAATTACGGATCTACATTAATCATCTTTCCTAAGGAACCAAGCTCCTTGAAATGTGCCCACATCAAATTAATCACCTAACTTTCCCTTCCGGGCCATGGATTCAATCAATAAAAGAAACTTTAGTTGAAGGAATTCTCCAAATGTCCTCATCACATCACCTGTTTTCATTCAAAACACTGCCTATACGTGATAATTTTATGACTCTCTTAAATTGAATTCAAACCTGGGATTTCTATTCAGTTGTATTATCTTTCTCCTTGTGTGATATCATTCTGCAGCTCAGGGTATATCCCACCACTTTAAATCCCATCCATATCGGCTCTTCTCATTCATTCCCCCTTTCAAGGACCTCAATTTTATCCCATATTTAACTCAAATCATTTTGGTTTCAGATTTTGAAATTTTTTAAGAAGATGCCTCCATCTCTTGTCACAGTGTACCAGCAAGGGTTAAGAATCATTATCATTTAAATTTACTTGGAATGAATACATCAATACCCATGTACAGAATATCCAAGATACCCCTCTAGGCAGTGGCGAATATATGGAGGGGGGTCCATACGCTGATACAACTGATATTGCAAGAAGATATATAAAAATTCCAGTAAGTGAAGCATGAAGTAATTGAGTTTATTTTTATTTTAGTTTCATTATGGAATCGGGTATTTTTTAGGGAGGAGAAAATTGTTAGTTTTATTCCACAACTTTATTTCATGGTACATACTACTAGTTCTGTGGTACCCAAAGATGACGCCGCTGCGTCAAAACTAGTAGTATGGTGAAGTAAAACTAAGTTTTATTTTTCATTATTTATAATGAACTTCAGAAAAGTTAAGCCTGAAACCATTGAGATAATGTGAAAATTCCTTTATGGTCATGTCAGTCAACAGTGATAAGCATAATATTCACTGGGAAGCTGAGATTGATCTAAATCTTTATTTCATCTTGTTGGTCTGTTAACTACTTGGGTAAGGAAGTGGTTTTGAAGTGCACTGAATAATGTCTCAATTGTTTTTATGTTGTTTCTATATTGCAGCTGCTCCAGTTAATACATGGTAGGTTAAAATATGAACCGATGATAATTAAATTTTGTCATCTAATGCGATGAATGTCAACATTAACCAAATTTACTAACTAATTTAAATCAATCAATAGTTTCTATTCTTGTGTTTAACATAATGAGCAAATGTGAAAGCGTAATTGTTGCATTTTTACATGGTGTACCAGGCATTCTATTCAATTGTCACTGAATATATGCTTGATTCTATTTATGTGTTTTCACTTCTATTAATACTCAAAGATGGGTTCTAATAGGTCTATTGTATGTCGAGTTAACCTGGGAAGTAAAACTTCACCGCAGCTAATCATCCTCCAGTGTTGATGAATATATATCATTGATTGAAACTGCATAGAAATTGAAATTGCCATTCATTTTAAAGAAAATAATGAAACATTTCTAACCAAATGGCTGTATCTGTGATTATTCTGATGACAGAGCATAATTAAAAGCCATATGTTGATTTGCAACAGAAGTAATTTTTTAAGGGATTTTTATTCCTACATATGGGGTCGTCCATGAATGATGTCATACAATTTTGGACCAAACTAGACCCCCCCCCCCCCATCACGGTCACAAATAATGTCAACCCCCGTTTAAAGATGTCACAAAAATGAAACTTCCTCTTCATGTTACTCCTCGTTCCCTACACAATAACTCCCTTCTTGATATTCCCAAATTCTGACTCTCAATATCCCAGTGCTCACTATTCTACCATATCCCGAAAACTTTCAACTCCCTAGCCTCGCAGTTACTGTCCCTTGACATTCTACAAACCCTCCCTTTTCAAATCATTCCTCAGAAAACATATTGCTGAGTTGGCTCCCTCTCTCATCTCCTTGTCCATGAATCCCAATCCCAAGTTTTCTTTCCTACGTAATTTCTATTTCTGTTGTGTTTTACACTTTTTAGGGTATATTTAGTTAAAATTTCTACTTATTTGTTTGCTTGTTGACCAGTTAAATAAGTCTTTGTGCCGTTTTTGGAGACTTCAAATAAATAAAAATTAGACAATATACAGTGGAAGTGTGGATGTCACATGAAGCATCCCCCCAATCGTGCGGACGTTATTTATGGACAGCCCCTATGTATGTACATATTTCCATTTTGTTAGCCTTACAATACAGAACTATTATTCAGTGGAGGGCACTCACTTGAAGAGGAAGCCAAGAAAACTACACATTAAAACAGGAAGCCTTCAACAATGACTTTAAAATATATTATATGGTAAAATAACATTTTAGGATACATTTGTACAAATACAAAGAGTTTACATTAGCCAACATTACAGAGAAAATAACAATATTTGCCAAAGTCATTGATCCCAAATTGATTTATGTACACAGATTGCATTGTTATTGCATTATCAGTCTCAACAGTAGAATTACGTGGCCTTTCCATCTGGATGCCGCTCCACTATCATGCCGACCCCCTGAAAAACATGACAAACAAGAATGCAGAAAAATAAATTCACCAACAAAATACCTTTCTAATAATTTCAATTAATTTGGTATCACAGTAAATATTGAAAATTCAAGAGCACAATATGCACATAATATTTTCAGATCTATATTTTAATCTTTACCTAAGTCTATATTTTAATCAACATGAGTGACATTCACTCAAAATACCACTAGGAATACAAATTCCAAAAGGAAACACCAGAGATGATTAGATTGCAGCCGTAGCTGGCCAGGATTTTTACTCTTAGGTAATAATGTAGTTCATGTACAAAAATCTAACTTTCCACCAATGAAAGGAAGCCATATTACCTGGCAATCGCTACTTGGAAAAAATATCACTGGACAACGTGGTCATCTTACTTTGAAGATGAGTAAATACAAAAAGATTAGAATTCTCGCAACAAGAATAAAGATTGAGGTATACCTCAGAAAAAAATTTATAAACAATATTATGTGCACATGTGCTTTTATTAGTACCACACTTCACTATTTTCCAGTAACTCCAGGGGTTGTACTATGTAATTCGTATCACCAGCGATGAGCAAATGCCTGTGATATCACATCACCCATCACCACCATTCCAATTCCGTAAGCTGACAAGTTCTTCAACCAAACCGGGGTGACACAACATCACAAATCAGACACCTGATCTTATCCCTTCACCTCCCAGTATGGCATCTAAGCATTTATTGATACTTTCATCAGCTGATGGCTGATCCAACATACGTAAATAGCAATTTCTGCACTCTGCAGACTATTTAAGTGTATTAACTATATTTGTGATAAAAAATGAACAATGGAGCTGACAAGAAAAGTTTTGTTCAAACAAAGGTCCATTCTATTAACTGAAAGGTGATTTAGATAAGTTTGGGAGCTGTCATTAAGAAGCCACATAAATAAGCTTTTAATGATATCCCTAGGTTAGAGAAGCTTGGGAACCTATGTATTAAGATGCATAATAACTTTTAAGTGGGTCATGGTTTCAGCTGCAATGTTTTCCATTGATACTTCTTTTCATGACATTACTAAATATGAGCTCACGCAGTTGATGCTGATGTTTAAGGTTAAAATCTAATTACCATATGTTTTACAGTACAAAATTTTCATTTACAGAAGAATTAAAGATGTGAATAGTCACCATTCAATTATTTTATTATACGTTGGCATAATTAATCATGCTTTTGGGTTCTAGCTTCATTCTTTCGTAAGTTTTCTTGCACATGAAAATTCATAAACCACGAAAATCATGGGAGGGAAGTAATCGAAAAAAATTAAAATAAAACTTGAAGTCAAACTCCAATACATCACACCAATATTTCAGCAAATATTCCCAGGTATGTATTGGAAATATCCTTTGTCTTCCTTTGGAATTATGATGAAATTTTATGCAGAATACACACTTATTTCATTGCAGTTGTTCACTACAATTTATTTTAATAATTCCCCTTTTAACTGTCCAAAAAAAAACCCCGTGCTAGCTTGATTTCAGTTTTGTATGAATAAATATATGATCCAAAAGATAACAAATAATTAAAAAAATACTGACATTGATTTATGGTTTTGGCATCACAGCTATTAGAGTTCATTAGAGACTCAAAGAAACACACTTAACACATCACATCACGGCAAAGTTCATGGTAAATTAACCCCATATGTTGGTTTCCGATAGAATGGTATGAGGACATGAATGCTTTTCAATAATCTGCATAGAAAAATTTATTCCAACTGTTTTCCTTCACTTTGTGAAATGCTAAGCACAGGGGCCCGTTTCTCAAAGCTACAAGTTACAAGTCTATTCACTTGTAACTTGTGAAATTCTGTTTTTCAAACGTACAAGTCTACTAATTACAAGTTACAAGTTTATTTCACAAGTTACAAGTGTTTACTCACAAGTATTTTCATGGTTACGAAGCATTCTGTTTCTCAAACAGACTTGTGAATAACAAGTCCTTGTAACTTGTAAGGAAATTTCTACCAGTCCTCTGAGGTGAGTAAATCGGAAAGAATAACTGGGAAAACAAATGAAAAGCGACTAGCGATCTCTGCAATTTCATTGATTAAAAGGGCCATTAGGAAGAAATTATATTCATACCACTAAAACCTCTATAGTGAACCTCCAATTATCAAAATGTCACAAATGTTGGTCCCTTCCATTTTGATATAAAGAGGTTTTACTGTAGTCCCCTTCATGATATACTATGTACTATCAGTGCGAAAAAGGTAGAATGCTGAACTTTAAGCATTTGTATGAAATTCTGCCAGAGCTCTATAGAGTCTTGTAATATATAGTTTTACCCCTTGTTTATTTGACTACAAAGTGTATTAATTGAAAAGTCTTTAAATGTAAACGTTTGATTTCTACGGTCGAAAGAGTAAAGCAAAACATGCGAAAAACTGGGAGAATGGTGAAACTGTAGTCCTCTTCATCTCATTGGCCAAAATATTTGATTGTCCCATTCTTTGATTTTTTAAATCGCCGAAAGCTAGATTTCGATTTCCGAAATGTAGAAAAGTATATTAATATCGAAGTCACATATGCTTTATGGAAAAAATATTGCAAAACTTTTCATGTAAGGAAATGTTGATATTCTTCCTCTTACTTAAAATAAACCACAAAAAATCACCCCACAGCAACACACTACCATTTTGTGCAGTTGGTAATAGTGAAACTCCTGGCCGCACGTGCCTCAAATCTCATTGCCAAGACGCCTCTAGTGAGACCACTGTCCAGCACTGATTGGACAAGGAAAGACCCTACGTGTTTTATATTCTTTTAACTTAATGTGGATGGATTTATCTTGAATAATTTGCAATTAGATATTTAATTCAGTGTCAGAAATTACACACTTTGATTCAGCTCGTGACCACTACACAATCCAAAGAATCAATAAACTTCTAACACGTAAACAACCATTAAATTTATTTATTGAATAAAATGTGAACGTTGCCCTTCCTGGGCGTGTAAATCTTTGTAGATGTAGTTCTAACCCATTTATTACTCATGACAATTGTTTCCCCTTCAGACATGTTTTGTGTGATATTGAAAAATATGCAGACAGAGTGTAATGTTCTTTGTATCAATTCAGTGTTAATTTATTTCGATTCATCATATATTTGTTACTTATGAAGATGTTTTCAATGGATAAATGATATGAAATTGAAGTTAACTGTAGGTATCGAGTATTTAGAAACTTTGTATACATGCTTTTTTTTACCTAGCACTCGACGGACATCTTACCAGAGATTTTAGGTGCGCATGGCAAGGAGTTTCACTATTACCAACTGCGCAAAATGGTAGTTGCGTTGCTGCAGGGCGATTTTCTTCTTTGTGGTTAATTTTAAGTAAGAGGAAGAATATCAACATTTCCTTATATGAGAAGTTTTGTAATATTTTTTCCATAAAGCATATGTGACTTCCATATCAATATACTTTTATACATTTCAGAAATCTAAATCTAGCTTTCGGCGATTCGAAGAATGGGTAAAATTTAATTTTAAAAGAATATTTGCAATTTGGAGATGTAATTCTCTTCATAAAAAAAACAATGAAGTGCACCAATCAAATATATTGGCCATGACGACATGAAGAGGATGACAGTTTCACTGTTCTCCTAGTTTTTCGCATTTTTTACTTCACTCTTCCGACCCTAGAAGCCAAACGTTTACATTAAAACAATTTTCAATGAATGCATTTTGTAGTCAAATAAACAAGGAGTAAGACGATATATTATGTGACTCTATGGAGCTCCGGCAGAATTTCATACAAATGCTTATAGTTTAGCATTCTACCTTTTTTGTACCGATAGTAAATACATTAGTTGATGTATTGATGCAGATGTCCACAAAATAGCTTGCTAATCTTTTCCGTGCAAAGGATAATTGACAGTGGGGAAAAAATCAAAATATTTTCTTATTAATTAGCCATACTTGTAACAGCAGAGGATTTGTCAGTTATAGCAATGAGGAATAAGCGACAGAGAAAATGGATGAATCGTAAAACAAAATCAAGGAGATGAATTTGAAATAATGCAAACACTCAGTTATATCTTTTAATATCCTCAATATGTTCATGCGAGGATGGAAATCCTGTACCCACAGCTTTATTCCTGTAAAAAGATAATCCTGAGTGTACTCCTATTCCGTGGGCATTTTCAGAGAATTTTCACAACATTTCCCTATCATGAGCTCCACAAACACTATGATCTGCAGCAGTCTGCAAGAGACCCGATCAGATGTTTTGCTTAAATCAGATCAGCATCTGTTTTAGAAGTACACAGCCATTGGCAACCATGAAGGAGCGGTAATTATACCAAGATGTTTTCATACATATCACAGTTACCTCACATCACCTTGCCATCACCGGGTGCTGAAACTTGGCTACAGAATCGTAAATGGTGATGAGGGGTGAAGTTTTTCAGCGATGTGCATAACACATATTACAGAATACAACCCCATGGCATTTCAGTCATTGGCCTAAAATATACTTGCTAATTTATTCTAAATATCATTATTTATTCCGCTAATTTCATGCATGTATACCAAATATTATTCAATGCTACCAAAACATACTTGGATGGTACATAATGGATGGGTGTAAGAAAACCCAACAATTAAGAATGTTTTTAGCAACACATATTTACAATAGTTAACCATTTGGAATACAAATGAAGCCATCCAGATGGTTGTTTTATATATGACCATATTCAATGATAAATGAAAATTCCTTTTGATTAAAATAAACAGTAACAGTACAGAAAATTACGACAAAAATTAATACAACTATAAGCAACCTTAAATGATCAAGATTATACTAAATGTACATATCTTTAACTACAGACAAAAAATTATCATGAGCACAGTACATACGTAATTGTCCTTTCAACACCTTTTTGTGCAACAAATACCAGGACTAGGGGGCCATGATATGCATGAGATTTTAAATATAGCCACAATTTCCTGCAAATATATAACTACATAAAGATCTAATTTCTCTAATCTCAGAAATTTATTTATATGTACAGTAGAACCTTGATATAACGTTACTTGATGTAACGTAAAATTTGATATAACGTCAGCTGAAGGAAGGAACCAACGAAACCCCTATCTTTGCCAATGTAAAAATCTTGAATCTTGAACGTAAAATTTTATATAACGTTATAACGTAAAGCCGTCGAGGCACCACCAGATGTTGTTATTTCATTATTACGCAAACAAGATTAGTTCCCGCATCGAGTGTGGATGGCGCTGAAGTAGTGAGGCGTGGGGAATACCACCCGATTAAAAATCTGTGTAAGAGTATTTCTTTAATTGAATTTGGGATTAATGGAGAACACTGAACCCATGGAATGCGATAAAAGGTTTTAAAATAACATAAGCAGGGGTAACTGTGGCAAGGAGAACACATTTTAGAGGTTAACTCAATTTATCACGTAAACAAGAACACTTGAACGCATGGTAAAGAAACACTCATTTTCAAACTAAACACTGGTGGAGGGAAATGCCATGGGGTCTTTCTCTATCTTGAAGCTACTGATGCGGTAGCTTCGAATGAGCTACAGGAATTGTCTACCAACCGTATTCTCTTACTCAATGGAATTTTCCCAAATCATAACAGAAAGTTGCGAGAGGTTTGGCAAAAGGCGGGTACAAGAATATTTTTAAAGGAAATGCACGGAAACTCCATTCCTGGTGACGTCATTCTTAGAACCAATCGAATAGCTATTGATTCCCTTAACCCTCCAGCAGGCATGCACTATTCTCTGACACTAGTGGTCGCTCGTGGCACTCAGTGCTACACTTGGTTTTCCGCTGATATTAATAACAAAAACTGGAATTAAGAAGCGCACATTCCTTTCCTTGTTATAATAATAGAATTTTAGATAGTTAACACGTACAAAATATATATTTTTCAAACACTTTTGCCATTCAAAATATTTGTTATTATTTTTTTACTTTAAAGCAATGACAAAAACGTAATTTTAAGGTTTTGCCACGTTATTTATGTAAACTTTTTGCATGTTTCACATTGCTTTCGGCAAGAAAAGTTATTGCACTTTCCACACTTTATTGTCGTTGGTATGTTCTTTGCACGGCCACACAATACGCACTTTCCACGTATCATACTTGCTTTCTCGCTGACGTCTTAGTTTTCATTTCGATAACTTAACAAGAATATTTTAATGTCAGCTGGTAGAGATAATATGTTTGCTGTTTTTCAAGTGTGCGATCATCAGTGTGTACAATAAAGCTTTCAGTAAAGTTCTCCTGCTGTTATTATCTGCTGGATTATTTGCCCTATATAATATATGAGCATTGATTCCTGCGGTGTCCAAAAATCTATAAAATAAAACTAATGGCCACCTTTTCGTAATTCTAGATACAGAATACAAATGACACATTTGGTCAACTGAGTTAACACCTGTTTTAGTTTCGTTGTAATCGAATATAATACATGGTTTATTTGATCCTTCATATGTAATCTCCTCATCATGCATTGTTGAAGGAAACAATGCTGCTTTGTTCTTTCGTATTATGTTTTTTTGACAATTTCCTATGAAAGAATTCACTATTGTCTGGATTGCAGCTAATGTTTCTGTTTGTTTTCGCAACTCCCTACTTGACCGATCGTCAAATCGTACTGATCGCAAAACAAACAAAAATCGCTTGTACTCATAGCAGCCCTTAGAATTTGCATTCCTGATCCATCAACACTATGCAATTCTAAAGCATTTGCATGATGATCATTTTTTATCCCAATTAGAAAAAGTATAGATAACACAGCCAAAAATTCTGCTTTTGTTATCCCATACAATCCATGTACCTTGAATAGTGGACATCAACAAATTTAGTTTGAATGTTCATGTTTGTTTAAATCACAATTACATCAATCATGTTTATATCTATTGATTTTAGAAAAGCCGCAGCCTCATCAGACGTATTTCTTGCACAAATATTTGTCCCTGGGAGTAAATTTATAATGTTTTTGTGCTTGATCTTTGTAGTACCAGAAAAATAAGTTTTTTACACTTGCAAGACTTATGAACTTATCGAAAAAAATATTGTTCTCTCCAGCAGTATCACAATCTTCAGCAGAAGTAGGTTCTTCTTTGTCACTATTAGATGTAGTATAATCAGTCTCTGCCGTCATCACCAAGGGAAATATTTTCCTCCTCATCCGTATCAACACTTTCCTCAATACCGACTTCCTGTTCCTCATCTGACAACTGTTGACGTACCCTCAGATAGTCTTCGATAATGAATCTTCATGTCCTAAGCAGTATGATAATTACCTTAAGAATTTTTCCAGATCATTGAAAAACCATTAAGTGAAAGGCCAACAAAATGTGCAATGGAAATTATTCCTAAAAAATATACATCATAGGGCTCACGTTGGAGAGAATACCAAAGGTCAATATACAAAGGTTTTTCTCTCCGTATACAGCTGCTTCTACACACCATACGTTTAGCTGTTAGCTCAACCTGATTAAGATGAGGAATGGTGCAAATTCTAACGTTTCTACTTACTCACATCCCACTACATAGTACTGAAAGAATCAATGTTGATCAATAAGTGCCACTATGGGATTCAATTTCATGACCAGGCGTGCATTGCACAAAGTGCAACAAGGACGACTAGTTGAACTACTAATACGTTTTATTACGAAGTACGCGAAGCCTTGCGCTATAATTACCAGCAGATATATTTATAGTGACACAAAGAAGGAATAATTGGTGCATTTGGGTCACTGACCTTCCACTATTGATAACGTGACAACGAAACAGCAAATTGTTGCACTTTGTGCCGCAGCGCGCCCGCTGGAGGGTTTATTATTTTTAAAAGACCAGAGTTTATTTTCTTGAACCGTCATAATTCATAACTATATCTTTAGATTACATAAACTTTTAATGGCGTGCAACCATGGCAACAATCCTAGAGAAGAGACCACGGCATGGTGGATAAACAACATTGGACAGATGAAAATTTTGCAACTTTCGTAGCGTCAAAAAGGTGATATTCAACTAGTTGCTTTAGTTACCGAAGGTGGTGAAATTCAACATGAAAAAAATCATTTGATGATTTTTTCAAAATTCATAATGCCTTCGGTGTATAACTTTGCACTTGTGCGTGTGACTGTGTACCGCATCATTTGTAAACGCAATGGTTGGAAAAAAGATAGTTACTTTAGGTTGATATGAATAATTTTCAGCAGTAAAAGACTTTCTCCATCAAAAACAAAACTAGTTTTTTTAGCAAAACACTCGATAAAGGGCAAACATACTGTACTGTAACGTATGTTGTGTGGTCTGCACATGCACTATTTGCCACTACTACGTGTCTAATTCCCATTCAACCTTCGCTTTAACCCTAACAATGACTAATCATGAACAATCATGACCAGAGATGGGATAAAAAGAATTTCTTCAACAACATCATCCATCGGTAATAGTTAATTGTCGCAGAAGAAAAACTTCTTTTTTTCCGACCATAGTGATGCTTCTTCCCAAAATTAGTACTTCCATGGGAATTTGTGGCATCTTATGCTTGGCAGAATGCCCTTAACTCCGGCAGCAATAATAAAAACCAAGGCTTTCAAAGCAAATACAGGAAAAACTTTAGAATTTCGACGGTTGAGTTGACTCTTAGGAATAATTTTGGCAGATATGGCTACTGCAGTTTCTGATGCCTTCCGTATTGGGGGAAATGATCGCTTTGTATTTTTACAAAATGCATCATAAGTTTTGAAGAACACCAATGTGTAGAGCAAGCTTTAATGGGAACAAAATGATATTAAATTGTATTCAGTGTTAATGCGAAACAGTGATAATGGAGTCCACACTATTTGGGAACTGGGTGCAGTCTGATTTTTATCATTATCATTCAATGATGGAAGCAGTAGTTGGCTGGAAGAAAAAAAGACAAACTCTCTCAGAAAAGTGTGGAGTTGCTGGGAAAATTAGTTTGTGGTGTGTTTCATAACTTCCTCGGCAGTATACTGTAGGATACTCAACCATCAATGACATAAAGAGACAGAGAGAGAAAATTCTAGTTTGCCGTGGAATCAGATTTGATGACTGAAATTTCTAATAGGAGATATTTACGTGGGCCTAGCAGCAATGAGCTAGACAATACAGAACTGCAACCGGGCGCGATATACGGTCGTCCCTCGCCCGGCTATGTGCGAGAGATAGAGAGAAACGGAAACACTAATGCACATAACTGTTTTTTATGACAACTTCCGAAGTGTCCCGACTGACATGACTGCCTTTCGCCGCCGAGTGCCGATCGAGAGCCGGGTGCCCGGTGGGTGGCCGGGCGCCCGGCCACCCACGGGGCACTCTTTTCGCCAAAAAAATCGGCCGCCTTGCAGATCCCAATTGGGCATTCCCCACTGCCCGCCGCCTTCTTTCAGAGGTGGGTGAGGGTGCGTGCCAGGCGCCCGGTAGGAACCCGGGTACCCGGGCGAACGGGCACGGTTGGGTGCCTACGTCATTCGGGCAGAGGCGAACACGGGCTCGGCCGAACAAGGGAGTCGGGTGAGGGTCGGCCGTATTTCGCACCCGTTTGCAGGTCTGTACTAGACAAGGAGATACGAATGGATCAGTCAGCGTCGAAGTGAAGGTGTACCAATTTCCGGTAGCATCATCATGGAGGAAGCAAATTTTTATCCAAAAGCAGCTGAGTATCAATTCACCGTGTGAATATTTGACTGAATGGCTGCAAAAAATTAACAGTTGGCATGGCATTCAATAATTGAAGATGACAGGAGAAAAAATGTCAGCAGATAATGATGCTGCAAAGGACACATGAATGAGGTGTCAAAGTCAGTGGGAGATCGTAGTCTTAGATCTAGAACATTAATGAGACTGGTTTGTTCTGGTGGCGGCGGAAGGCAGTGGCCGGAGCTAAAGAATCTGTGGAGACACTCACTGTCGCAGACTGTGCTAATGCTGCTGGTACACACAAGTATGAACTGATGGTTATTGGCAAAAGTGTCAAACCAAGGGTTCGTAAGGGCGTCAGTCATTTCTCCGTGATTTATCATTCTAATAAACGGGTGTGGAGAACACAAGATTTATTTAGTGAACACATCTAGCTCTACCAATGCCTCTCTAACCATTTTCTCAGCATAGATGGTAAAAAGCAAAGGCGACAACAAGCACCCTTGCCTTACCCTGTGAGCCATAACTGCCCACCCTGATTCACCGTCAGCTACCCTCACATTAGCCCTCTGGCCCATATATAAGTTTCAGATTAGTCCCCTATCACGCCAATCTATTCCTATTTTACCCAGTATGAAATGAGTGTTAGGAAATAGGGGCATGAAAAAGATTGATGTTCTTGTCTGGGGGGTTAGTCTCTTACTTTTGTCAACCGTCGACAAATGCCAATTGTCTCCTGTGCGGCCTAAAAGGGAAATTGGTGAGCGTAACAAATTCACTAACATGGCAGCAGCCACCACTCTGGCCACTCCACAGTTTTACAACTTTTTTGCGCAATGAGCAATGATTTATTATAAATTTTCCGTGGAAATGAGCACCTTATGTGGGAGAGTGACCTTGAAATATTTTACGAACCTTGAGTGAAACCAAACGCCACTAGAGCAAGAATTCTGTGTGCACTTTCACTATAATTTTTAATGATGATCGACAATTTTACGGCCAGATTAAGTGGTTTTACGTAAAGTAAGATTCCAAAGTCACTTAAATAATAGTCAACATCTCCAAAATGGTTGACAGTTGATCAAAATTTGGGTAGAAGTGGACATTAGGAGCACATAGACTTTTGGCTATAATGGCAATACCAATACTCACTGAAAAAAAAATTGTGAAACTGTGAGATGAGCTCAGCAGCAACCACCATGCAGTCCAATGAGGTTTATACACTCATCAATTCCCATTTGCCACAAAGGAGACAATTTAAGTTTGTCAAAAGTTATGGACTTAACTCACTGGATTTTCCTATTTTCTTCAGTATTCCTCAATCATGAATAAAAACTTTATTTTAAATATTTTTATGCAAATTAAAAAATATGGTAATATAAATGTTTGTTTCTCACATTACTAACCACTGTATTGATCATAGCATCGTATACAATGAATTACAACAGCTTTTTCAGTCACACTGCCTACTACAAGGAAAGTGATCTAACCACAGGAAATATCGTAATCCCAGAATGCATCGCATCCTGCATATTCCAGAAGATTTGCATAGCACACAATAAAAGCATGGGTGTTTCTGAATTTTTCATGAAAATAATCTCCTTTCCATAATTCATTAAATTTAAACCAAATTATAGAGCTACTAATCACACTACGGAATTTATTTTCCCTATACCAGATATAATAATTCTATATATGCCGTTGCATTGAGTTAACACTGTACATAAAGCAAGTCTGTGTCAAGTACTGTGGTAACATTTATGGGCAGAAGCGATAGAAAATCAACAAGCAACAACTGACGGACAATGAGTAATAATACACTCATCCAAATTAGTATTTTGAAAAAGGATTTGCATTTTAATGAAAACATGCAATGAGGCTACTACCCACAACCTCCTTGGCCGGAACATGTTGCATCAAAAATAGGGTTGATAAGACAAAAATGTCAGAGACATATACTACCATACAGCCAGTACTTAAGGTCTGCAGGTCCTGTAGTCTCTAATGTTACTTTGGCATATATCTAATACACCCTGTGTTGAGACATTATGATGTGACGAGATGATATCTTGTAGCCGACATCTTGGCACAGGATGTTACGTACTCCATTGGTTCATAGGATATATGCCTTAAAATCATTTAAATCAGAAAAGGGAAATGGAGGACACTACCAAAGAAACTGATTTTACAAAGGGTCATGTATTTTACCCAAGATCACCTTGAATGTCATGTTTACCTCAGTGCTCATCAATGCAACAGGTGCAAATCTTGAAACCTTATCTTAGTGTCAAGTAACTGAATATAACTGAGAACTTGTGATCCACAGATGACCAGAATTCATCACATCAGCTAAAACTATTATCACAAGTAATCTATTCCTGTAGTATTCAGGGCATACAAAAAGTGAAACTGAAGTTGAGCAACAACATACAAAAACAGCTATACCCTGTCCAAGATAATAGGGCAGTTGAGTTAGAAATGCAGCCAAACTTGTCCAATGCCATTAAGGGAAGGGAATCAACGTGACCGAAGAATCCATGATGGTTTAAATCAAAGGATCGTGGAAACTGCACTATTATCTTGGATGGACTCTGGAGGTTAATTAATCTATTAAGTTTAATTCACCTAACCTTTAATTTAATCAACTATCAAGCCTATTAAATTTATCAAGGGGCTTGTCATGTCAAGGACTCAATGCCTAAAATTATCAATGTAAATTTGGACCTGTAACATTAATGCTTGAAAAAGAAAAGGAAGAGTAATCATAGGCCATACAGCCCAATATTCAATTGTGAAAAATCTTACTGAAAACTAAGTACAACGTAGAAATCTCAGTAGGAACTAGGGAAATATACCCATAGCAGAGGGAATACTTCCATTTAAAAAAAAGGAAACTGAAATTTATACGAGTCATGCATCACTATTTTATTGACCAATCATAGATATTGTATCGATAATGTCACTTCATACCAAAGCAAGCAGCATGGCAGCACTCTTGGCTGTTACCTTCACTACAGAAATACATACCCTTAATGCTAAACACATTGAAAAATACACAGATTTAGATATAACCACTACAGGACCTATAACAAATGGCTTCATACCTGTCCACCTGCAGCACAAGCAGCAATTAGAGCATACTGTCCATCCTCTCGAATGAGCCTGTTTGCAGCATGGGTAGTCAAGCGAACACCTGCAAGCACCACAAATGTAAAGCCATTATGATTTTAACCTCTTTCCCATTCATTGTTCAATATTATTTATTTTAACATTTGTAATGGAATTAACTAATGAGAGTGGAATACAAAGATTAAGCAGTGCCTAAAAAGAATGTATGTACTCAAGATCAAAGCATTTTTACTGCCTGCTTTCTAAACAATGTAAAGAAATAAATATACTGCCAGTGAGGGCAGCACTTGTTTTTATGCTATGTTATAATGACATTTATAGGAATGGTATACTGTTAATGTCCAGATATAATTATACAGTAATTTATTAAATATCCATTTTAGAAGAGTGGGGGCTATTTTTAAGCACCAAGAAAGAAAACCTTTGTAATCCCATGGTTAACTGTCCAAATTAGCAAAAAAAAGAATAATTAAGAGCAAATACAATAAATTAGAAAATGACATAGTCACTAGGGTGTATCACAAAAAACTTTTTTTTGAAATTCAAAATTGCAAGTCGATAAAAAGTTGTCACTGTGCTCACATATGCACCAAAAAAAATTTGAGTCAAATTGAAAAATGTTTAGGTCTCCCGGAATGGGCCTAAAGTTTGATTTTTTTTGTCAAAAATGTAGATTTTCAATTTTTTTTTAAACGTAAATAAATTGCAAATTTTTGTTTTCAAGTACAAAAATCTAAAGTTTCGAATGTTATTTAACATTAGAAAAAATATATATCTTTCATGTAACATCTACGTCTCCCGAAGTCTACATGAAAATGAACATTTTTTACCAAATACACATATTTTTCAATTTTAAACCCACCCTTCAGATTAATTTCAATCATTTTTTTATATTGTAGGTATTGTTTTGCAGCATTTTTAAGTAGCGAGAACATTATTGTATGAAATTGTGAATGCTACACTAAGGTGTGGTTTCACTGGTGCGTCTCGTGGCTGCGTCTGAACGCTGCGGCAAGTCGCTGTGGTGTGGTGCTATTTAGAAGGTCGAAAAGATGAAACAATAAGTAAAGAAATTATTAGTGGTAAAGGTGTCCGGATAACTATACAAGAAGAACACATATCTTTGTTTGAAGAACGAAATTCAACATATTTTGGACACGTTACTCCAGCCAGTGGCTCTGGGAAAGACATAGAACTGAAATTCATGAAAGAAAACTGCATTGATGAGAAAACTATTTAAGCTCTTGGCTGTGATGGTACTGCATCTAATACTGGAGTCTATAATGGATTAATTTCATTGTTCTAAAAGGCTTTAAAATGCCCAGTACGAGCAGTGGTTTGTTTGCTTCACTTGAACGAATTGCCACTTAGAAAAGTTATGGTCGCCCTTGATGGTCAAACTTCTGAGCACAATTCTTCGAGAGGCCCAATAGGAAAACGTTTAGCATGTTGCCAAGATTTACCAGTTGTTGAGTACAATAAAATAGATAGCGTTTTTCCAGAGGTTGATTTTAAGGATTTGAGCACTGATGAGAAATATCTCTGGCAAATATGTCAAGCTGTGTTTGCAGGCTATGTTCCAAAGAGTTGGCAAGGAAACATCTTCTATGCAAGATGACTGACAATGGCAAACACCTAATTTTACGCTTTTATATTGCATCACTTGATCCAACCCCTCAGTTGAAAAACCTGGCTGAGTTTGTAATAAAAGTTTATGCTCCCTCATGGTTTACAATTAAATGTCATCAAAGGTTTATTTATGCTTCACAAAACGTTTTTAAGATTGTACAACTCATCAAGTGCTTAGAAGGTGATCTGAAGGCTGTTGTTCACATGCTACAGAGAAATGCTTTTATGGTACACCCAGAACATCTTCTTTTGGGAATGTTGTTTGATTCACGAAAAAATATTAGGTGTTTGGCAAGCAAAAGAATACAAGTAGCTCGACAAACAGATTTAAAAGCAAAGAGTGTTTTCAAACCCCCACAAGTTAATTTTGATGCAGAGGACTATGTATATCTTATTGATTGGCAGTCTACAACTGTAACGGAACCACCTCTCCGAACTAACTTAAGCAAGCAAAAGCAAGAGTTGATTGTTGAAACAGGAACTAGCGATAGAAAGGAGTTTAAAACTCCTTCACACAAACAAGCAGTGGAAAGTATTGTGAATTAGGTTACAGAAGCGTCTAAGCACGTTTGTGGCTACAAAGAGAGAGATGGTTTCACTAGATCAAGATTACGAGATCTATTATTACGAGAGAGATTACGAGATATATTATATTACTCGTAGATCTATTGCTGGACAGAAAATTCTTCCAAAGTTTGAAACGAAACATCACATCTGCAACAGCCCAGGAATAAACATCAAGTAAGACTTTATTTTCTATATCAATAAAATGTCTACTTTTTTGGAAACAATCAACTCTATCTAATATTTTTGGTTTTTTTGTAAGCATATAGATGAGTAGCTAGAAATTATTCTTTAAAATCAGCTTAACTAAAAACTTTGGTTACAGGTTGCGAGAGTTGCTGATAACTGAGATGTCACATACATTTAAAATTAACCTATTCCACACAGACAACTATAATATTCTTAAATGTTCATCAATTATCAAGATCTATAGATTATATAATCAAGATTCATTTTTAATTACTTATTCAAGCTTAACGTTTCAATATTTGCAATCATTTTTTCCTTTTGAAACTAAAATCCTTTTTGCATTTCTCTTACTCGAAAAATAGACTTAATTCAAAAAAATAAAGGATAATTTTGGGCTAGTAAACACACATTAGATTTTAATACTTTTTATTTGTATGGTTAAAAGAAATTTTTAAATCAAATAAGTTGAATATAAGTAAATGAAACTGTCAACAACAGACCTTGATTTTGCACAAATATGACTTTTTAAAACTTATCTGGGAGACATATATGTTACGCGACCGCTATAATTCTTTTTATACTGTTAACTAAGGTTTTAAACTTTATATTTTTGTACTTGAAAACAAAAATTTGTTTTGTATTTATGTTTAAAAAAAAACTGAAAATTACGTTTTTTGACAAAAAAATCAAACTTTAGGCCCGTTCCGGGAGACCTAAACATCTTACAATTTGTCTCAAATTTTTTTTGGTGCATATGTGAGCACAGTGACAACTTTTTATCCACTTGCAAATTTGAATTTCAAAAAAAACTTTTTCGTGATACACCCTAATAGTCACCCATGGCTTTGCAAAATATTTTCTATTAACCCCTATCCTCACTGCTGCCTCCCACTTAGCCCTCCACTGAACATCCCTCATCCTGCTCCCCCCCCCGCCCCCCCGACCTTCAACCACCACCATCCTAATCACAGATTTTTCTCCCTCCTCCCCCCCACCCTTTCTTCTATGGTCTTCGTATGAATACGGGATTTAAAATCTTACAAAAATCACTTGATGAAGACACTTGAGTATTGAAACCCAGGTTGTAAAGTGGTATTGTAAAAGTTTACCTTATTAAATCCTTAAAAGGAAAGCACATGACATAATTATTTTTTATTGTAGATGTTTGTGTGCTATAATGAGATGGGAGCTATATTCAGACAAATATGTTATTTCTTAGACTGACTGACAATGAGTGTGGATTTTAGAGCTAAGAAAGTGGACTTATACACTATAATAGAAAGTGGACTTATACACTATAATAGAAAGTGGACTTATACACTATAATAGAAAGTGGACTTATACACTATAATAATAGTTCACCTGATGCCCTTAACACAATTTAGAGCAGGTTGATCATTATGAATTAGGAATAACCAAGGGATAAAATGTTGTGGATAAATAGTTTTAAATTACAATGACTTTCACCATTGCTTATTAATTGAGCAGGCATTATAAAAAGAAAAATAAAAGACAAAGGAAGAGAGAGGAGAAAAAGCACTTAAGTATGAGCTCGGCCTGAAAGTGATCCTTAATTAGAAGGGCCCCTATATTACAAGTCTATAATGACCGTATGTTTCCTTTCCATTCACCTTTCCTATACATCAACTTACCACAACCCCCCACCAGTTTTAGGCAAACATTCCAGAGTCATTCCCCCCCCAATCCTTCTCTACAGCCAGTGACCACTATTCCCCATACTTTCCTGGTACAATCTAAGAGCAAAACACTCATTGCTTTTTACCTTAAAAATGGCATAAAGTACTGAAACCTGGGTTGGTTAAAGTAATTAGGTGTGGAATCATACCGAGTTACTTATTTCAATATGAAAAACATCAAAGATTTCCACAGGGTAATGGTGGAGAAAGGGTCTAAGCCTTAGGTTTAAGTGCCTGTTATTCTTAAATTTAAGTATGATACTAAGACAGTTACTATTCATCAATTGGATTAATTTTTAGACATGTGGATCAGCTGATGAGGCTGTATTCTCCTGTCAAATGAAGGAGCTGCTAAGGGGATCACAAGGGGTTGAAATGAGACTTTTAATACAGTTTTTGACAAAGAGAAGTATAAGATGCTGAGTAGCAACAATAAATATTGCTCTTAAGATTCTGTGAATACTAAGCACTGTGATTTTAATGAATAACAAACGGAAGAGAATCTTACCAGTAGCAGCAAATGGATGTCCAATGCTAAGAGAGCCTCCCCAATTATTCCATTTTTTAAGATCAGGAACTCCAACCTTTTCATTCCTGCCCATGTAAGTTTTGGCAAACCATTCTGAGTCCATGGCTTTCAAGTTGGCTAATATTTGACCCTAAAAAGATAAATTGATTCTTCAGAATAACAAAATACTTTAGCTGCCGAGTAATTACTCAATTGATGTTTACCGCAAAAGCTTCATGAACCTCCCAGACATCAATGTCCTTGAGTGTCAACCCAGCCCGTTCTAAGACCTTTGGTGTAGCATAAGTGGGCCTGTAAAGAAGAGTTTGCTTTTAACATAAGGGCATAATGGAGGAAAATAATGGTGATTAAAACATATTAAATATCAACATAAAGTGCAAATAAAAAATGCAACTCCATTGTAGTTCAATTACTTAGCTATTACAAGTAAATTAATTTTATTACTATTATTATTACAAAACTCAATTATAAGTAAAAGAAGCAAAAAATTCAAATTATGAAGCTACTTTTGTATGCACAATTAAGAACAGCTTAAAATTTGAAGTTCTTAAAGCGACCACATTCACATTATCTGGGGCCTTTTCAAGGAGGATTACACATACATAATATTCTTAATACCTAATTTCAGTGTGATTTTTTTCACACAACTAATATAAACAAGATTCGTTGGGTTCATGGCTCAAGTAATTTTTTATCAATGAACAAACACGGAAATGAACAATTTTAGTTTCAACCTTATTATTTTAAGGTAGTGGTGTTTGCATAAAAGAATACAAAGCCCAATTTTATAATGGCTGGACAATGTTAACAATAAGATGACTAAGTCTTTGAATTTATAAGTTGTTACAGGGTGTCCGGTGAATCTCAATTTCTTTTTTCCCTGAGTTTTCCAGGTTTTCCAGGCAAATGTTTTGCATTTTCCAGGGTCTTGCTGCACTTTGTTTCTAACATATTTTTAATGAATTTCTAATAAAATCGGCATCATTTTGCCAACATGAAAAAACGAGAAATTTTGGTCCCTACTTTGAGTTAAAAACGTAGGAGTATACAAGGAATGTGGAGTATTACGGGTTTTATTTCAACCAACAAATAAACGAAAACGGTTAACTGACAGCAAAATTCTGAGTCAGGTGCAATTTGAACACAATAAAGTAGATTCAGAGTAGTTTGATAAAGAACATGTAAATAAAAGAAACTGGTGTGACATTTTTCAATGAGTGCATTTCCGATTCAATTTCAGCAACAAATTTCTCGGCTTTTCAAGAAATTACGTTATTTTGGTTTGAAGCTCTTGAACCTTTTGCAGTATGTACCTCTTTCTTATTCTTTTTCTCTTGAGGCCTTGGTACCTTTTCTCTTCTCCCAAAAGGCTTCACTGTACAATTGTTGGACAATTCACGAATTTTAATTAGGTTGGATTGCCCCTGTATAGTGGCCCTGTCGACTACGAACCCGAGGGCCGTGATTTCCATACGCAGTGACCGCATAATGTATTTCCGCTCCTTCAATAACATTTCTGCAAACATTAAAACGACGAGGGTGGAGATTATTTGGAAAGGATTATCAATTACATATATAACAATACCCAATTATCCATTTAGGTTACCGACCGAATGGTTTTCGTATAATGCGGGAAATGCCACTGCGCATGCTCAGACGTTTAGATTTCTCGTAAATTTGGACACACCAAGAATTCCATTCGTACGGCTCTTCGAACAGAATCTTGATTTCCACGTGAAATTCTGTTTCCGGTGACAGATTTCGGCATCAATTCCGATCCCATTCGTAGCTGCCATTTTACATGGGAATTATTCCGTGTGGAATTTGCCTTGTTATGCAATCGGCCCCTTAGACTGCGCATAGGGAGAGGGGGGTGGGGTGACGAAGCACAAGCTGAGAGCGGGCGCACAGCTATGAAAAGAGTATTAAATGAACAGGGAGCGCAAGGCTACGCTGAGCCGAGAGCATAATGCAAGCAAAGGCGCAGGTTAAACCTCTCTCTCTGCCTTAATGGAAATCGGCTGCCATGCATTTTCCAGGGTTTTTTGGAAAAATACAAAAATTCCCTGAGTTTTCCAGAACAAAATATTTCCCTGAGTTTTCCCGGTTTTCCAGGTCGCCGGACACCCTGTGTTACCTGAGAGATAATGTTTAGCACAGTACATCTGTCAGTTAGTTGACATGAACATTGTTGATGGAAGAGCATATCCACATTAGTTATCACGACAAGAAAATATTTAACTGATGTACACTGAACTAGTGATGTGTTCAGGATTTAGTTGAACCTTATCGAGTCTATGGATTTGAGATTCGAACCTTGGTTGTGCCGGTGGCATACATGCCATGACGCAGTAAAATCTCACCTCAGAATTTTAGCATCTCGATATTGTTTTACTACAAAAATTTCAAGAATTTGCGTGAAAATTAATCACGACATAAATAGGTACAGAAGCAGAGATGTTAGCTATAAATTACAGAAAGTTTCATTTAAAATTTGGTGCACGAAGCACACAATGCCTGGAAACTTTCCAATTCATCATTTGCAATCACCGCAAGACCATAATGCCTGTCGGTTTAGCTAAGTGTTCTACTAAAAGGATGAGAATTTTTCTTTTGTATTAAAAAAAAAGTTTTGAGCTACAGAAAAATATACACCTAACCTAGAATGCATTATCAAACATGGTTTTTTTCACACTGCAAATTTAAGTCCATACATTTAAAGCAGAGTCCTGCATCATGACTGGTTAGTAAAATCAAGTCTGGTCCTATCTAATCATTAAAAAAGAAGTTAATAGGTTCTAAACATGGATTAAATTTAAAAAAGGGGCAAAATAAAACAGCTCTATGAGACAGGAATAGAAGTTTATGTGACCAAATGTCAAAAAAAGTCAATCAACATGAAGAGAGATGAAAAATATTCAAATTTACACTTTCACTTAACATGGAGCCACTTTTTTGGTCCCTTTTTTCATTTTCATTCCTAACCTCTTCACTTCATAAGAATTTATGAACAGACCATGGCATATCTTAATGGTACAAGGCACTAATACCTAACAATCCAAACTTCTATAATTTAAAAGTTTAAAGTTATTAGAACAAGAGAAGACTAGAATTGATACCTTAGTCATTGCAGTATTGCTTACAAAATAAAAAATAGCACTCAGGATTCACAACTTCAAATAAAAAATTCCATCAAACTTACCCCAACAGAAGTTGGTCCTTGGGATCCTGAGAGACATAAATGAAGTCTCTTAAGTATGCCTTTGGTGTTAATCCAAGCTCCTTTGCCTTTGCCTCAGTCATTATCATGCATGCAGATGCACCATCCGTCTGAAAAAATATTACAGTAAAACACCATAAACAGCTAGAATGACAGATCAATATCAGCCTTATATTTCTACATCTACATACTACCCCACAAGCTGCCGCAGGACATGGGACGGAGTAAGGGGATCAGCCATGCAAAAGAGGGGCAGGGGAATAGCGATAAGAAATAGGTTGAGGGTAAGGGCATAAGTGTTAAAGAGGCGTGTATAAAGTGTACACATGTTAATGGAGCATCTCAGTTTCCTGCTCTATTTTCATTATAGTCACTAATAGTGCAAGGAAAGAATGAATTTTTATTTTTTTAAGTCCGGCAGTGTATCTCTCATTGTTGCAACTAGAAAATCTAAAATAGAGGGTAAAAATAATACCCTCCTTTCATAATGAAACTAACTTAATCTAAACTTTCAAATAATCTTAGCCTAGCCAGTAGCCTCAGAGGCTCCCGACCTAGTCCTTCCATCCGCAATTACACACTGTTCACGTGCAGCAGTTTTTAATGAAGCGAGTGGCTTTCCTTTATATTTTATTTTGCAAATTATATTCTTCTGCATGGGATCCCAAATGCTTGTGATGTATTTGAGATGTGACCTAATAAGAGCAAAATAGCATTTCCTCTTCATTTTTTCACTCAAGGACCTTCTTACTATACCCTTGATAAATCGATACCTTATCAAACACATTTAATTCTACTCCCCTCACTTCACAAATGTGTTGGTATGATTTTCTTTCATAAGAAGTAAACTGTAGAGCATTCACTATGATTAACTATGAGCTCTCACTCATGACACTACAAGTTGACATTATTCAGATCATCTGAGAGCTTTATGTTGGTTAGAATCTGTGGCACTTTCTCCATAGATTATGGCATTGTCAGCAATCAATCTAATATAATTGCTATCACGTGAACTAATGCATAAGTAAGATAAGAAGTAACAAGAATTATAAATCTATAGATCATTCTAAGAAAAAGGTCAAAACCAAATTAAATAATATGAATAACTCAGTTAACGAATTCCTTAATGTGAACATCACCTTAGAGTTGATTTAGCCTTTAATTGGCCTTTTAAGTTGAGTTCTATTATTAGTACATCCAAGACTTCTTTCATTGATGTCTTGGAGCCTCTTTGTAAAATACTTGGGACTGACAAATTAACAAACCCAAGAAATATCAGTCAGAGATTATCTAGTGAGAGAGAATTTATGGACCTAGGAAAGTTCTGCCCACAATCTAGTTACTACCCAAAATTTTATTGGTCTGCTTATAGTAGTTAAAGTAGGATATTCTGTGTATTCAACACTAGAAACTGATTTTTTGTTAGCCGCCACCCTTCCACCACCCTTTTAACTATCTCAATTACAATTCTTTCCTCATATCAAAAAGCTTCTTTATCATGAATCTGATTTGTTATAAAACTGAGGTTTATCAGCCGCAGACCCTGTTTTCAAGCCTATGACTACACTGATTTATATAGAATAAATGGTTCCTGTCATAGGTCAACCCTTGTTAGATGAGGTTTACTCTGACTAGACCCTCAACCTGTTTAATGAACAACCCCAGGCTGTGTGAGTTCCCCGTGGGGAACTTAACTGCAATATTGGAGAGAGTATGCATTGAATAACAAAAAAATAAATCGAAGTGATATCTCACCACTCTTTGACAGCCCAAGAAATGTAGCACTGTAGAGGGTAGGCATTTCCACTTTGAGAGATGTATGAACCATAAGAGAACAGTTTGACCACATGGAGTTCAATTCAATAAACACTACAGATAAAAACAAAATTAAAGAAACTGCTATTAAAGGGGTCACCTCCTTACCAAAAATGATGCATTGGCAGCAGTAACAGTTCCATGTGGTTTGATAAAAGCTGGCTTCAACTTGGCCAGTTGTTCTGGGGAGGAAACTCTAATCCCATTGTCCTTCACCACAGGGTTGTCAACACCAGGAACTATAGATATGAGGAATAGAATGTTATCACCATAAAAAATACTACCTATGTAGACATTAAAAATCAAACATTGTGAAACAATGAAAGTATCCATGTTTTCAGTTTTTGAACCCCTTTAACATTAAGAGGCCATTAAGAAAATCATTGACACAAAAACCGTGCCAGATAATACTCTAGATTGATATAAGTCTTACACACAACATGCATATATAAATTGTAATTTTGACACAAACATCCAGTTTCACCACCAGTCATTAAAGACATATTATAGGCTAAATAAAGAGGATTCTAAGGATCTGATTCTGATCTGAACATAGCTTTCTCTTTAAGAATTTACCACTGACCCTAAATTCCATTTCACTTGCTCTGAATTCTGATAACACCACACTTACACAAGTGTTTTTTTTACCAAAAGTTTACCAAAAAACAATTGAGTACACACAAAAGTTACTAAAATGGGACCCAAAGAAATGGGTATAAAATTATTAAATAAATTGCCACCATGTTAAAAAGAAATAAAAAAACATTAATGCCTTTCAATCAAATTGAAAAGATAATTACATAGTAAGTTGTTCCATTCTATTGAGGAATACATCAGTGATGCTGTAGAAAGTGCTATATGTGACAACATGTAAATGTATATTGTCATAGAGTGAACATATACATGCTTACTGATATGTATTGTTTATGTAGATAAGCATGCATGTCTGTATTAATATAACGAACCCTATATCTTGTTCAAAGTAATGTAATAGATCTCCGAGCAAATAAAGTGTTATTAAGGTATTTATTTACATAATTATTTAAGTTACAATTGTTTATTACTAGTGAAAAAGTTATAACATGGTAGACAATGTTTTTTTTTCTCTTGTTCAAAGCGAGTAGATACTTCTAATGTTAATATTATTTGTAGTTGATGTGGCTTCTTTATTCACGAAAGTGTTCTTAACATAAGGAAAGTGCTTTTAAGGCTTTAATTTCACAATTGGACATTCCTTGGTTCTGTTATGAGTGTATCCCGAAACCTGGTAAGCAGATGAATGAAAACAGAGATAATGAACTGAAAGTTTTGGAGCAAAAAAAAAGGAGCTATTGAAGCTCCACTTTTCAAAAACCAACAGTGCTCAATGAAAGAGAATTTTTGAAAAGCAAGGCTGCTGAAATTAACGAAAGGAAAAATAGGTTAAGTTTCTAAAACTACGACATTTTCACAGATGTTTTCTTGACACAGGGTTCTATCATCATGAGTCAGCCTTTTTATAGCTTGCATAATTTTTCCCTGTGGTGAACACCCTTTCTTCTTTCACGGAGATTAGGTTACATTTCTAAAACTATGAAATTTTCATTAAGGCCGTTTTACACAGTACATTTGTTTGTACAATCTATCGTGCGAACGCATGTACAGTCAAGTGTGCAAGAAAATATTGTATGAACGACTGAATCAGACTAAATGTCGTTTTACACGATGAGTGCAAACGCACAATTTTCTGTGCATTTAGCGGTAGAAATCGATCGGAATTCAGGAGTCTTTTGTTTATCATGTATATGTTTCACTCGGGAATATATGTTTCACTCACGTATTTGACACCTTGAAAAGCTGATCACCTGAAATTCGGAACCTCGCCTCGACCATCTGCCTACTGATAATTCTCCGGGTTCAGAAAAAGCTCTCGTGGACTCTTCTCTCTGGCTTTATATTCGACCTTTGCATCGTTTCGTTTTTTCTCATCTGGATTTTAGGGCGACAAGTCATTGACGTTTCTCGCCGGATCTCCACTCTTGTTAGACAAATTTCGTGGGTCTATTACGTGTGTGTGTGACAAAGTGTTATTATCAAGTGGTATAGCGGAACACGGGGCCCTTTTTTTTAGTCCCTCCTAATTTCCCTCCCTTGTATTTGTACCAGTGTTTTAATGTCTTTTTTTTACGATTTCTATGTTACTTGCTAACCAACAGAAATAAAATGATTATCGTTATATCACGCGGGATATCAGGAACTCTACTTGAGGATGCAACCAGTCATAATTTTGGGGGAAAAGGACACAAACCCAAAGATCGCTATTACACTGAAAAACCAGAACACCAAATAACACGATGAAATGACGATGTAAACATTTGAGCAACTTTGAGTTAACTCTTCTCGAGTTCTCCACTGCTTCAAACTATTCATAACTGTCGACGTAATTAATTCTTACCTTGAGAATGAGTGACGAGTCGTCTCTCGAAACGTCGACAATTATGAATAGTTTAAACCTGTGGAGAGCCCGAGAAGAGTTTACTCATTAAAGATTATATACACAGGATAATAGTTACTCAAATTATTCGACGGGAAAGTGTTAAACCTTTTTATAAACAACTTTATTTTCAATCGTAACACAGGCACCACAGTTTTCGCCATATCTGCGCCATCTGTTGAATAAAACCGGATCGACATTGTATGATTGTCTGAATGGAATTTAAACAGGTTCTATTTTCCGTTCAGTCATTCATACATTCGCACAATTTGCCGCTTTACACTGTACAATTTCCTGATACATGCGTTCGCACGATAGATTGTACAAAAAAATGTACCGTGTAAAACGGCCTTTACACAGGGTTCTCTTACAAATGATGCTTTCCCTTCAGTTGGATGAATACTCTGCTCGGAAGTATTTGTATTTTGAGAACGAATTTCAGCTCCTCAGAATGGATGTTTCCCAAGAAATTAGAAAGCAGCAACAATGAATTTAAAATCGAAAATGAAGTAACTATTGAAAAGTATAACAGTGACAAAAGTGAGTTCTCTGATCACGCATATGAGGATGATGAACTAATCGCTGGTCCGAGTGGAACTTCGAAAAGGAAAACTTCCCTTGATTCACCCAAAGATCTGGGCAAATGCACTGACAGTGACCTTGAATTTGTAAAGTCAAAACGAAGACCCACAATTGTGTATTCAATTGATAGTGATAATAATAATAATAGTTTTTAATTGCCCAAAGACCAAGGTATATTTGTCCGATGATATAAGGCACGTCAATCGTAAACAGAAAGTACATTAACAATACATATTAAATCAGTCAATTTCAGTCAAAACACATATCACAAATAGTTTACATCCAATACACAAAAATACACATTGAAAATACTTCATAAAGTCCTTCCTTTACTCACATAAGTATTCCTCCAAAGAATAATAGGACCCTTGTATAAGTAACCTTTTTAATTGTATTTTAAAGGTATTCTATTTTTTAATATTTTTTATTTTAGCAGGGAGTTTTTTGTACAGTCGCATCCCCATTTCCCTGGGGCCAAATTTGTTGAGTTTTGTTCTTATATTTGTGTAGAGTATATCGTGTTTGCATCTCGTGTGGTGGGAGTGATGGTCACTATTAAGGAGGAAGCTGCCAATATTCGATATGGAGATACAGAAGCTAGCATTGTGAATTCAGGTACAATAACCAATTAAAGTGATGTTTATAGTGAAAACCAACAAAATAGAAAGTGGAAAGCTGTATCTGTGGATGACCATGAGCCTAGCAGAATCCCCTTCTCCACTGGTCATTTATGTGTTGGACCTCAAGTTCCTTCTGGATGTGCCACACCATTACATTTCTGTTGATGAGGCTGTTGTTGGTTTCAAGGGAAGAACATCATCACATATAATCCTAAAAAGCCAACAAAATGGGGTATTTGTTTGTATGTGCTTCTGGATTCTAAATGTGGTTATGTACACTCATTTGTCCCTTATTATAGTGGAATAACATTTGAAACCTTGGTGAGACCTGATCTCCCTTTTACCAGCAGGGTAGTGTTAGAACTTCAGGAAAGATTGAAGAGCTCAGTACCTAATGCTCAAGGCTATCATCTCTTCACCGATAGGTATTACACTAGGGTCACTCTTGCAAGAGGATTGCTCAAAGAAAAATCACACAGGGATGATAATGGGTAATAGGAAAGATAATCCAACTGCTATGAAACAACCAAAGCTAAATAAAGGAGAGATAGAAGCTTACAGGGATGAAAATGTAATGCTTCTTGCATGGAAAGACGAGAGGATAGTAACAATGCTCAGTACATGGGACACTTCAGAGACTGAGTCTGTGGAAAGTGCGTGGTGGTGGGAAAGAGGAAGTTGTCAAACTCAAGGTTGTGCCAAACTACACTAAATTTATGGGGGAGTTGATGTAGCGGATCACTAAACAAGCACGTACTGTTTCATGAGGAAGAGACTAAAACGATGGCGTAAATTGTTTTTCTGGGGGATTGAGATCAATGTTGTAAATTCTTACATTTTGTACAAAGAATGTCGAAAAAGAAATAATGAAAAACCAATACCTCACGTGAAATTTATTAGTTAAATCTTGTACATGACCTTGTTGGAGGATTCCGAGGAGGTACACTATCTTCTAGGGGCAGACCATCATCCACAAAACTAGAGCAACGTTTAGATGGGAAGCTTCATAAAATCATTCCACACCCAAACAAAAAACATAAACATTGTGTTGTTTGTTCCAGCAGAAAAATCAAAGCTTGAAGAAGAGAGAGAAATCATTTCTGAGAGACATGTGAACGTAATCCTAGTATTCGTGTGGGTGAATGCTTAAAAAAATATCACATGATGAAAAATTATAGAAAATAAAATGGTTGTATGAAGTAAAGAATAATTTTAAATATAAAAAAAATGCAAATAAATATGTTTATATGAAAAGAAAACTTAAGTTTTTCATTATAGTGAGGCCATTTTTAAAAAGAGCATAATTTTAAAAATTAAATGCAGAGTAGACTGCTGGAATCCAGAAAAAATCCCATTTCAAAGGGTTAGTAACGAACGTTTTGATGAGAATACTGTATTCAGATACTTGGGTGTGATAATCACGACTGACCTTAACTTTGAAAATCACATCGATATGACATGTAAAACAGCAAATCCACTTCTTAGATTTACTTGGTGGCTTCCTAAGGACTTCAAAGATACTTCAGCCCTTAAAAGATAATATCATCACTTGCTTTGCCAATATTAAAGTATGGAAAAGTTGAATGGTCACAGAATTACTCATGCCATAAAAAGCATATGCTTGAGAGGAGATTTATCCGATTGACCCACTTATTCGCCCCATTGAAGTTTTAACCTTTCCACTTGTGTTCCCCATCATGTCTAAAGGGTAAAGTTAATCATACGTGTAAAATCATCCATTTTTTTCAAAGAAAGTCAACAATACCACAAAAAAATAGTACATAGATAAATAGTTAAATTTGGTGAAATGTGCATGGGGTTTCATGATCCACTTTTTGTCGCAACTTTTCAGAATGTAACCTGATGAAGAAGCGAGGACAGCCTTTAATTGAGCAACTGCCCATATTTGCATGTATTTATACATGTTACTTTATGAGTAATAAATAAATAATTGTACTAAAAATTTAGCAGCACCACATTCCACCGTTTTCCAAAAGAGAAGAATTTCAAAGGAATAGGTAACACTAGCTTATTAACTGAATGGGATGGCATAATCAGGTGACACAACAAGCAGTTAATTAGCCCAAAAATTATAGGAAGCATACAGCTTACATCAAGGAGTCATATGTCAATATAGAGCACTCTATAGCGTATATGGAAAGACTCAAAAATTGACACATGCCAACAAGCACTGTCAAACAAGACTGTAATCCAATGAGTCAAGGACCACATTATGAGTTGGTGCATACAGGAAGTGAGAATGGCTTGAGTAAGGGATCTGACATGACTAGAGTTGGGGCGCTCTGAAAGTAAGTGATAATTTTCGTGAACAACCGTGGTATTTATAGTAATCTACCACAGCCCCTGAAAATTGTCATAATTTGCTTCAACATTCACCTATGTTGAGATAATTTTTCATCCTGATAAATTAGATTCCTTTAACCCTTCACAGCTTGCTGGTTGCCTGAGCAACCACCTCGATCCTGGCGGGCTCTAAGATTTTTTTGGTGTGAAGTTTCTGTAGCATACGTTTTAACGTGTTGCCTTGATGACCGATAGATGTCAGGTTCCCCTTCTAGTCATTTGAGATACTCATTCTCGGGAACGTCATCGCTCAGGCGACCGCTGAGCGTGTAGTGACACGAGTGAATCCGTATAGAGAAGTGGACTGTTATTACGTTTTAGTGCTTTTCAGCCGATTTGGTTTTTTTTTGGGTGAGATAGCATAATAATCTACTTCATTAGCATGTATTCAGTCACATTCTGCAAAAGTGTTTATACATACATTGAGGCATGTACAACTCATTTTTGGAATATTTTATTTAAATTATTACATAATAATGTATGAGAAAACGAAAATATTCTTATTCAAAATTCCTCACACTGTGACAAAAGAAAGCCAGATTGCATGTTGCTGCCGAATTTCTTTCTAAACTTTTTTTTATTTCTAAGATTGATGTTGTTCTTGGTACGATTTAAACATCGCTCTTCCCTTTCCATTGACTTTCTTATTTAATCCTACATTAACTATTAATTGCTTAAAACTTAAAGTTACTGGTTTATTACGATAACTTACCCATCTCTAGACATGACTCTTCGGAGTAAATTAATTCATCTCCAATACCCAAAATGAAATATAGTAATACATACAAGAATGGTTTGATTGTTACCCATCAAAGTATTATAGGTGTAGCGAAACTTGGTGGCACTCGCTTGTGAAGAACATGACGCAAAGGAGAGAAAAGCATACATGAGGGGTGGGATGCAGCGACCGAGCCTTTTTCCAGGACCCTGTGGGAGTCCTTAGATAATTTTGCCCGCTCATCAATGCTTGGTTTACGGTCAGAATCCACTAATCCTCCGCTGTTGAGTGCCAGCAAGTTTCGCTATACCTATACTACAATTTACCTTTAAAAGGAACGATATCCGTGAGGTATCCTTTCTCCTGCGCTTCCTGAGCACATTTGTGGGAGCGAAGGGCATAATCATCTTGTTCTTTTCGAGTCACACCAAATGCTGCAGCAAGGCGATCTCCGGAATGACCCATAGTTTCGCCAGTTGAAAACTCGGCCACAGCTGGAAGCTAAATATGCGATTGTTGAAGAATTAAAATTCTGTTATAATCAAAGAAACTTCCACCTCGACAGCTAACGGTAACTTTCATTGACTTCTTGTCGTTAACTGGACTCAGATCAAATTTCAATCAAATTAACGTTAATGCACACCTACCTCGGGGGCCAAGTGAGACGGTCTTATCTGGCTAAGTAAGCCGAGCATTTGAGGTAAGCTTTTGGCTTTATTAGCTTTGAGCATGAGGCTTCGCATCTTACGGGAGTGGCGAATTGGCACATCTGACATGAACTCAACACCGCCAGCAACAACAATATCGTACACCCCGGAAGCAATCAGGCTGGCACCTAAAATGTAACAATAGTTAGGAAACATCCTTCAACTACCATCGGACCATTATCCAAACTATTACCTACCAGTGGTAATGGCGACATTAGAACTTATGCATGCCATTGTAACTGTGTGCGCTGGAGTTTTGTCAGAAAACCCAGCACTAAGGGCAGCTTCTCGTCCAATATTACTAGTCTTAACTTCTTGTATAACAGTTCCATAAACAATGTAATCCACCAACTCCTTGGGCACTCCAGTTTTCTTCATTAGACCCCTGATAAGAAAGAATGCCAGTCATCGGAAAATTAAGACGCCACAGCAAATAGTACTTAGAATGGTACCTTGGAAAAACTTACATCAAGGAACTTCGAGCAAGGTCATGAGGCATCAGCCTGGCATAATCTGTGCCAGAAAGAAGAAAAGGAGTTCGGACGCCATCGACATAAACAATATCTGTTCCGGTTCTAGCCTTAAAAGCTCCTTTAACGGACTTTTCTTGCTTATGGTTCGGGGCAGAAAGAGATAATAGGCGAACAGCACCTTGGAATAGAAAAAATTCGGTCACACAATACTGTCCAGCGAAATAGAACAGCCAATATTTCCATGTTTAAAGGGCAGTTGGCGGATTGACGCTGCATAAAAGTAATGATTCGTGGCCACTTATGCACCACCAAAGCTAAAGCAACTAAGTTGGTTAACTAGATTGATTTCATGAGATGTATTAATTGGATTTCCAAAAAGGGCACCGATACATACCAAAGGCGCTGGGAGGAACCCTAGTTTTGTTAACTTTTAAGATAGAATTCACAACTTGCGACGCCATTGTTCCCTCCCTCGCCGCAAGCTTCAAGAAGAACCAGAAGAAAATGCAACGTTGTGACATCATGGTCACCTGGCGCAGCCGCCCAGCCGCGTTACCTAAAATGCGTCCACCAATCAAACATTGTGTTTCTGAATTACGAAAATGTCAAAGATCATTTTAATTACCAATACATGACGACAGTGTCTTTATTTGCACAATGAGTTGCAATAATTTTGAATGCTACTTTGAGGTCGAACGCAGCGGAGCAAAAAGATAAAAAAACCAATATTTTCGCGCCAAATATCTCAAGGCGCTGTACCCGTAGTACATTTTTATTGTTACGCGCGTAATCCTTTAATTGCACGATTTTGCATTTTCTATGGGGTTTCATCGAATTGCACTATAGCATAGCGTCACATGGAACTTCAATTAGAATAAATTACCAGTTAGTACCATGACTTAATATTAAATGAAGAAGAGCGTCACCCAATGCCATATTTGTCGCTAATGGCGGATTAAGGTCGTATAACCATTGTTATAAGGGGGCGGATTTTTACTTACCGGGGATTATGGATCACCTTAGGACTACCATTTTTCCTATTTTGCCAGGAATTACGGGGGGCAGCCTCCCTTAATCCGCCGTTGATTTCCACTATAGTCCTTATAAGTATCGTAAATCGTATACGATTTAACCATTTTATCCATACGAAGAAACGGGTTCGCATAATCGTGGTATTACCCAAGAACCATGATGGGAGTTAAAAATAACTCACCAGCACATCAAAAAATGTAATAATAAGTACAAGCGACGTTTGACAAAAGGGTTCAATTGTCGTTGATCTTAATACTTCAAGTGGGAGGTAGAAGCCTCGTGCTAGCTGTTCACAATTTAGTCAATGATATTCATTATATCAATTTTTGTAGCCATTTCGTAATACTCTGGTCGGAACCGCGTTAAATCCTGTTCACACTGCAGACGCACCTATGCAAAGAGATGCATGAACACTTCCCAGGTTAAAATAAACTGTGACAACAATGTGCTGCACACTGTGCAAGTGTATTAGTCACAGTGTAAGCTCCCTTTAAAGCATGACAGGCAGTGTGCAGCACACTGTACGTGGTAAGGGTGGCTCCAGACCAGAGGTTTTGGGTGGGGGGGGAACCAGCAGCTCTGGGAGCATGGAATACCTCCCAATTGTTTTCTTTAGCCCTTTCGCTGTGGAGACTTCCCAGCCCGTGCAACAAAAAAGTGAACAGGGGGTAAGAATGACCTTGCCAACAGAACGTAGAAACTACATTCACAGCAGTCCACCGGGTGAATGTATTTCCTACATTCACAGCAGCGAAAGGGTTAATCAAAAAGTAGTGTTATGCTGCTTTACTGCGACTCTTGTAATGAAAAAGATACTCTTATTTAGTTTAAGGCATATGCCTACCATTGCACATACTTTTGAGCCAGCCAATACAGCAAAAAAATAATTTAGGCTTTTACCTATATGGGTCTTTAAAAAATATGCCGGGTTTTAGGGGGGTAATTGCCCTTACAACTCCCCCCTTGGGACCGCCAATGGTACGAGGGCATTTGTCACAGTGTATGCACACTGTGCAGAGTCCCACACTGTGTGCATGGTGTCCTCACACCGTCTATCATGCTTCCGAGCCCCAATTTATGCTTTTGGCACACTGTAATCATGCTCTTGTCACATTCTAAGCACACACTGCAAGTATATTAGTCACAGTGTATGCACACTGTGCTCCCTTTTAAGTGTGGACAATGTGACAACAATCCTTGTGTAGGCTTCCGCAGATTGATGGATATAAAAATACAGGTCTTCTGGGTTTTACTCCACGTAGGTCCATCTTCTTCGGACGACAGTTTCGCCGGCGTTGCAGTCGGCTTCTTCAGGTCAGTGAAGTGAGAATGCATTCTTTTCGCTGCCTTATATATCTTATCCGTAGAGTCAGGTCACTCGTGCTTGGCTGTTGATGTTTGCCTTTTTCCCTCGCAAAATGCATTTTCATGGGCATAGCCATCTTCCCTATTAAAGTTGTCTTCATTTTTGCTTCTCTCAATGGCCCGTATAACATGTGGGAAATATCTTTTTTCCTCGGATATTAGTTTGCCTTCTTCAAATTTGATATTGTGGGTAGGGCTCGTCCATGTGTGCTCTGCTATGGCAGAGTCGTAGTTGCCTGTTATTTGTTAACCTCTGATGCTCCATTAGGCAGCATTTCAGAGATCTGGAAGTCTGCCCAATGTAGCTACTCCCACAGCTGCATTTTACTTCGTAGACTCCGCTCTTTGACTGCATTGGTACTCGATCTTTTACTCTGACTAAAAGGTTTCTGGTCTTGGAGGCACATTTGAATCTTGTGATTACATTGCGTTTGCTGAGAGCACGTAAAATCCTCTCTGCGGTTCCCGTGACCTAGGGGATCATGGCGAACACTGCAGGTTTTCGGTCTTTCCTCCGGTTCCTGGTTGTCGTTCCTTGTTAGGGCCCAATCTATTTTCCTTTCCTCCCTCAGGGTGACGTCTCGGTGGTAGCCGTTCTTCTTCATTGATTTGGGAAAAAGGCAAACATCAACAGCCAAGCACGAGTGATCTGACTCTACGGGTAAGATATATAATGCGGCCAAAAGAATGCATCCTCACTTCACTTACCTGAAGAAGCCGACTGCAATGCCAGTGAAACTGTCATCTGAAGATGATGTCGTCTTCACAGTGTAACAACAATGTGCTGCACATTGTATAAAGTTATTAGTCACAGTGTATGCACACTGTGCTCCCTTTAAAGCGTGACTGACAGTGTGACAACAATCTTTGTGTAGACTTCCGCGGATTGAAGGATATAAAAATACAGGTCTTCCGGGCACACTGTACGAGGGTATTAGTCCTCACTCTGTGCACACACTGTGACGGTACAGTGCCTTTCACGCTTTTGAGTCCTAATTTATGCTTTTGGCACTCTGTATTCACACTGCTATCATGCTCTTGTCGCATTCGAAGCACACTGTGTTCACGCTTCTGTCTCGGTCTATCACGGTTTATTTTCACCAGGGTTTATAATGCCAGATGTAATAACCAAGATTTATAGCCCAAGGACCTTCGGAAGGAAATCTAAGAACTGCTATATTTTTTGGTCCTAGTTACATGATTGGCCTAGTGAAGAGGGTTATTATTGCAAATAGGAGGTAACAAGGGTATTTGACATTGGTAGGCCATAATATGAAACTTACAACAAAAATATTTATAACATAATTCTTGGCAAGTGTTTTCCAGAGCGTATGCATAGAAGAGAAAAATATAATTTTATGCTGGACATATGCTGAAATACTAGCATAAAAAATCAAATTTTAGGGACTTGCCTATGTCAAAGGAAGTCCAAAGATTTAGTAAAAGGAAGGCCAAAAAACGCAAGAAATTACGTTTTATAGACAAATATATACTTTTAAGTCATACAGACTAAAGGTACAATTCAACAGGATGTCCTTAATCACCTTCATCCATTGTTCAATGCTTAGAGAGAGATCTCTGCATTTTTTCGGGTTATCTTCCGCGTCAGTTGGCTTGTGGACAACAGCTTTGCTGGCTATCCTGCCAGCGTCTTCAGGTCGAAGGTGTCGGCGTGTGGTTTCTGCCTTGCTTATATACCGTAGGCTGGCTGGGTGCTGCTCTCTGATTGGCTGTTTCTTGGATGAGTCTTTTCCAGGCGCTGTGAAGGTGATATCCGTTCTCTCTGTTGAAATTCAACAGTGATTAATGAATTTCTATGGCATAAAACACCATTGAATTTCAACAGAGAGGACGGATATCACCTTCACAGCGCCTGGAAAAGACTCATCCAAGAAACAGCCAATCAGAGAGCAGCACCCAGCCAGCCTACGGTATATAAGCAAGGCAGAAACCACACGCTGACACCTTCGACCTGAAGACGCTGGTAGGATAGCCCGTGAAACTGTTTATCCACAAGCCAACTGACGTGGAAGACAACCCGAAAAAATGCAGAGATCAAACCACCATCACCGCGGAAACCTTCGCTCTAGCTTAGAAAGAGGTTATATGGACTTCAGTAAAGTAAATTTCAGCAAGAGATTAGAATATTTAATGTAAGCCATTTATTCTGACAATAATAAATTATATTCTCTCAACTTGTTAAAATTCCTTCAGTGAAGGAAAAACTCCTGTGTGGTGCTACCAATATAACTTCTATTCGTTTTCCATGAATATCATTTGTACCACCCATTTTCCATGAATTATTGAGTTTCTCATTTGACCATATTTTTACTACAAATACATCTATGCATATGCCATTAGCAGTGCTAAATGGCCACACAGTATGGGTATGATGTCACAGTTTCATTTAAGCAACACACAACTCAAACACTCTTCATTATCAAGTTATTCAAGGAGAAATTGCCTTCATTGTAGTAACATACTCGAAACTTAAAGAATGTAACATTTGAAGGGGGCAGAAGGGAGGCCTCAAAGCTTTTGTACAAGGTAATTTAGTTTGTTCAGATCATAAATAAATACCATGAAAAATCATTTTCAATATGGCATTTTCCAAATAAGTCAAATGGACTCAGTATCTCCATGGTCAGCCTGTCAGTTGTGTCACTTTTGTAGGTACTTGCAGGGGGGATAACGAAGATTTACTAGTTTCACAGCTGACAAAAGCTATTGCAATGTATAAGGGAATGGTATAACCATAAAGGAAATAATGGACTACAACTCAATTATTGTTCACCAAAACATGCAATCTTACATTCCTATTAACAAACAATAAATGGATAGTCAATGGCAGCACTCAGAATAAAATTATTGCACTCCAAAATAAAATACATTTAATGAAAAATCTTAAGGAAAGACAAAGAGAGAGAGAAATGGGCTAGTACCCATTGAAGTTTACAAATATACCCATAAATAAGTCTTATTTCTATGCATAAAATTTTTTTAAAAATTAATACACAGCAGCTATTACTCCATCATATTAAATGAGAAATGAAAATGATCCAGGAAGTACACGCAACAAACCAAATTCAATAACATATTTTCCCATTTTTTCAAATTAGATTTAAAATCTGAACGACTCGACTAAATAATCAATAAAAAGAAGCCAACTGAATAGTGCTCCTATATGAAGTCTCAAGTTTTTTTAGCAAAATATTAAACCTTCAAAACATTTTAAGGAGCTTCATTTTTAGTGCTTAAGACTCAAGAAGACCATTGCTTATGACAATGGAAAAAATAACTAATTGTCTCCATCATACATATCTTTGGGTAGAAGAGGAGCACACAATTAACTAAAATTATCATGTAATTTTTACACTAGGATGCTGTTATTGGTGCATTTTGCCATCACACAAGGGGTGAGATGAATTCAATGTACTATTGAGATAAACTCCTTCACATCCTACTGAATAAAAAAATTACAAATACAGAAATAAGGTAACCCTTACAGGATTTTTTGAGAAAAGGCAATTCCAGTTCATACCACAGGAGGCCATCCACTCAATACCAAATATGACCACATAAGTCCAACTTGAGTATCTCAACTGAGACAATAACTATTCAAATGATGCAAAATGGACATGCACAGGAATTCACATATTCGCCAGGATTTCCTCATCCAGATGAAGGAAGTCATCCTCCACAATTTCCTCATTTAATGCAGAAGATGTAGGTGATGAACGACCGGTTGGGCTACTTCTTCCACTTTCTGATGAATCCTCTACATTCCTAAAAAAAATATATTACAATGAGAAATGCTTCAATCAAAATTAAAAGGCACAGCTAATGCTTCACTGAATAAAACAATGGTCCTGACTTTCACAGATAATTTAAAAGTTTAAAAAGAATACTTTCCACATAATTTATACATGAAATTGTAAATTCTCATAGCAGATCCTTGCTAATGTTCTCAGAATCTGTTGATCTTTATATTACTGCCAAAAAAATAAGTGGCAGGAGCATTTCAGCAATCTTATGAGACTATAGTTGGTACAACTTCAACGAAATACACTGCACAAGCACCCAAAGCATGCTTCACATATATCTGAGGTCAGGCCAGTAGAAAGAAATTACCAACACGTTTCATTTTCAGAACTGCCACATAAAGTTAAACTATTTTTATAGGAGAGACTTTTACTCCAAAAACCTCCCGTGTTCTAAGAAAGTACATATTTTTAAACACAAATGTTATTCTATCCCAAGGGTGCTAATTAACAAATTTCTACCACCAGTGAATACCCTAACCACAACTCTCTTGAAAAAAATTGTAACTAGAAACATACAGCTTTAGCTAGCATTCCAAGCATATTTCATGTAAAGAAAATTAAAATTAACATATTTTGCGACTTACTTCTCTTTGCTTGCACTTTCTGTGTTTGGTGGGTCCCAGATATGAAGTTGCTGCCTCCATACTCGAATCATTCCATCCCACGCACGCCTACTGTACTTGACATTTTTAGGTGGTGTCCTAGGGTGACCATGTTGTCTCCTCTCCCTGCAATTGATCAATATTACAAGTGAACAATGTTTATTTTTTAATGCACAAGAATGCGTACCAAGGAGTTAAGTCCATCACTCCTACATCCTTCAATCTTACAATTTTAAATATTTCATCTACTTTTAAATGTTATAGACCAATTTTTATACGGAAATTTGTAACATTTTAATTATGAAATAGCTATTCAAGCCTGGACAAGATAATCCAGGGTGCACACTAGGGTGTCTCATTTCGTCACTTTTTCTCAGAAAGAAATAATACCTGGCAAAAGTGGTCCACCCACATGGACATCACAGGTATAATTTTTTTTCTAAATCGGATATTAACTTCTGTGAGAATGTTTGCCCCAAAGTTTAGAAAAATCCACTGAACACACCAAAATTGTCATTAATTTTAATTCGGTTACAGCCAGACGACCCTCTGCAACTGGCGAACAAAGGAAGTGAAATGAGATGTGTGTGATGTAGTGATGCAAAAGTTAAAAGCTAAATCAAGAACGTCACGTGCGAAGCTTGTCCTGCTTGTCGTTGCCCGCCAGGTTGAGTGAGGCATAGCAGCTGCTATTGTGTAGAAGTGGATGGGTGGGGGCCATGGTGGAATGAAACATTACTGTGAGGATACAGGGACAATCCTCCACTACCGCTACAAGCCACCAGGCAAAGGTAAAGACAAGGACAGAAAGAGGTACAAAACAGCTTAATTGTACTGAATTTTCCCACTTTTCTAGCCCCAGAGGAGGCATCCATGGCCTCCCAGGGGCATATAACTGGCATATTGAGACTTAAATGTCAGTTTTCATTGCAAGTGGCATCTCCTTACCCAAAAATATAGTCGATTTAACTGAACTAGAATTAATGACAATTTTGGTGTTTTCAGTGGATTTTTCAAAATTATGAGGCAAAAAATTTTCACAGAAGATATTATCAGTTTTTTTTTAATTTTCCATAATTACTTGCATGCAGAGTAAATTAAGGATAGAAATTAACTGAGGAGGATGAGCACTCCTTTAAATAACTCAAACTCATTGATTTAAGCAAGTTTCTATTCCTGCCATGTGTTACCATTGGGAAAAGAAATTCCCTAGCGCTATCAACATTGACATTATACAAAGTAAGGGCCAAAGAAAATTTGGCGATATTACACAAAATAACTAACTAACTAGTTATTTTGTGTAATACTAGTACAAAAATATGAGGATAAATCACAACCTTGAAGGTCATTCATAGTGGTTACACAGATGCAAGAATAGAAACTGTTGGAATATGGCAATTTTAATTGTTTGTCCTTAAATGGACACATCGCTCTTCGAATCAATTGTAACAATAAAGGGGTCGGTTGTTATAACAAGCTTTACCGCACTGGACCTGAGGGGACGTTCTACTCCGATTTAAGTAATTCTCCTAACCCAGGAATTAATAAGAAAAGGTTTTCTTAACCAATTGAAACCAACAGCCAAAGTATTAACCACAGATGGTTCTCAAACTCCAAGACTCCTACGTAAGTTACAATTAGGCTTTACTCTTAATTATAAAAGAAAATCATCTACGAAAGTACCCACACACAAAATACTCGAGCAGCTTGATTAAATGGAAAATGAACACGCCAGCATGCACATTAATTATTAATGATAAAAAACAAAAAAGATGCAAGTTACAAATCAGAAAAACAACAGATTTCTAAGATAAAATAGAATAAGAAAAACTGCTAGAGGATAAAAATACACACCACACATACTTCAAAAAGAATCCAGTCCAAGGAAATAGAAGAAAATATAATAGACATTTAATTTCATACGGAATATGGGAGTATCCTCAATTTCCAAGCTTCTATGGCAATTCAACGCACGCGAACTATTAATTATTATCACATTGCATGCGAAGGATTCCTAAATATTAATCAAGAGATTATGGATACGCATCACTAAAACAGGGGTAGTATTGTGAAAAGGAAAATCTTACTTCGGAACAAGGGAGAGATATCTGTCATAGGCAATAGTATTTTTTCCATAGTCGATTTGCTTTTGCCTTCTGGCGAGGACAACAGGATCAGCTTCCAATTCCGTTGTCTTAGAGAAAGCTTGTTTCTTCTTGCGAGGACTATCCCTATGTAATTAAATCAACGTAAAATAATCTGAATTAGAAAAATATTCTTTAAATCAATAAAAATAGCTATAATTATCATGATACTTACCAGCGTAAACCCTTCGTTAAAGCTGCGTCTAAGGGCCGTGGTTCCCTAGTCCTCTTTCTCGTGTCCGGTCCTTTCATTGGACTAACAACTTGAAAGTCACTCAAACCTTTTTGACAACGTTCAACCAAACTCCCAACTCCTGAAGACGACTCCTCCTCTCCTGCTGCAACTCTTCCTTCAGTTTCTCCGTCTTCAACGAAATCCTCCAAATCACAACTTTGATCATTATTTCGTGATCTTGAATATGAATGGAGGACAGGCTCCTCTTTAATTTCACATTTAACACTGGTCTCAATGTTATTTTGATCGCTACTACTCGAGTCCTCATCTGAGCTTTCTATCTCTTGCTTTATATTAATGCTATCAACTTGTATTTGTTGCGCACTTGAGCTTTTCTCCACTGGACCGGTATTCCGACAAACAAACTCCTGCAAAACTCTAATGAAAAGTGAATGTTAGAGAAATTGAGAAAATTAACTAAAATCAGTGTCAATTTTGATCAAAGTAAACAGAATTACTGGTCAGGCCGTCTGTCTTCAACCCAATCTGTTGAGCCACTGCCGGTTTGTCCGTAATCCACGTCATCCAGAGGTTCCTCCTTAATGGTAACCCTAAAGATAAAAAAGTAGAAGATATAATACGTTAATACGTAGTAAAATGCTCAACGCCACAGTAGAAAATATCTTTGAAATTGAGCTCAAATCATCATATGGTGGCGTAATGGGAGTGGTAAAATATAATTGAATAATAATGATACTCACTTGGAGGGAGTGTCGTCAGACTCGCATGCGGAATTGTCTTTCGCATCCCCATTTACAACAGTAGTACTTGAACATTTACCTTTCTCCACATCATTAATTGGTGCCATTTCCAACTTTGTTTAGTTAAGTAAAAAGTATGTCTTACTTTGCCGCGGTTTTCGGCGCTACAAGACGCTCTAGCGCACGATGATAGTCAATTGTACACAAATATTTCAATATTCTGCAAAAGCATTCTTTGGTCAATTCTTTCATGAATAACCATTACTCCATTGGGGGAGACATTGGTAATTTTCCACGGCATTGCTTTCACAGATTATTAAGCATGATACAAAATATTATCCCAATATGCATCAACTTCTCAAGATGCTCAAGATTAACAGTTGAATGTGAAACAATTGAGCTGTTTATTCTTAATTCATACCGCCCTTTTTGAAATCCTTTAACTTTATATAAAACGCTTTATTCTGACGAGCGGCATCATAATTGATATTTTCAATGGACGGCATCATATAAGTCCGTTGTCTCTATATGATAGCTTTTAATTTCGCTAAATGTCTAAAAATAGACCCAGTAAGATTTCTACAAATTTACTAGTATTTTAAGAGCGCTGTACAGGTTCATACGCATAATCTTTGATTGTGCGTATGAATCTTATTTTATCTTGTCAGAAACTCACAAAAATCCGTACTCGGGTATTGGATGAGGGTTTCCTAGTTGACTAATATGCAGACGTACCTTCAACACTAGTCTCACAATAAAAACTCTTTCCCTTCTCCCAGTACTCTGATAATAAAGAAGTACATATAATCAGCCTAAACTCCAATAATGAAATCTGTTAGAGAACGAACGAAATCGATAACCCATCACGTAGACGATAAACCACTAAAGGACCTGAGTGGTTGTGCAATATAACTATGCTTCCATCCATAGTTTATTTTACAACAGGAAATGTTTCAGATAAATGTCATACACCAGAAATCAATTAAAATTAGACAGAAGATTATCCGGAATCTGTAATGACCTGCAGTACGTGGTTTTTCCAAAATTTATTTAATTGTCCGACATGAAATATCACTTTAGTAGCCAATAGCTTTATTACTTCCCGGATAGCTTGCAAGTGTGCTGCTAGTTTGCACTACGTTTGACTTTGACTTGCTACACTTACATTGCATTGCCAGTCTGCTGCAGGTTTGTAACAAGTTTACATTGCTGTCTGGGTTAAGTACCTAATTAGGATCCACTTTTACTAACAAGTGCACTATCAATATGTTGAAGATATACAATGCTTCCGTATGGTTGTCTGATTATGAAGAGATACTATACCTACCAACAATTTGACATATTATTAGCACCTTAACTAGTTTTCATTGATTTTTTTTAGATTAAAGAAAAATGACGCGGATGAACTAGACTAGTTATTCGAATTATGAAATTTTTAAATGGCACCACAATGGCTCATAGAACAAAAACATGGAAATAGTAAAAAAAAGAGGCGCATGTGCGGTTGTCTAAACTACAGCCGGTCTTGCCCCCTGCACTGAAGGCTATACTAACATACCCCCCCCCCCCCCCCCCCCGGCCTCCTCCCACATTCCAGACCCATGACTCTGAAACCCCCCAACTTTAAAGCCCCAACTTTAAACCCCCAACTTCCCCTCCCCACCTTCCTCCCACACCCCACCTGTACAGCCCCCCTTTTCCCCCTCCCCTCCCAACTATGTATATATATGTTGCAAAAATTTCACCGTCATGTCACTGGTGGTCATGACATGGGGTCACACAAGTGGCTATATCTGCAAAAGTATTTCACTAACAGACCTAAAAATTGACACATTTTCATTAAAGGTATGTACAACTATCCACACAAAATTTAATTAAAATCCGAGATGAATGAGCGGGGCACTTCTCTAAAACTTAATGTGGAATGACTCAGCAGAAAAGGTATTAGGAACTGATGTTAGAAAGAAAATAAGGAAAAAATGGGTCACACAAGAGATACTGAATAAAATGGAGGAAAGGAGGAAATGGAAGATGGTGAACACAGACGAAGGAAGGAGAAGATACATAAGACTGAATAATGAACTAAGAAGAGAGACTGACAAAGCCAAAGAAAAATGGGTTTGGGTAAAGTGCAAGGAAATGGAAATATTTGAAAAAGAGGGGAGATATGATCGAAAGCATACGGAGGCCACAGAATTAATATTTAAGGAAAAAGGAGGAAATAGTAGTAATGAAATAGAAACAGCTGATGGAAGATTAGTAAGTGAGCCTGAAGAGGTTTTGGAAAGATGGAAGGAGTATATAGGGTGGCTATATGATTGGGAGGGTAGACCTGAAGAAGAAGAGCTAGAACTTGAAGAGGAAAGTGGAGTAATAGAATATGATAGGGGATATCATATATTGAAGAGTGAGATAGAAAAATCAATAAAAGAAATGAATAAATTCGACAGTGCCGGGTGATATTTGGTGGAACAGCATTGATGAAATCCCGATTAAATTGATAAAAGCACTGGATCAAGAAGAAAAAGAAGAGATACTCAAACTGGATAATGAGATATATGAAGGAGGCGAGTGGCCAAAAGAGTTGAGAGAAATAGTGATGACACCCATAGAAAAGAGGAAAAACAGCAAGAAATGCTAAGAATATCAGACGTTAAGCTTTGGTATAATATCTTATAATAAGCTTAAGGACAATTAACAGAAGGCTATATGGGAGGCTGAGTATAGCAATCAAAGAGGAACAGTATGGTTTTAGGAAAGGAGTAGGAACCAGAGATGCTATAGGCTTGATAAGAGTAATTGGAGAGAGATACATATATGGAAAAAAAGAGGAAAGTATGTAGCTTTCATAGATTTGGAAAAGACATAAGATTAGACAGAGTAAGATGGGACAAAATAATGGCTATACTGAAAAACGAGCGATCTATTGGAAAGAAAGAAGATTAATAAAAGACCTCTATTTAGACCAAACTGCAAGAGTGAGGATAGCAGGTCAGATGACTGCGGAAATTGGTCTGGGAAAAGGAGTAAGACAAGGATGCTGCATGTCCCCAATATTATTCAACATATATTTGGAAGAAATTATCCAAGGGTGATGACGGTAGAAGAGGGGTGTGATTAGGAGGGAAAAGAGTAGTGTATAAGATTTGCAGATGACATGGCAGTATTAATGGAAACCAAAGAAGAAATAATTGGAATGCTAGAAGACCTAAACACCAAATGTATAGAATATGGAATGAAGATGAACAAGAAAAAGACTAAGGGCCGTATTAATAGTCGTTACCTAGCAGTCCCCCAGCCCCTAGCAGGCCCCTTCGTCAAAAATGGTATTTATAGTCGGATTTCCACCCCCGGCAGCCCCCTTAGCCTCTCAAAATTCTGGCAGGAGATGCATGCTCCACCAGGGGCCCCCTTATCGAAAAAATAGTACAATATATGTAAATTAACTAACTCAAATGGTTGTGCATAACGTTAAATTAATAATTCCTATCTTTGGTGCTTATAAAACAACGGTAAGATTTGTTCTTAATCAATAAAAATCTGATGTGACGCTGGACTCATTCCACGGATGTTCATAGTGTTGCTATGGTGGAATCAACATATGTATACAACTATCCCCATTTGCTTTGAATTGAGTTTAGTGTGGCTTCACCGTGATCTTTAATGAAATATAAATTTGATTTATGTTGACACGAATTGTATTTTTGTTCAATAACAAAGTATTGCAAGTATTCATTCAGTATACAAATAGAAGTATCAATTCATTAATTTTCATCTCTTTAGTTGTCTGTTGATTTTAATTACCTTTAACTGCTGTGTCAAGATGGATGAATTTGAGGAGTTCGCCAGAAGATGGGAAGATATATATGAAGCCTTAGCAAGATTACCCAAGTGCTATATTTGGGATGGGCACAATCCCATGGAATGTTTCAGGGATAGTGAGTTTTTGTGTCGTTACCACTTTTCGAAAGAAATAGTTTCGGGATATTTATTACCAATCGTGCGTCCTTCTTTGATTAAAAACATTCATCAAGGGCTTCCAATATCGCCGCTAATGAAGCTACAGGTGGCATTGAGGTTCTATGCGACTAGCTCCTTTCAGGTACGTACTTTTCTATGCAATGTTTTGAAGTATAAGCTCAGTGTTCCGTGCTCTGGAAAATAATTCTGTTCCATTGTATAAATTTCATCGAGTGTTCATGTAGTAATGTAACATGCTCTAACTTACTAGATTGTGTGCGGAGATTTGCATGGCGTAAGCCAATCAAGTGTGTCCATCATTGTAAAGGAAATGTCAGAGATATTTGCTGACTGTCTTCCTGAGCATATTCGGCTTCCTAACGAGCGAGAGATACCCTGAGTAATACAACGCTTTTATGCCATCGCTGGTTTTCCTGGCGTATTTGGTGCCATTGATGAAACTCATATTAAAATAAAAAATCCAGGAGGGGCTAGAGGCGAGGTGTACCGCAATAGAAAAACCTATTTTTCAATAAACGTGCAGGTATGTGAAGGTATGGTAAACGACCCATACATTTTCGATTAAATTTAGTGTGGGAAAGGAATAAGAAAATGGCTACGATAATTCCAATACATCACTCAGCAACATCTGTGCTTTATATACTGTAAATGATAGACTCTCTTCTTTTCTTACTACTTTTAATTATATTTAATTTATAACAAGTGGTTGTTGTAGGGTGCCAGAAACATACAATGAAAACAAGAGTTAAGTTATCTCGTTAATTAAGATCCCTTTATTATGAAGCAAGGATTTGATATGCCCGTATCTTTTCCTAGGTACAAATCACCATTCACAATATAGCATTTACCCTCTTATTATTTCCACTCAACGTCTAAATATAATCAATATAATGTATTTCAGGTAATCACTGACAGTTCACTGAGAATTGTAGACCTGGTGGTAAGAAGACCTGGGTCCTGTCATGATGCCCGAATTTTCCAAAACTCTGGAATTAGGGCAATACTAGAAGAGGGGTGAATAAATGGCCTTCTACTTGGTGACAGTGGCTATCCCTGCCGCGAATATCTTTTTACTCCCGTGATGAGGCCTACTAGCAGAGCAGAACATAATTTCAACTGGAGCCATATTCGCACTAGGAATGTCGTCGAGAGGGCTATTGGCATCTGGAAGCAGAGGTTTCCATGCCTTAGAAGAGGTCTTGCTAATAATTTAAAAACCACTGTGGCTGTAATTTGTGCAACAGTAGTGCTGCATAACATTGCTCTGGCCAAAAATGTGGCTATGCTAGAGGATGAAAATGCAGAAGAAGACGAGAATGGGGACGTTCTTCATCCTCCAATGTCCATTAATGAGCGTGGTGCTAATGCAAGATTCCATTTTATACAACGCCATTTTTAAAAATTCGTTTTACTTTAAAATAAAGAAATTTATTTGACAAGCAAATTTCAGAATTAAATTGCCTTTGGATTACCTTAATAAGACCACTCTTCATAGGAATTCCCGATAATCTCCCATAATTGTCAGAAAAAATAACAATTGTAGCAATTTTCTTGGAAATCACCTTTTTCCTTATAAAATATCAATATATAATACTAACCCACCCAGGCTAATTAGGTACACATTTTAAAAAAGATTTCGGATTGAATGGTTTTACTAATCTCATGCGATAATGTTTGACTCATAATGCTATACCTAATGGATAGTGGAAAATTCAAATAATTATCAACTAAAATAATTGATATAATTTGTATATTATTAAGATATTTATTAATAAATTACACTCTTCAGTATGGTGGGACAGTGGAGATTACATATTTTCTGCCTTTTCTTGTGCCAGCCTTAATTCGGCAAGTTCCCTGTCTGCCTCGGCCTTCATCCTTAAATTTTTTAACATCAGCCACTCCTCTTTAGCTGCTAGCACTTTTATATTGTGCAGTTCAAGGCACTGCTTATGGTCCTCCCTCATGGAAGACACCCTCTCATCTAGTTCTCCACTTAAAATTGACGTCACTCCATTACCTGAATGCAAAATAGAAGAAATAAGTTAGGCAAAATATAATGAGGAATTGTTATCATGCCCATTTTGACCATTACGTTATTATCCATACCTTTCTGAGGGCATCCTCGTTTCGCACGGGTGGAGGAGGGCCTGCTTGGAGGGTGGGCCGACGATGGAGGCATTGATGGGTGACGGCTGGATGAGGGACGAGGTTCCGGAATGGGTACAGAGGAGGCCTGGTCATTAGATTGGGGCGAGGAGGTAGAGAGGTAGAGAGAATGCGAAGGAGATAGAACAACTGAGGAAGGAGTAACAGGTGATGGGGGAGGTAAAGCAGGTTCTGGATAGTCAGAGGGGAGATTGGCGACAGCGGAAAAGTGGTGGTAGTCGCTGTGGTGTCTGGTCTCTATTACCTCGTCCAGGTGAGGAGCAATCATTTCCACCTGGACAGACAGAGGATTTTCTATCATGTGTCTATCAGGACCTCCCCCAGTACCCATTCAGTAGCGCATTTCTTCTGCCTTTTCTTTCTTGTAGTTGGTCTTCAGTTTTTCCCAGCATCTACAGAATGAAAGAGAAATTATTCAAGTGATAATTATCAACAACATTTCTTCACTTAGGTGTCTCAATTATTTCATTTAATATATTTTTGATAGGTTCATTCATAGATTCATGAAATGCGATGAAAATCGTTTGCCCAAATGGAAGTTCTAAATTCTAAAAGAAGTACAATAGTAGCTAAGGATAGCACCAACTGAAATTCAGCCAACAGAAAATGTTGTATCATCCTTAAAATTATGATTTTATTTCATTTTAATATGATTAAATACCTTTCAAAAACTCAGACAAACAGATAAGCAGTTAATTTCCCTTTACCTTTTTAATTGAACCTCGTCCCTCACAGTGACATCTCGATTTTTGTTGAACTCACAGCATATTTTTTCCCACACTTTCTTTTTCTAGTGGCATGAAACTGCGTCCGTTTTCTTGCTTTCCGCTATATCTTTATATTTCGCCACTAGGTCGCACAATATCTTCTTCTCCACACCGTTGAAGCTATTTGCGCGTCGAGCGGCCATGCCAATAGTTTTCATGCTGCGTCTGGGTCTTTATTTATCCGTATCCATGTTGATCACGAGCGTCACCACTGAAACATTTGAGCTGCGAATTCCATTTCCCGCCGTTTCTAGTCCTTAGTTACCAGATCTAACCCCCAACCATCCCCTACCTAGCAGCCCCCTTAGCTTAGACTATAGGCCGCACAATTCAAGGGGCCTGCTGGGTAGGGGATGAATAAGGGGACTGCTAGGTAACGACTATAAATACGGCCCTTAACCATCACCAAAGTTACTGAAAACCAACTGTTCTCTAAATTGATACCACAAACACATAACAGTTTTCATTAAGGTGTTTATTTTTTAACTTCATTTTGTTCACTGAGAATTTCATGACAATAATGTATTTAGTCATTAAATATAATTTGACAATAAATTTAGCACCCATAGCACCAATGATATCAAGAATGATGTTTCACAAGGCTTTATACATACATAAATACACATCATGTCATTCTCTTTCGGGGTAGGCACCAGAGTTCATCAGGCATACTCAATGATGCTGGACTGCAAAGAGCAAAGCCAAGCATAAGCCTGAGTCCCATTCCATATCATTGCTGTGATTACACCCGAGTACTGACGTGGTCTTGAACTCACCAGTTGGATCTGCGTGGACTTACATGTGCAGTCAGTAAGCCTGCATTTATTGTAAATTAGTGCATACATTATCTTACGGACTCGGGCATTTGCTGACACTCAATTTCATCACACCCTAACAGGTCAAACTTTGAAGGAGATTCTGACCCCCTAGCATACTAAGTGTGCCTGTTAAATACAGCTTTGATAGACAGCCAGTCTGGCAGCATTTTCAAGTGACTTCAAGGCACTGCTGAGTTTCCTAGTGTTAGGCAGAGAAAAACTGGCTGCTTTAACCTATAAAGCTGTTTCGACGGACCCTAATTTCTCTCCCAGCAGAGTTTCGACGTTTGACTTACGTTCACTTACCTCATACATCAATTTAAATACCCCCTGAGGAGTTAAATGCTCAAATATTAAATCCCCGCTTGAGGGGTTAATTACTGCCCTATCCTTGCATACCTCCTTTGCATCAGCACTTGTTTCATCCTCACTCTCTAGTTCTCAATATTCCAAATATGTATACCTCCTCCCACCACATTCAATTTCGTCTTCCTCAGTCCACCCCTTCTCTCACACTATTCTTTCCTCTACCAAAACTCTGTTTAGTTATTGGACTGTACTCCATTTTTCAACATAGCCAAACCAATAGAACACACTCTCAGTTAAATATGTCCATTACTAGAGCATTCATTGAAAAGGCTTCAATGATAATTTTAAAATTTGTAGCATAATAAAATGGAAAACGGAAGCATATTTACAGGCAGTTGGAGGAAAAGAGAATGCATAAATGAGTGAGTGATTACCATCAGAGTAGCATATTGCTGCTTATAAGTAAATATGTGAAGCCTTACCAATGAAATGACTAAAAGAGTTACATAAAAAAAGCATTCGGTTCTTCATAAAAATTTTTAGGTAAATGAGAGGTGAAATTAAGAATTTGAATTGTTGATGATTCAGCAAGATAACCTAATGGATGAATGAGGAAAACTGTGACATGTGCTTCAAAAAATAACACTAATTAACCTGAAAAATACATAAAGGAAAGCATCTGTTCTTTCAATTAAAAAAAAGCTAGGTACCTAGCTATAAGTGATTCAAAAACATTTAGGCTTATATTTGAGCCATTGAGAGGGGAAGTGGCGTTAGTTTTCTTACCAAGTCACAGAGGCACCTTTTTGTTTTACTAGCTTAGTTTCCCAAAATGTGACAACTTTGATGAACATCATTCTTGATCCCAGTGGCATATTTATAAATTATATATAGTAAACTCGATTATTTGGGATGAAAGGGAAATAATTTTCCTGGATAATGGGATCCCCAGTTCTAATAATTAACATTAACAACACTTACTGGGCATTACGAGTTGCATTATGATGATTTTTTTTTCATTTATGGCCTGTCGAATGTAATTTTTTTGTCATAATTCAAAGGCAAAGACTACCCTTCAACCAACCTTACTTGCGAACACTTTCCCAGCTGTGAACGTTCTACCTGAAGAACTTTCGGAGACAAGAGTGTTTATTAAATATCAGACGGAAAAAAATACTCAAGGTATTGCCCCGGGTAGCCTATACTCCAGGAAAAGATTTCCAATATCTATCTGACAAAAGTGGATTAATGAGTTTGCAAATGACTTCGTGTCTCACGATAACCATTTTTTTGGGCATCCCAGTTAATCTACATTCTGATTAACCCAATCCCGGTAAATCAAGAGTCTACTATACATATTTCTGTATGGCTTATGCCTGTCCTATGCATGTATGGCAGAAAAAGGAGCAAAAACTCTTTCCTTTCCCAATAAAAGCAATGTAAATCCTTCATAATCCCTACCTTCCTTGAGAAACAATTCTTTGATACCAATAACAGACTCCATTAAATCATCCCAAGCTATTACCACAGACTGGCACAGTAACGTGGCAGCCCTGTGCACATATGTACGGAAATGGAACTGTTCAGCCACCTTTTTTTGACAACCTACAACAACAACATTAGGATATTTTCACCCTTTAAGCCAAATAAATTATCTTAATTTTTAATTATGTACTCATTTTTATGATCAAACATATTCTGCAGAAAAGATGTAATGGATGTTGAATGTGCATCTCCCTAGTTTTTATTTACCTATTGTGCTTTAAATCTGTCATGAGTGATACACTCCTTCCACCAACAATTTAGAAAGTCAAATTGCATTTTTTTAAACAGACCAAGAGAGTTTGGTTTGGTGTGGTTGCTCGAGTACATACAGACTTCTCATCATGAGGGTTTGAATCCTAGCAGTGGCAAAGATTTTTTTGGTGGAATTCCTATTCCTAATTGCACGCTTCATGGAGAGCATTTAGAATAGTTTTCTGTTTGTCAGTTGAGACATTAAACTGTAGCACTTGATTATGTGTGAAGTAATGCCAATGTCAAGTTTCCCTCCACCTTTCCTCAGCTTCTCATATGTCCTCATATGTATTATCCTTTCCTTACCAACCAACCCACCTGCCACCAAGAGGGATCTCTAATTATTTACCAGGTACATTAATAATGTTATCTTTATCATTCTTCCAATAGCTACCTCTATTTTAACTTAAATTGCTTTGAAGTAGTAAGATTCTTCCCTATGAATCCCCCCCGGGCAATCCCCTATTTCCACGAATCCCTCCCCGAGTCTTCTTCCTCCCCACCATGAATGCTCCTCACACCTGCTCATCACTGGTCACCGCTGGGAATTACCACTACCAACATTTCATCTGCCTTCAATGAACATTGTTCACCAAGAACGAACCATTTGGACAGACATGATATCTTCACCTTAAACACTGCATAACTGATGACAGATTTTCACCACAGAATCATTTTTTGTACTCAACAGATGAATAACATCACATATTTTAAAACTGGCAGCAAAATACAATGGAGTCTCCATAGTGATTACTACTGACGTTTGAGCGGTTCACAGTGACCGAACCAGATGCAAGCGCTGTCACAACACCCAAACTAAAATTCCCTGTGTAAATCATTATTCAAGCAAAAATTCATTATGTTAACATGAAATATCATTTGGAATATAAGACCCTGGTGTCTAAAGTAAATAGAATTTTTGTAATGTTGAGTTAAACTATAAAATGCAACTTTCAGAGGCACCCATGAGGACATTGAGATGAACAAGAATGCAAATAGTGAATAGCTTTTGAATAAAATTCAGAGATAATATTAAATCATTTGAAGTAGAACACATTTTATTGTCCATAGCAGTCTTTCTGATGAATATGTGCATATGACAATAATTTTACAATATGTATTGTCTTTAACCCACAAATGGAGGAAAAAAAGGACAGTCCAGAGTAGATAAGAATTTGAAATTATCACAAGATTTCATTACAAGGACTTATCTCTGAACTTTCACCACTCTCTTCACTTGAATGAAATGTTGAATAACTCCTTCTACATGGACTTAACTCTTATCACTCAAAAGAATTCTCTAGCAAAGAAAACTTTTTTTTTCTTCAGATTTTGTGCACTAAGTACAAATAGCGGCAGGGAAAGATACAAAACAAACCTTATACATAGGAACCCATTACACATTGTAAATGCATAAATTAACTGTTCAGAATAAACAAATACTGAATTTAAACCAGTTAATTTTTAAGACAATTCATCGTCTTGACTTCCGGAAGAGAAAAACATGAGAATGAGAACAGTCTTACTCTAAATTAGGAAATAAGTTAAGTTTGTTGGCTATAAAAATTGCATTTAGGGCATGTAAAAATACATAAAGGTAAATAACTACTGAAAAATTTGCTTAAATGTGAATGAAAAATAAAGTATAAATATTCAGTAAATATGTAACACAATTTAGCTTTCTACAATATGGAAGGGGTGCAAGAAAAAACAGCAGGGAAACAAAAAATCCATGTATTGAATCTAAAAATAAGGTTTCAATATCAACAAAAAATGTCAACCATGATACAGACTCATTCTGTTGATGGTTACTGACCCTAACCAAGTTCTTACTGCAGCTGACTGTGACTAGGGGAGTTATTTAGCAATGGATCAAGGCATGATGCAGCATCTCCATCATGAGTCAATTGCCAGTTACTTCCATTACTTATATATTACATAATGGGTGTTGCTTCCTACTAATCTTTTACATGTTAATGCTTCCAGCTATAATCAAAATAAAATGTGCTTAGAGTGTCCACTTAACTTACTTCATAGACCTAATGACTTTAACCACACTCCAATGCCTCTGTGGTGGCCATCCAAATTATTTCTTAGGCACAGGACACCACCACTAATTCAAGAAGTTTGTGCGGCAGCTAGTAGATGCTACCTGAGGTGCAGACACAATGATTGTTTCAGCCTGGTGGTGCCAAGCTTCCATATCCCACCAACAGGGGGCAGCAAAACAAAAGCAGTCATGACGAAACTCTGTGCGACAGTCGACTAGTAGCAGGCATTTTGAACCTTTGTGCCGCCATCTTGTAATTCTGAGTGCCACCAAGAGGCAGAAATATTGTTTTTATCCAACCTCTGGATGTTACTTAACCTCTGCTACCCAATGCAAATTGAGCTAAACTTCAAAATAAATTACCAAAGCATGATTTCTGGAATACATACTTTAAATCACAGTCTCAGGAACTATAATGCATGATGCATACAAAAACACCTCCTGTCACCAACTCTTTAACCAGGAAACCTCTGTAGCATGTAGTCCATGAATGAGCCCTGGCACTGAGTTGACTTTTCTCAAAGAAATTTTATTGTAATAAATTAAAAAAATGGCTTTATTGTCATTCCATCAGGTACTAATTATTGCAACAGTGACAATTAGCAGCATGTCTTCCTACAGAGACTGCATGATCCCTTTTTTCAGAATCATCAACTCATAACTGATGAAACTGGATGCAGATCCCAGCAAAAGGAACTCATGGTTTTCCCTTCGAATGCATCAAATGAAACACTCAGGTTTCCCACTAGGTCACAGGGTTGGTCAGCATCAATGTTTTGTATGATAAGTATGTTAATGCTTGGAGCAAAAGGGCCAAAAAAATTGCTGAGTTTATACCCTTGGGACCCAAAAATTGCAAATCTACAGTATAGTTAGCAATTTGCGAGGATCAAGTAGCCTCAGATTGCTGCCAATTGGGCACGTTTCCTCTCTCCTTGATTATCAACTGGGTTGGTTTCTACAAATTGCTCATATGGAGCCTGTTATCTCCATAAAAATTGCTTTCTATATTCTCATTTCCACTGCCACCTTCTTGATTCAGTTCCAATACCCATTAGCATGATTTAGCAACTCAACGCCAGCTATATTAATGTTGTGACCACAATTGAGGCATGTTCTGCCTTATCTGGACGAAAAAGAAAAGTCTCATGCATCGCACAAATTAAACTTGAATTCATTACTAACATTGCAGAGATTAGGAAAGCAATAATGTTTATGTCAACTATTTCTCTGATATAACTGACTCACTAAATTAATTCTAAATACATTTTGAAGAAAGATCATTGAAATGGAATAAGCCTGCAACCATCAAAACCTCAACAACTTCAGTACGATATGAACCTTCTGATCACAAACACACCATTTATTTGGTCCTAGCAACTTATTGAAATTGTGGTTTTGGTGTACACCGATGGCTAACTTCAGCTCTGCATTAGTTATAAACGAGAAGAGCAATAATTATTAAAGATACTCAATGAAATAAATGTGCGACGACTTCATTTGAATAGCAAAAAATGTTTAGCTCATTATAAGCAATCACTCACATATGTGAGAACTTGGGAGAATAAATAAACTTCTTACCTCAATTTTTTGGGAAACTTAAAAATGCCAAAAAACAGTTGAAAATAAGGAAAATAGTTAATTTGGTACTTACACCTTAAGAGTATGGTGACTGAATAAATGTTTTAACTTTCTCCTTTATGCAAACAGTATATAAGTAATATTAAAATACACTTAAAATTTGTAAAATTAATGCTCATTAAAAGAAATATTAGAGCTCCTTCAATGCAAAAAAAAATAAAGATACTATTGTCATGTGCAGTCCAATCACTTAACATGTACAGGCAGTCTCCGAGTTACGTAATAGGTGCGTTCCGACTAGAGATGGGAAAATTATCGCAATTTTCATCTGAGGTAAATTACCACAGTAAATTACAGTAATTTTTGAAAATTACCGTCATTTTCCAGTATTTTTTTTGTTTTCAGCATTTAACAGCAAATGTATGGTTAAATAAGAAAGCCAATAGCAATAGGAAGGGAATAGCGATGTTTAAACCATACCTAATACAACATTAATTTATTAGAAATTTTTTAAATTGTAAAAAGAACTACGGCAGCAACACGCGATCTGGCTTTCTTTTGTCAAAGTATGAGAAATTTTCAAGAAGAATATTCTAATGCATTACTCTAAAATGTCATAATTTAGGTAAAATATTCCAACAGTGAGTTGCACATGCCTCAATTTACTATTAAACACATTGGAAATGAGAACTTGGCTAAAAAAAACATGTTGGGAATTTATCTGTATGAAAAATTATCTACAACATAGGTGAATTATCTAGAAAATTACGGTAATTTTCGGGGGGCATGGTAAATCACAAAAAATACCACGGTAATTTACGAAATATTACCAAGGTAATTTTCCGAGTTGCCCATCTCTAGTTCCGAAACTAGCTGGTTAAGTTGATTTGACATTAAGTTACTCTGGAGCTGACTCCGTATTCCGGAGATTACGATCGATGCAGAGAAATGCAGGGTATAATTTTCAACCAAATTTCATTCAGTTCACTGCAAAATTCCAGAACTCTTAATGCATTTCCTTAATTTATCGACCAAAATGTTAAAATCACCTGAAAGTTGCACCTCATAAATTTGTTATCAAAATGCGTAATATTATAACTATGAATTAAACAATTGCACATGTCTGAAAGCATGGTATCTTAATGCTACTTTACAACTACTGACCAGGCCAATTTTCCAGTCTTCAACCTCGCACATTGGCCAGCTTTACATGCTGTCATTGAATGTAAGCAACCATTTTCACATTCCTTAACTTCCCTAATTCTCATCTTTTTGGCAAGGTTGCCACTTACGTAAGTAGAGTCTTAAGCCCGTTTCACACGATGCTTGATCCAGCACAAGACCTAGTATGCTAGCTGGTACTTGATATTGAGGACGGAACCCAGTGTGATAGAAACCGTGATAGGTTTCACACGATCATTGAACTTGTGCTTGCGATGAAGCGGTACTGTCGCTCACTGTTAAAAGAAAATGGAAAATTTCCATGAAAGAAGGCGACTTTTAGCTGCTGCAGTAAAAGCAGGGATTGTTGCAACATTTTCACCGACAAAGAGTGCGTAACACCCACAATAAAGTGAGGTGCTGATAAAAAAAAGTGAAGATCGCACTGCGACTGTAAAAGCTAATGTGATTGGTCGACGGCTACTAGGTCCTACTGGGAGGTAGTAGCAAACTAGTTCCACATCAATTACTATTCAAGTAGCCCAGCGAGTATAACAGCTATCATGCTTGTTAGCCAGCATGCTTGTTCTATATCACACAGTACTGGAAAGCTATCATGCTACCGAGTATCCTCGACCTTGTGCTGGATCAAGTATTGTGTGAAATGGGCTTTACGTAACTCTGGAACAGCCTGTATTTCAAAAGGTTTGCTGAGCAAAGCATACCCTAAAATACTGTTAAATCACATAATACCATAAGTAAACACATATGGTATATACGTACAATTTTATATAAGCATACTTATACTCATAAAAATAGGTATATTGCACGAATAAATTTAATAAAAGCATGCCATGATTTTTATAACATTATTTATAAATAAATTCTTCTACAATAAGTTACATAGTTACACATCATGAACTTGTTGGAGATGACTGCCTCTCATCGACATTTGACTTGGTTGGTGACTCCACAGCACCATCACTTTTACTAACAGCCCTAGTGATAGTTTCTTGCTCCAGCACCTTTCCTATTTGATCCTCAATCTCCAGGAGCTCTTCCCTGCCCAACAATTGAACAATCTCACTGACTTGCTTTGGTGACAAGTGGACATTCTCTTGCCCAACGACTTCTAACACCTGGTATATAGGGAAAAAAACACCATTTCTTTCAGAGGGACACTGTCAACATATAAAATATAATTAAAAAGACAGTTTAATTGATACATGCCTTTCATTCATTTCAAACATTCACTCATTTATCCATTGACTTCCATATGCTCAATTAAGACAGCATTCATCATACTAATAAGTACATATGTATATAAAAATGTATTCGTGTCTGTCTGTATGTTCATTAAGCATCTCCTCAAAAACTACAGAACCGATTGAGCTGAAATTTTGCAGGATTCTAGCGTATTCACTAAAAGATATTATGGGTTAAATAAAAATAGGCTAAGGGCCCCAGAGGAACCAAAAATTGCCTCTGTTATTAATTCCCTTCCGAAAAGCATTGTAATTAGTGCAGCGGTTTCTTTTTTTTTCTTTTTTAAATAACTTTCAATAAAGATATGGGGTTGAAATATTCACTATCTGACGTATGAAAGAATGAAGTATTTAATTCTCACAATAGAATTTGTTATACATTTCTTTTTTGCTTGCATTTACATTTTAAATACCAAAATTATCAATTTTTCTCCAATTTCAACAATAGCACAATTCCTTGCCAACCTCAGCAATGGCTATGAATGGGAAATTTTGCCCGGGCCTTTAAAAGCTAATATTAAATTAAATTATCAACATTATTAGCAAATTTTTGTGAGATTTTATTTGGGGTACTTTGTACCCCAACCCCTCCATATGCGCTAAATGGCTTTTACGTAGTATCTGCATTTAGCACGTCACATTGATTCTTATAACGAGAGTCCATCAGTATGCGTAGTGCATATATGGATTACAACGTAGAATTGTGCACACTGCTAGAGACCTACGTATTACACTTAATAAACCTTAATGCCGTCCTAGAGCTCAAGTCAGATGGTTGGGGTTCCAATCGGCTCTAAATCCCAAATCACTGCTTTCTATTTCGCCTCGGAACAAATGCAGTAATGAGCTGTTTATCATAAAATTTTGCACGTGGGTACATGATACGTATTTTAAATAAAAATTCTAATATGGACTCCATGGTACAGGAAAATATCTCACTCTGAATCACTTTGTGAAAATAGGATCGAAGTTTATAGCGATCTTCCTCACGCCCTCCATTGCTTAACTGTAGGGCTGTGCGAGTCTCGAATGTTCGAGATTCGAGCGAGATAAAAGCACTGCTCGAATCTCGCTCAATCTCAATATGCTCGAAAAATGAGTCTCGAGATCTTTGTCGTGGAGGACGTAATTTTACAGGGCCTTGCGTTATTATTAGGGATGAGCGGGATCCCAAAACTTCAGTAATTCCCGAAGTTTTTGACCTTCCCGAAGTTCGAGACGGGAAAGGGCTTTCCCGAAAATACTGTTTCGGGAAATGATTTTTTTTTGCTCTTCCGACTTCTGGCCTTGAAACTTAAAGTAATCACGCATCGTTTAGCACATTTACGATAAGTACAAATGATACATAAGTGACTCTATAATATTCCTTTTGAAATTTTAGAAGAGAGCGTAATTGTCTCTCAGGATCGAATCATTTGTCATATCAATAAACAAAATTTTGTATCCCATAGTAACTGTGCCAAGCTGTCCTAAATTTTGCATAACTTCCGAAATTTCAAGGGCAATGACGAAAGGAGAATGTACACATGCGCTAAAACGGTTATAACTTCCCTATTAACAACAATAGCATAGACATATGTAATAACAATATAAATATAACATTAACATATGTAATGCATAAAAATGGATGAAATGACGGAGAAACAACGCCATGAAAAACAATAATTTTTAAACATTAAAATTATTAATTTTCTCAATAACGGGGAGATTAGTGTTTTGTTAATTTTTAATGGTATTTTTTAATTCATTTCTCTCCATCTCAAGGTACGTGGAATGATTGTGCCCTCCTTAGATTCACGTGAAAAAATCGTCAGAGTAACCCCTGCAGCAGCAGTGTGCAATTTGGTTAAAAAAAAGCATTCCTTGTATGTGAACAATACTGAATTTACAATAAAAATATTTAAAAAAGACATAAAAGCACTAAATGGTTGTACTGGGAATATTTTTCTAAATAAAAAAAAACAGGAAAAAAAATATCAATTATTTAAAAGTTTAACAACAAATATCTCAAAAACAGCCGTATAGATTTTGTTAAAAATTCTTACACCTATCATTAAACTTTTTCTGAGTGCCTTCTATTAAAAAATATATTTTAAATGGTAAATATTTAGTAGCCAAATGCCTATGCAAGTCTTTAATAAAAGCAGCAAAAAGTATATACAATTGAAATGAATATGGTTGAATAGAAATACAATGTGCAATTTCCCAATTACCTACTTGGGATACATCAATATGTTATAGACTACTGCCAGAGGAACATTTGTACAAAAGTCCCCAAAAATTTCCCTGGAGCTTCCCTTCCTCCCCCCCCCCCCCCCCCCCCCCCCCCCCCCCCCCCCCCCCCCAATACCAATATTTATGGAACACCCATTATCTCTGTTACTAATGATCAGATCAAGTTCAACTTTTTTCTGTTTTGTTTGTTATTTAATGTTCTACAATATTAATACCTAACATATTTACGTTAAACCTAATAGTTCTTGATAGATTTAAGAAAATATTAGGAAAAAGTAGGTTTTCTACTTCGATACTTTTTATTTTTGCGCTAGAGGTTTTTTATGTGTCATATTATGTAAAAACCCTTCCTATAAAGTTATAGCCTACACTTTTTTGAATGTATTGATATACAGTTTTATTTATTTTTGTGTGATGCTAAGGCTGGGGAGGTGGAGAAAGCAAGAAAGTTCGGTTCTTTCCCGATTCCTGTCCCGAAATAATCAAGAAAATTTTTGTCCCATCCCGAAACCAGAAATGTCTTTCCCGCTCATCTCTAAATAATGCGACGTAGTAAAGTAATATTTATATTGACCCCCTCAATTACAATTTGTGGAAAGATCTCAGATAGTGAAAACACGCTTGTTCTTAATCTTTTGAGGGTTAAACAGTTTTCCTATGTTTCTTAAATAAAAACCTGAAGATACAGGTTGTGTTTTTGTTTTCAGTAGGTAGCTAGGCCCTACTGTCCATGCAAAAAGTCGAGATACCCGAGTTTGAGATGTTATAACTCATTAACCAATAAACCTATTACAACACAGTAAACTACATATCAAAGCTAATTTATGTTTTCGTCCGACTGGTTTACTTTGAGGTTTTCTGGTGCTGTTTAAATATTTTTAATGTTAGCTTTTATTAAAAAAGGCATGCTTTTTGGCGGTTCAAAAACGGAAGCACCACTTCTTACGTTAATAACGTAGAATCCTACCACTGTATCCACAGTAAATTTGTTATAGGTAAAAAAAAAGACTATAAATAATAAGAATATCGAAAAAAAATATTGTAAAAATATAAATTATATCGGATAAAGTTTACTACTTTCGGATATGCTATTTTCGTTATTTGAAGGCTTACGAGGTATTTTGAAGTATCGTTGGCAGCAGATGAAAGCCCATTTTGCGAATATATGAACAAAACCATTCGTGTTTTATCCTTCTATTTTATTTCGATTTTTATTTATTTTTCATTTTAATGCTCCGAGATAGCTTCGCCCAGCGCTGATGCCTACCGGGGGAAGATGGAGAAAGTTACACAGTGTTGCCACGGTACCTCATATGAGTCATGAATTCCCGCGGGGTCTTTCCCCACTTACTCATTTCCTGAAGAGGCAAGAAACCCATGAATATTATGCATTAGCAAAAAGACCCTCAAGAGGTGCACAATGTGTCCGAGAACCCATTTTTCTGAGGCCGAGGTCCGTATGGTTTTAAGTGCAATTTGCTTCTTCCGCTGCGAAGGCAAGAAGAAGGGAGACAGTCGGCTTCCCGTCTACCAAACAGTTGCGGATTGCTTGGGAATTATAATAAAAAGATACCAGGTTTAAACATGGAGTGCGGCCATTATGCTTAGGTGTTGGGTGATGGTATTTATCATCAAAAACGTTTTTAAATTTTAGTGGTAAAAGTAGGGGTGCATACATAATTTGATGTCGACCTGTCATCGCATAAATACAGGATACCTTCATCCTAATGATTCCACGTAGATGTTGATCTAACTAAATGTTAAAGTTACGCTCAACAGAATTTGGTTAATAACGTCCAAGCTTAAACTTATATTTGTGTAACTACAAAATTAGTACATAGATTAAAGTCTGTACTGCAATTTCAGTGCGCTCAAATCTCACTCGATCTCCCTCGAGATTCAAGATTTTTTTCAAATTTTTGCTCGATCTCGCTTGACTTCCCTGCTCCCTGCTCGCACAGCCCTACTAAACTGGTATACTGTTTTAGTTTTTATGTTTTAAGAATAAACAATTTCAGTACAATAGTTTCATACTATGTATCATTAAGAGGCAAAATGGGCAATTTCCACTTGTTAAAAAAACTAAGATGATAATTCAGAAGTCAGTTTCTCCTCTGTTTGAATAGAACTACTATGCTATTTTGTCACTTTTATCTCTGTCGTTGAGAATCAATGGGTATTTCTGCATTAATTGTAAAAAGTGCTCGCAGAATAGCATCCGTTTTGAATACGAGCTACCTGTGCCACTAGCGGCTAACTCAAGTACTAAGATGGCGGACGGCCTTTAACAATACTGTATCCAATACACGACAAAAATGCTGTGCAGTTTGGGGTTTAGTTTGTGAAATCACAATTTTTAACTTATACATTTTGAACAGCATATAGAGATGTTGTTAATTTTATCCTGTACATAATGATTCAGAAGTTCAAGGAAAGAAATGGAAAATCTCTGTGGACAGTGGCTGGTAAAACTTTTGGCAGATAAGGGAGCTGCAGAAGAATTCATTGAGGAGTTTTCAAAGAAGTTGAATGAGAATTTGAGTCCTGAGCAGGTATACAATGCTGATGGAATGGCATTGTTTTGGTGTTGCTTGCCTAAAAAGACTTTAACCTGTGAAAATGAAGAACGAATCTATGGGCTGAAAGAGTTCAAGGACAGAGTGACAGTTTTAGAATGTTCTAATGCAGCAGGAATACAATTAAAATACACAGCTGATTAAATGGAAAAGTGAGAAACCTAGCGCTTTCAAAGGAGTTAGTGTTTCCAGTAATATATTATGTACATTATCGTGGGTGAATGAAGAGACATTGCAGTGGACTGGTTTAATAATAATTTGGTGTCAGAATCGTGAATCACTGCCACGGCATAAGTTAAGATCCAAAATTCAATATATTACTCACATTGGATAATCGTTCCACCTATCGTAAGGCCAAAGTTATGACAAAAACAATTCTTCTGTGATTTTTTACCACCCAATTGCACTCCTCTGATACAGCCTCAAAATCAGGGAATATTCAGACCCTTAATATGTTGATATCATTCAATTTACATGAAGGAGTTTCTAGTTAGTTAAATTCAGGGAAACAGAAATAATAAAAGAACACAACCTAAAAGACATAATATGGGCCCTTTCACGTTCTTGGGAAAGTATCCCAAAATCTGTTTTTTAATATTCGTGGTTAAAATTATGGCCTGCATTAAGGTTTGATGATGAAACATCAATAGTAGATTTCAAAGGATTTCTGATTTCTAAAGAAAAATTTACAATGACAGAGTTGCTTGGATATGCCAACAGCTTCAATAACCGTCAGTTTAATGAAATAGAAATGGTGAATTTATAGGGATGGTTGAAAATGGATTGCAATGCACCAGTTTTAAATGATTTCACAGATCAGGATATAAGTTGAAATGGTGCAAAACAACAAAAGGTGAGATTGATGACGAAGACAAAGAAACTGAAGTTGTTTGAGAAGGAATATCAATCAATGATTGTATTTATCATGTCAGCAGGCTTATAGCAAGGCAAGAAAAAGTTTCATTAATGAGCAACAAATCATGAAAATTTGCATGCTTCAGGGTCAGCTCACCAAAGAATATTAATCAGTGAAGGGGATAGAATATGCACAAGATGCAACACGTCAGTTGCATGAGACGTAACGCTGGTTACTCCTGACGCTAGCATCAAAAACGATGAATCAGCTGATCATCAATCAGCCACTACAAGGAGTGCTGCGTGATGCTCGAATTTTTGTTTTCATTTTACTTGAGGTAGGCTTAAATTTTTCCCAAAATGTTTTTTTTAATTTATGCGTGCAATTGTGTATGCATGTAAACCACTTGCCAATGAAATTTTTCTTTTCATTTTTCTTAAAATTATGTTTTGTGATGTTAAAAAACAGGTGTTATCATTTTATGTTTTTTGAAAGTGTTGTACAATAAATAATATCATAATAAAATCAACAACTTGATTGAAAATGCCCTGAATAAAAAAGATTACCGCAAAACAACCGTAATCCAGAAAAATCTGTAATCTGGCTTCACTTGGTTGCAGCAATGCCAGATTAAATATGCTCAGCTGAAGTTTAGATTCCTTCAAAGCTCATGTTTACATCTCTAAAATATTTTTTTAATTTATCAGAAATATGTATTACATTTCTCTGAAGAAAGATCTGAGTCTTTATATTTAAAAATTGTTTACAAGACATAATTGCATATTTTTGTCGAACAAGGGCAATTAGACCGTAATATAGATTATTATTATTATTATACCCTGAGAGGCCAACTCATCAAAGCCTATCAATTGATTTATTGAATTAACCACATGCTAGTTCTGCATTGAAATCATTTTTTGCAATTGACTAATTGCGTGGAAGAGCATTTTTTCAAGTAAGTTTGAGTGATTCAATTAAAATTTTTTTAAAAACTATACTTGTTAATATCAATTGAAATTAGTGATGGGTCAAATACAAAACTTAGTGGGTACTTCCACACAAATGGCCTTACATGAGTTCCTGTAGCCCGACTTGTTTCGACTGTCGTGATTTTTGGCACAAAGGAAGAGAAAATATTAGTTCTTAATATTCATAAAAGTAAATGATAGGGCAATTTAATAACATATCTGAATTTAGCACGAAATGGCACAACACAGTTTAAAACTCCAATAAATGTCAATATAAAGGCCAGATTTTGAATGCAAAGACTTGATAAGGAGACAACAACCTCACTTTTATTTTAAAATTTGGTCACATTAACATTTATTCCTGTCTCTTTGCACAGTTTTATTCTGCCCTATTTTCAATTTAATTCATGTTTAGAATCAAATAACTCCTTCATTAATGTTTAGAAAGGTCTAAGCTTAATTTCACTGAACAGTCACAATGTAGGACTGCTATCTGCGGTGAAAAACTACTGACAAGGAGACATCGCGTGACTTATGTTCGGGATCTAAACGAGGCAATTATTTTCTGTAACTATAGAGGGAATGCGGGAAAAGTGTCCCAGCTTTCTTCCACATAGGCCCGGGTTCGAGAGAAAAACGCTAATAAAGAATATTCCTCAGTAAAAATCCTTTATAGTAAACGCCTCTCTCAACAGAGGTCGTAGCCCAGTAGGTTGAGGTGCTGTGCTGGTTATCCTCATATTCCGTGCATAGGATGGGCTTCGATTGGTCATGAGTCTTTCTCAAGGCCGTAAACAATGAACAGATTATTACTTTTTAATTAGCAACGATGTACTCACTTAAAATTTCCCAGGAGCAGCATTCGGGTAATGACTTCTGTAACTCTATTTCTTGTTCAATAGTGAACACGGTATAGGTAAAAAAGAGATGGTAACTGTTTCTGAGGTTATGTAAAACAATTTTGCTATGACCTCTTTGCGGAGAAACATATTACATTGAAGCGGAGCAACATATTACATTGAAGCGAAGCCTGTATCGTAGGGAGAGGAAGATATTCCAGCACAAAAAATATCATGTAATGATAACACTATTTCCTTATCCACCTCATGTTTATTTCAATTGTAGGAATTTAACTTAATCCGTTCATTGTTTATGGCCTAGAGAAAGACCCACGACCAATCGAAGCCCATCCTATGCATGGAAGTATCCGTGTATTTTCAAAATCTAAACATATTAGGCCTGGCAGCATTTGTAGCCTCTTTTCGGCCAAACAAGAATCCCAAAACTAGCTTCGAAAGTCTCCCAAGAAGGTTGATTTAAAAATCCAGCAAATAGGCTGAAAATTAAAAAAAATTTGTTGCTACTGCCGTAAATGTATGGGATGTATGGGATTGGGCAATTTACAGTAATTCCATAAAATATTCGAAATAAAAAAAAATGACAACCTGGGATCGAACCCCAGCCACCATATGAGGATAACCGGCTCAGCGCCTCAACCCACTGGGCTACAACCTCTGTTGAGTGAGGCGTTTACTATAAAGGATTTATATGGAGGAAGATTCTATAATAGCGTTTTTCTCTTGAACCTGGGCCATCGCGAACTCCATCACGAAGTTTTTCCTCTCTTTAGATTCACATTTGGACTCACAGTTTGTGCCTCTGTAGGAAGTTCGAAATTTAAATGAACTCCGTAGCCGAGTTCGTTGATTTCATATGAGGGAGGCGAGGTGCGACTCAGGCAGGGTTCGAACCCGAAGTTGCCTTTTTTATTTCGTAGAAGATGCATTCTCAATATCAGCTCAGATTATACAGTTGACGCTATAAGATAATGCTGAAGTATTTTATTTACAGCTTAATTTTAAAAATGATTAGTAACTACGTTATCACATTTATTTCTTAACAGATTTAATTCCCTGAGAGAAAATAAGCATTCGAAGTGGCAGTGATTGCATCTTCGTGTCCTTGCAGTGAATTATCATCAAATCTTCGTTCAATTAAATACCTACTTGTGATATCTACAATTATCTCTAAATAACCAAATACATTCCTAGTTGCGATCGTTTTTATAAACCCTGAGTTACAAAAATGATTGTAATTCAATTGATAATCTTTATCTTCAAATATCTAGTACTTCTAGCTTTTTAAGAATGTTTCCACAAATAATGACCTAAAATGGTTTTAAAACGTTGCCAAAGGCCACAAAAGTTAGGAGGGGGGGGGGAGTTAGGGGGGGGGGGGAGGGGGAAATAACTATTTTTTCACAATTTCTTTAAAAGGTTCGATGTTACAAAACTCGATAACACTACGTGCCAATTTTCCGGTCCCGGTGACTTCGTATTATCAAGTTTCTACTGTAGTTATGTTAGTTTCAACATTTTGAAGACCCATGACAAACTTATGCAACCCTTTTGATTTACAGCATGTATAAAAGTAAAATATCAACCAATTATCAATCAAGGACAAGCACACATTAAATGTTTTTGCAAACAGTAGTACACATTATTTTGAATGATAGTCAAAATATCTACCTGCCATTAGTTATGTTCCATTGTACGTCTTTGTATAGTTCAGGATTAATTAATTAATGTTGCCAGTTACTTTGCACTGTATGGGTAGGTTTTGTAATCAACTCACCTTACGAACATCCTCAACTCTTATAGAGCCATCACGGTCCACATCTATTTCCTCCAGAACCTGAGCTATTCTTTCCAGTCGGGAAGCATCAGGAACCTTTTGAATACGGCGAATGGTGTCAATAAACTCCTCTATGCTGACAAGTTCTTTTCTAGAGATATAAACAAAATTAAATATGAGAGGGATAACTTCTATAAAAACCGATGATTAAAACATCCATGGAATATGAATAAAAGTATTGATTAAATGCCTAAGAGTTTCAAGGGCTTATAACTAAAACAACAATTTTTCAGGGCAAATTCCATTTTGTTCTCTTCATTCAACAGCACAGCACATGGAATTGTTAATTGTCAGTAGCTCCACACAGTATACACAAATAGGAGAGAATCATTAATCAAAATAACCAAATATATCCCAGCAATGCCAGATGGAATGAAAACAAGGCCCTTAATTAAAGGCCAACTTAAAATGAAAACAAGCTTAGAACAAGTGTACAAAATATGTTACACTGCATTGGAGCAGAATGCTTGAAACTCTTGGATAACATAAAATATAATTTTTTACTTCTATTTCCAAAAGATAAAATCAAAAAACTTAGAGACTAAAATACTTAATGTGAGCACAACCAAAGGAGGAACATCCTACACCCTTCACTCATACACAGAAAACATAAAAAATTCCTGATATCCAACAGTTAAAATAAAATGTCACAACTCACTTCTTTTCAACACTCTCATGTTTATCAAGATCCAGCTTGATTTGCTCCTCTTCTTTCTGAAGATCCTGCACCAATTGGTCCATCTTTGAAATCATTGTGTTCACCTTCTTTGTAAGCCTCTTGGCAGCAACTGATTCTTTAACTTCTGCCTTGATATCAACAGCTTTGGAAACTTTAGCAAGGTTCTCCACATCCTGTAATATTTGATCATTTTAAGTAAGAAAATACAGTTTCCTGAAATTTACCCTGAAATATTCTTGCAGTGGGAAATTAACACCAACAGGCTCATGAATTAGAAGTATCCCAGAGTTCCCAAAATTCATCAACACGTGAGTTCATTTTTCAAGTGCATAAACTGAAATATCAGCATAATAATCTCTCAAGACCATATGGAGCAATGGCTTATTAAGGGCAGGAATAGGTGCCCTTTTGTGCCTTCATGCACATGCTTCTTTGGACGTATAATTTTTTAGTCATGGAGCTACTTACATTTAGCTATGGAGCTACCTACTCAAAGGTAAAACGTAGTTCAGATTTTAAAGGAATAATTAACATTACCCTCAAAAAATAATTTCCCTCAGTTTGGGGATTATGCACTTAAATGTTGTTTCATCAAAGGAATAGGATGACATAAGTAAGAGTATGGAATAAGATAGAAGTTATACAATGTGTACCTCATATACCATAAGAGGTTATAATTGTGTATAGGTAACTATTATGGTGTATAGCTTGAAATATAAGGCCAACTTATATCCACACAACAATGAACAATTTGTAATTCTTATTAGAGATTAGCTCTATTAATTACCAATTAAAATTTACAAGAAAATTAAAAATGCATTAGGATTTGTTTTAAAGTAATGAAAAGGAACTGGCTTTCATAATTTGGCGATAGCAGAATTCAGATTCGATATTTGGTATTTGAGATTTGATTTAAAAAAGAGATTCAGATTCGATAAATTATGGATTCGACCCATCACTTTTTTTTTTAAATATTCTCCTTTGAACAAATCAAATTGCAAAATCCATTTATAATATGACCATATTAACTGTGTTTGTGTTATCCACTTTTTTCAAGTATTCCTGCCTTATCATACATCCATTATCAATCAAGGACATTCTAAAGTTTACAGTACACAATTCATTTAACAGCTGGGATTTGTAATGGATGCTAAGGACATTTTTGAAAACTGGTTATCTCATGATCATGAGCTCTGAGATGATTGAAGTAGAGCTATATACTTTATTTTAATTATAATCCAGTACACGAAGGAAGAAGAATATAAGAGATGAGGTTCAAACTATTCTGAAAAAAAAAATTGTTTAAGCTCTTTATTTCAGAGGTGGCCTATACAATTTTAACTTCCAATTGATTGATGGGAAATCCTTAACAGAGGAGATTCATACTTTGGAGGCTATTTTAATTCCATTCCTTTATTCAGACAATACCAAAACCATATCTCATTAAATAGACAAGTCTTGGAGTTTTAGGAACAGATGCTTACCTCTCTATACTCCTCCATTTCTTCCTTCAGTTCTTTTAATTCCTCTTGTTCCACAAGATGCTTCTTCTCCTTTGTTAGGCTAGCAAGACCACTCTCTATCACTTCTACATCCCTCTCAGAAATGACCTGTAAGTGTAAAACAAAAACATTCCATAAAATAAGAGGAAGATTTACTTCAAACTGCCACAGAAATAAACAACATAGAAAGAAGGATATCAAAGCCTCAGATTAATGACTATTGACTTTGTTAACAGATTGGCTAAGACAGATAATAATTCATCAGTAGGATACACGTATATATCCATCGCCTACACAATAGGCTAGTCAGTCTCATTAAATGTAATCAATATCTGAACTACCAAAATTGACTGCTGGTTCAAAGTTACACCCTCATTATCCAAAAATAGAAAGACAAAGGCTAAATACACAGGATATCAGTGAACAATATTGACAAACCATCATCTGAATATATTTCACTTATTGGCAATATATTTCCCTCAGATAAAATTTCAAGCAGTAAAACCTGAGTGGGAGTCACCCGCAGGTGAGACACAAATATGTGGAATTCACAAAAAAAATTAATGGCCAGCACTGGGATTTAAACCCAAATCTTCTAAATCCACACATAGTGCTTGATACAATTTGGCCACCCAAACCTGGGTAGTTAAACTGATTAAAGCCCTCAGTATAAGAGCTTCGTTTTTTATTTTTTTACTTCCTTTTCGGAATGCCAGAGGACATTAAATAAGGAGATCCACAATCAGTAGCTGACAAAAAGAATATGTATATCACTCTGTAAACTCTTGTGGCTGCAGGTGATTTAACTTCTGTAATGACATTACTTTTGCTATTAGGACATAATATTACCACTAGAATATAGTAGTACACCTTAACACATTCAATGCGGGCCTGATTTTCATGAAAGTCGGCAAAATCGGCTTTAAAAAATTTTAAGGGCTTTGGAATGGAACGACAATGGAACGACCACGTCAATTGACGTGCTCCGTCAGTCGGTGTAGCCAGGAGCACGTCTATTGACGTGCTCCACATTGAATGTGTTAAACAAGAACCACGTTTTTAACTTGTGAAAAAGCTGCCAATAAGAAACCATCAATAAACAAGGTGACATCGCGAGACTGATGTTCGGGATCCAATGACGCAATTATTTTCTGAAACTATAGAGAGAATGTGGGAAAAGTGTCACGGCTTTCAGCCACATGGTCTATTAGCTACATGGTCAGCTGGGTTCGTGAGAAAAATGCTGTTAAAGAATCTTCCTCCGTATAAATCCTTTGCAGTGCACGCCACTCTCAACAGAGGTCGTAGCCCAGTGGATTGAGTCACTGAGCCGGTTATCTTCATGAGGTGACTGGGGTTAGATCCCAGGTTGCAGCACATTTTTTCTTTTGAATATTTTACGGAATCACTGTGAATTGCCCAATCCCATGCATTTACGGAAGTAGCAACAATTTTTTTTAAATTTTCAGCCTATTTGCTGGATTTTTAATCAACCCCCTTGGGAGACTTTCGAAGCTAATTTCGGGATTATTGTTTGGCCGAAAAGAGGCTTCTAATGCTGACAGACCTAATATGTTTAGATTTTGAAAATACAAGGATACTTCCATGAATAGGATGGGCTTCGATTGGTCGTGGATCTTTCTAAAGGCCTTAAACAATGAATGCATTATTACTTTTTAATTCACAACGATATACTCACTTAAAATTTCCCAGGAGCCGCGTTCGAGTAATGACTTCTGTAACTCTATTTCTCATTCAATAGTGAACATGGTATAGGTAAAAAAGAGATGTTAACTCTTTCTGAGATTATGCAAAAAATAACTAACAGCCTCTTAACAACCAACTCTCTAAAAAAAACCATTTCTTATTCATTTTTCATAGATTGCACACCTTCCAGCATGACAAAGCCAAACAGCAGGCCAAATTGGCCTCTAGTAAATCACCTTTCTTAAGAGCAGTTTTTAGCCATTCTGAGCAATGAGTCCGTGGTGTCTTTGGTTAAGTCACAATCCTTATTTTCCAAAGGTTTGACTTCAAATTCCTCAATTTTTTTCTTTGTTTCCTGAGCTTTTATTGATTTTCTTCACTCTCCATTTTCAATCGAATCTCTTCTTCCTTACATTTCACTTACTGATCTTCTGCTTTTTTCAATTCTTCCAAATGAAGTTTATACTTTTTGTAAGTACTTTGTGCCTTACCAATAAGCTTTTTAGAAATTGGTACAAGGTGAGGACGGTTTCTGAAATCTTTAAGGGCATCTTTAGTAATTAAAATGGCATTTAAAGATCTCCCAGACAGTGATGACCTATCTTCCGTCAAAGCCCACCTTGATACCGAAAATCTTCTCTCAATTTCTGAATTGCCATGGGATGAGGTCAAAGTGGTTTTTATCACTTTTGATGCATTCAAATATTTTGGTACCCCACAAGCATTGGTTTGTAAAAAATAGTGATTCCAGTAGACTTCAATTTGAATGCCTCCCACTTCTGGCTCACTTTCCAACTGTAAGCATTTCCACTCATCCAACAATTGGTATTCGGCCATATTCACCGTAAGTGATCTAGCTAGAGAAAATATTTCCAAATAACTTCTTTTTGATTTCCGTGTTAAAGAATGCAAGCATCCCGAGGCCTTATAATATTTGCATGTTTCAAAAATTTGTTTAAAATATATTTTGCCCCAACAATATGTTTTTGGGCATCCTAATGAAAAACTTGTTTATTCCTTTCACTAATCTTCGAAAGTTCATTTTTCATTAATTTTCTCCGATTCAGACATCAAAATCTCCGGAGTGCACAAAATATTCAAAACACATCAAGCGACCCTGCTGCAACTAAGGTCTCTGCAATAATAAATCCTCTTCTTTCGTTGATCTGTGGGTGCGAGCACTTACTCAATCGAGGGGGGGGGGGAGTGGGAAAATGGGGGGAGAGGTTAGGGGGTGAGGTGGGGTGAAAGAGAGGGATAACTAGCTGGGATTTACCAGGGCTGTAACATTTACGGATTTTTTAAAGGATGATCATATTACAATTCATGATTTCTCCTCTACATCCCATATAAATTAAGACTTTTGAAAGCAATACGATATCTTCCTAGGTGGCCTTCCAATCCGATTTTGTCAGCTTCACGCCCCTCATCAAGTTACAACCGTGGGAAATCTCATTGGGAGGACTTAAACATTTGACTCGTGAAAATTACCCTTCCCACTCAATAATACAAAATTGCATTTGACTGAAAGAAGTCTAGAAGAATAGTTTTCTCCGGGCATTAGGCTGATGAAGAGGTCATAAGCCCTTAGTCACCTAATGCTGAGGAAGATAATATGAACAATAATAACGGGTACGAAATCCGGACCAGGGTACGAAATCCGGACCACCAGCCTCCACGTGGCGTACCTGGCAACGGCTCTTGCCGGCTAATGGTGGACGTCTGCGTGTGGGGCTAACCACCCTACACGCAGTAAAACTGGTTCCCAATAGGAATACAGAGAAAGCCACCCACAACCGGCCCCTCTCGGATGGGGGCCCTAGTACAGTTGGGTGTGGCAATACAAATACCACCGTAACGGGAGCCCGGATGCAGTGGACGGAAGCCCTAAGGGGCGACCTCCTCGCATGCCATGCTGCCAGCGAGCCCGAACGCAGGGGTTATATGGCAAGGATGCACTCTTTGTGGTGTGAGATGCATCCAGAACACGACCACCTATCGCAGCAGAATCTGCGCGATTATGCCAACCACCTGCGAAAAAAGGAAACTCTCCACCAACCGCCAGTTCAGAGGAACACACCACCGGCCAGACCACTCTCCCCGACACAGGCAGCCTCTGCACCACCTGAGGCTAGAACGGCACTCATGCCGCTGTCTATGTCAAATGGAGAAGAAGCTGGTCAGGCCGTCGCTGAACTACGAACGCGGTTGTTAAGCACAATATCTTATGATGATGGACAACCTAGGCCGAGAGACATCCACCGGAAGATCTCTCTGCGGGGTAACCACCTGCCCCAGTTGAATGGTCTTATCGACGAAATCCTAACGGAAACGTCGGACCTTTGGACGGTAAATTGCGTGGTCTATGCTGCTGCCAAAATTATGGCTCACTCCCAAAAGAACACCTCTTGGGAGGACAAAGCAGCAAAGAGGCTTGAACAGTTGGAGGCCAAGATCACGCAGGCGAGACAACAGGCGTCGAGAATTCAGTGTGTGATGGAATACATCTTATCTGGGCGAACTTTCACTCCTAAAGTTCGGCGCATAGCGCGCAGTCTCAGGTACAACCATCACACGCTGAATAAAAGCGTGCTGCTTACCATTAAGCAGCACGCGGTCGATAGAGTTCGGGCACTCACCACGGCCCGGAAAAAACTCCTGAAGAAGAGTAGGGGCGTGAGAGAAAATGCCACCTTTCTCCTTCAGCCGTCCCGTCTCTTTCGACCACCTCCGCCTGTTGTTGAATCTCCGCCACCCGTCCAAGAGGTTGAACGTTTCTGGAAGGAAATATACGAAACGTCGAAGCCATTCAACGGAGACACTCCGGCCATAGGCCTCTTTAAAGAGGTTTGTGACCGCCACCTACAAGATGTGGATGGACCTCTTTCAGTCACCGAAAGTGACGTGAAGAAGGCCTTCTCTGGCAAGAAGAATTTCTCGGCTCCAGGAATGGATGCCGTGAATAACTTCTGGTGGAAGAAATTTACTTCCACCCACCAACACCTCGCCAGAATCTTCACGTCCTTTCTAAATGGTGGAAAACCAATTCCACCTTGGCTGACTGAGGGACGCACGGTTTTAATACCTAAGAAGGGAGACTTGTCCAATCCAAAGAACTACCGCCCTATAACCTGCCTCAACACTGTATATAAGGCGTTCACCTCGATCTTGAGCGACCTTATCCTACACCAAGTCCAGCCGGTTTGGGAGGAGGTGTACGAGCAGAGGGGCTCAAAGCGAGGAATCGCGGGATGCAAGGACAACCTGCTCATTGATAGGTGCATATGCCAGGATGCCATCCGGCATAAGCGAAACCTATCAATGGCCTGGGTGGACTACAAGAAGGCTTTTGACACCACTTCGCATGAGCTATTGATCGCCATGCTGAAGTTGATGAAAGTCCACCCTGAGGTTGTGTCCTGCATCCAACGCCTGTTACCACTGTGGAAAACGCGCTTCGTTCTGACCTCAGGCAAGCGGTCAGTTTCCACAGAGTTGGTAACATACCACCGTGGCGTTTTTCAAGGCGACAGCTTGAGCCCCCTACTGTTCTGTATTTCCCTCCTACCCCTGTCCCTTAGGCTGCGACGAGGTAAAGGATACATGTGTGGTGTTCCAGGTGACAGGAAGCATAAGGTCACCCATTTGTTTTATATGGATGACCTGAAGCTGTACGCTTCTAATGCGAAAGACCTTCGCACTGCCCTGGACACCGTACTGGAATACAGTGAGGCTATAGGAATGGAGTTCGGATTGGACAAGTGTGCATCCATCCACTTGGCGAGGGGAAGATTTTCGGAGATCAAGGAAGACGTGCAACTTGTTGAAGGGAGCGTCATTCGTCACCTCGAGGATCACCGCCAAATACAGCCAGACTCTCAGGAACATCTGGAGTTCTGAGCTGTCAGGCAAGAACAAGGTTCTTGCCACGAACATGTTCGCAGTTCCTACACTGCTGTATACCTTCGGATGCATGAAGTGGAACGTCAACGAGTTGCAGAACCTCGATAGGGGAACGAGGAAGATGATGACCATCTATAGAAGTCTTCATCCGAAATCTTCCGTCGCCAGATTGTATCTCCCTCGCAATGTAGGTGGTAGAGGACTATTGAGTCTGGAATGTCTCCACAACAGAGTTGTCCTGGGTACAGCTTGCCAAGTTTTGAAAAGCAGGGACCCCCTGCTCAATCTCGTGAGTGATCACGAGAGTGCGGGAGCAGGGGCGTTTCTCTTCCAGGCGGCAAAGAGGGCAGCGGACGAAACCGGTCTCGACTTCGATCCGTCATCCGACGGAAGCGACAATGACACACCATCTTGTCATTGAAGGCAGACATCCTCAAGCTCGAAATAAAAAAAGCCGAGCAGAAGGCCTTGCTCAAGGTGTATACCGATAAGCCCATGCATGGAGGTTTCTATCGAAACATCAAAAAGCATGGGCTATCGAAGGAGCTAACGTTTGCCTTCCTAGCTGGTCTGAAGTCCGAGACCGAGGGTTTTGTCCTCGCGTGCCAGGATGGTGTCATAAACACATTCGTGTACCGCTGCATTATATTCAAGGCGGAGGTTGTGGACACGAGATGTAGGGCGTGCCGAGCCCAGCCGGAGACTTTGAGTCACCTTCTCTCTGGCTGTAGTTATTACGCTAAGTCAGCATATTTAGCTCGGCACAACGCGGCCCTACAGGTGTTATACTTTCATCTTCGACACCATTATGGCATCGACGAAACACCTGTGCTGCCCTATGCCCCTGGAGATATTGAGTCCGTCGTGGAGAACGATAAATGCACGATCTGGTGGAATTACTCCTTTTCCACCACCTGCAGTTGGAGGCGACCAAGCCTGATATCCTTCTCCTCGACCACCTCACACGCTCCATGTTCATGATCGAGTTTCCGGCTCCGGCTGAAACTAACATGGATGCGAAGGAGGTGGAAAAACGGACGAAATATCAAGACCTGCTTTTCGAACTTCGACAGATGTACCCCGGACACACTGTGAAACTGGTGGTCCTCATCATAGGTGTGCTCGGTGGAGTTAAGGGCTCGCTGCTAAATAACATCAAGTGTATTCCGTCCTGCGTGGCACAGGCGGAATTACTAGTTGCACGCATGCAGATGGCCGTCATCCTGGGGTCACTCCGTCTACTGCAGACGCATGACCCTACCGCAGCGTAGCCACACATCCGATGGGCGTCGGACGTGGCTGCGATTACTGCCCAACCCCTCTCGAGTCTTCGGCCATTATGACGGCAATGAAACCTGATGCTTGCCGGGGACTCGGAGGGTCATGTTACAACTGTAACAATTAAAATAATAAATAATAATAAGAATATAATAATAATCCACCTCTATTGGTAAGTTCTCTTTCTTCCAAGAAAATACTCCATCCAGATCAGAAACAATACCCAAAAACCAGGAAAAAAGAGACTGAAGATTAATCCTGAAAAAAAAGCGACTTTTAGTGACTAAACCTGGAAAAAGAGACTAAAAGCGAGAAAAGAGACTTGCTCCGAGGCCTGTCTTGCACACCGAGGCCTGTCACACCCAAATGTGCTTGCAGGAGTAGGGTTAATAGCTACCAATAAAAATTAAAAGTTCATTTAAATGTTCATACCGGAGCTGAAGTACCAGGTACTGCAACTGGTGTGACAGATGGCTTCTCTTCAGAAAAAGCTTTTTCATCAGCCAGCATAATTTCCGGAGTTTCAGCCTTGAAGGTAAAATTAGTCTTTAGAATATGTATATTAAAATAACTGCAATGCATAGAAATGAAACTCCTTACTTTAACTACTTTGAGAGTAAGGTGCCATATTATTATAAGCACTATTCATCAAAAGAAATAGAATGGATTTTGAAGTTCCCTTCAGACCCTATTTCCACAAAATATCAATTATCACAGTTTGCAACACAATAGGTTGGAGCCAGTTATTGGAGTGCATACATATTTAAAGATGTCATAAAAAAAGGAAAATTTGAGAAAGACAGGACATTCTATTTGCAATAGGAATATTATACACCCTATAGCATTAAATGTTTCCACAACGTATTTCACAGCATTTTCTGAAACAAACAGCATTTCTGAATTTGGTTATATGGTCTCATGATTCCAAATATTCATGTTCTTTTTTCCTGGAATCTAAAATTTGTTTCCAAAAAATATATCCAATATAAGAGATTCATGATTATCTTCCCCTTCTGACAATCACAAAATAAGCCTTTAGTCTTGTTCTATACCACAGAGCTAAGAGAGATGTGAGCGATACATAGGTGAAATTGGGGCTTAGTTATTATTTCACACTAGCTTCAATCCTTGAGGTTTACAATGCTTGTCACAACAACACTTCAAGGTGAGACAACACTCAAAGACAACACAATACCTCCAACTGCTTTTTGGTGTCTTCTATCCTTTTCCGCTCTTCTCTTTCCTCCTGCCGTTCCTCCTTGATCTTCCTCTGCTCTTCCTTGATCAACTCAAGCTTCAACAGATTGTCTATCTTTCCTTCTCGTTCACTTATTGCAGCTGTTGCTTTGGTAACCTGAAATAGAGGTTAAAGAAATATATGGGAGGAAGTTTCAACGTTACACCCCTGTTCTGCAGAAGATAAATACTGCAATTGAATAAAAAAGTATGAATTAACCCTTCTGCAGCAGTATGCTAGAGGACAGAGTCTGAATCCCACTGCTGATCACTTTATTCATTTTTGACAATCAGGGATTTTGATTTGTGCTAGCATAGTTATAAGTTAGTTCTTTTTGTTTAAAATTTTTTATAATTTTTAAGTGAAATTTTTTTAAGGTAGTTTGAGCGAAAAATCACTTAACCTAGAATTTGGCCTCATTTTAAAGAAACAACCCAGACAGCACAGTTACTGGTATACAAATGGAAAATCTTTTGTACAGTTACGAATTGAATAATTTTTTGAAAAAATGTTGTAATACAATTGTATTCCAGCATCTTTCATACAAAGCAGAGGTAATACTATTGTAATACAGCATCAAAATACCAGGAATATACAATTTGAAACCCATTGTATTACAATTGTAAGGCCGAAAATAATACAAGGCTTTGTGCGCATTAGGTGTTTATGTGCTTCTTTTGTCCAGCATAATGCATATAGCGTATGATACGTATGTATTATCTTTGTTATGTGTAATCCAAGAATACTAGGTATAATCTTTGCTGTGGATGCTTTATCACGAGCTACTATTGCCAAATCATGATAAAATCAAGATATTTTGCCATTAATCGCCATTCAACTGCTAAACATTCATCGCATGCTAGCCTGTGGTTCATCCTTCGAACGAAAATTTGGCATAAATGGGAAGCTTGCAAACAATTCGGAGTGCGAGTAAACACTACATTGATAGCTTTGTGTAATTAATTTCTGTTGTACATTATATTATTGTTATGCTTTTATTGGTATATGTAGTCATCATTTTTCTCCTTTCCACATTCGTAACTATGAATATACATATTTTTATTCATGTTCGTAACATTAACGCAAGTCCTCCTGAATTGCTTTCGTATTACCTGCGTGGTAATATGAAAGAGATTCTGTTTTGTAAAACTATTGTAATTTGGCTCTGTATTACCACCATATTTCAGTTTGTAAAACGACTGTAATAAGACTCTGTAATACAAAGTTATTACCGGAAATTTTACGATTGTAATACAATTGGATAAGTTACGTCTTAATTAAAATGTAAACAAACGTATGTTTCACGGAAATAATCTTGTTTATTCTCATTAATATTGACTTTGTACTCAACCTATGTGGCAACATAAGTTTCAATTAAATAATGCCTTGTAACGGTTATCGTATATTTGGATGGTATTTCCTCGAACTATAACGGCATTGACATTAGTTCTCGAAGTCACATTGACACACGGGAATGGCCACATATATAAGACGTTCTAGAAGCGCGACTTTCAATTGCGAGTGAACATCGATAGGCGTTATGTAAGTCGTGATATGCGGTTAGGTAGGCACTACGTAAAAGTAATGCACATAATATATTGTCAGTGATATTCTGTATAAGCGGAAATTAGAGTATAACTATTTAATATTTTTATTTTGGTATCCAAGAAAGAAAATTATTTCGATGGTTACAACTTTGCCTACAGAAATAAAAATTTCACTGCCAAAGACAAAAGAATTTTCTAGATTGATGATCAACGTTTTGAAGTAGGGCCGAATTTTAACAAGGACAAGATCAGTTCCATAACCCTGCTGGTCTGTAGCTGGGGTGCAACTCGGCCGTGGAGTTAGTTTCAATTCATTCCCAGTTACAGAAGTCTTCATACTGACCAGTTACATAGTTCTATTCCAGTTACAGAGCAAGAAATTTCCACGTGGGTAGTAATACGAAAGAAATTCGTCATTTTGTAAAACTATTGTAATTTGGCTCTGTAATACCATCATAATATAATTTGTCAAACAATTGTAATTTGGCTCTATAATACACACAGTAATACAATTTTATTAGTGGACATTTGACACAGTATTACGATTGTAATACAATTGGAATACGAATACCCCATTTTTGTAATACGATTGTAAAATGACTGTGATACAGTAATATTTCCAAATTTGTGCTGTCTGGGAACTCTCATCTTTCCAATGATATAAATATATCAACCCCTTGCCGAACTACTTTTTGAGCAATTTGCCTGTAAATATAAGCTGTTTTACATGGGATAGATTATGGCAGAGCGCTCCAGAGGGAGAATATTTTCAGATTTATCCAAGCAAATATAATTACATTCTTGTGAATGAATAAAGCATTGAAATGTCTTTATTACACTTCATCCACTATAAAAGTGTAGTTAATAGAAAAGCAGCTAATCAGTCAACACATTAATGCTGTATGAAGAAATGAATCATGTGACAGACAAAGCCAGGCCATTATCTACATAATGCGATCATAACTATCATTTTTTATCATTACTTTCTCTGCCAAATCAGTACAGTTCATTGAGTTGGGGTATTTAAAATATTGTTTAGGGTTCCCTTAAGTAACTAGGCATATTTTTGCAGCTACAATGACGATTCTTTCATGTTTTGATGAACAGTAAATAATGGTGAACCTGGAATTTCAACTCGCAGGTAACACTGCACATTTCCACATAAATTACATTAGTTCTACAACACATTTGACAGCCTAGTTAATCATGTTTACTATCAAAATTGTAAAAAATAGATGACAGATAGTCTATCTTTCCTTCTCGTTCACTTATATGCAATAATGCACAGACAATGCTTCGCTTTCTTTGTGAATAACATAAAAACTGCACTTTTAATTGCTGAAGAAATGTTGGCGAATCTGCACCTCCAGTTACTCGGAGCTTCAATTATTTGCATAGAAATTGTAACTCGTCAAGAATACTCCGCTCTTCTCGTAATAGTACAGGTTGCCTATAATGCAGGTGTATCTCTGTTACGCAAGACCAGTGTGATAACTGGATTTTACTGTAACTGCAGAGGCGATTACATTTTCACATATTTCACATTATTAGCTATGGGCTCACCTGCAATAGTGAATACAAGCAGCAAGATGTCCCAATGATAGCCGTACATTTATGCATGGTGGTAAGAGGGCCACTTGGCGGTGACACATAAATCTCCTGAACTAGTGGAGGTATTGCTATTGGCAGTATTTGTACCAATACTGCTATACTTCAACTATTTAAATATGAAGAAACTACTCACCACAGTGTCAGGCAAAACAGAGATAGTAGCCTTTAGCTGATCTCCAGGAGTAATTGTGTCAGGCAGAAGCAACGCTCGGGAAAGGAGAAGGAGAGAAGGTGGTACTTTTTCATTCAGACTCAAGTCCAACCACTGCTCCAACTGAGAGCGCAACCGCTCCTCTGAAACACCATATGCTCTCATGCCCCGACTCCGGCAGGCCTGCTGCAACTCAGAGGCGGTGAGCGATTCAATGCCCTCCTTCATGATCAGCTGCAAATCAAAAGAATAAAAACGTGTTTCATCAACACATTAAACTTTGAATTTACATAAATTGCTAGGAAGTAAAAACCCAACGTCATGCAACATGAAATTAAATCAAAACAGCAATTTCAATGGCAACTACCGGTATTGCACAGTGAGTTTTTACAAATTAAAAAATAAATTTTCCTGAAAATACAATCTGCAAAGACCATGAAGGTTGAATGGTGACAATGTTGCATTGCAACTTAAACCAGAAGATTTCCAAAATTTTAATTAACACTGGAATTTGAAATTTATCGAGTATGCAGGTACAGTGGAGGAAAAAATTAACGCAAAGCTCGTAGGCTCGAGTACTGACAGCGTTACACAGATGTTAAACGAATTAGGCTGGGAACCGCTAGAGACTTGGAGGCTGCGCGCTAGGCTTAGATTGCTTGAACAATTGAGAATAGATATCTTTCAGAGCGACACGGAGAACATCATATTAGAACCCCACTATATTTCCAGGTCCGATAGAAACGATAAATTAAGAGAGATATTTTGCCGAACGGATAGGTATGGGAATTCGTTTTTCCCCCGAACAATAAGGGACTTCAATAAATGCTAGGCGTAATTTCATTAGAGCGTTTCCTTTTTATCTTTAAGCGGCTGGTGTCCTAACACCCCCCGCCACACGCCTATTGAGGCGGCTTGCGGGGTAATATGTAGATGTAGGTGTCTGTAGATTCGGAGAACACGGGAACTAATTGGAGTAGACCACCTGCCGAAAATTTGACAGCAACATATCTCATACAACCAGGAATTTTCAAACTTCATACACTTCGTACCAGTGATATTAAATCTTATGCATCGCAAGTTGACTACGCATAAAAGACCCAACTGCGAGTTCTTGTTTTTTTTTTTTTTTCAAATTATGTCTTTGCCCACCTCTCACCAAGTAGTTGTCGTGTGTCGTCGGGGAATCTGTGAACGCAGCACACACAATGAACATGGAAACCACTAGCCTACGTCACAGTTCCAGTTGTGTAGTGGGGAAAGCATCCGGCTTCCGACCTGAAGATCGCGAGTTCAAATCTCGGTGAAGTCACATTAATTGATCCACCTAATGAAATCCGTTTTTCTGGCCATCCAATTTTCGCTTAATAGTGCAGGAGGTCCGCAGGATGTAATATGATACATTGAATGTCACTAACCTTTATTAATTAAAATTCAACCACCAACAACCATAACAATTTTTTCCGGCAGTTGACTGAACAGTAAAATTTGACCACCTCTCCTGAGTCGTCCAGCCCTGTTCGCATACCTCTAATACCTCCTGGTTCTTCGTGCGCTCTTATTGCCTCATGCGCTTTCTCGCTCTCGCAAGGTTTGGCAGGGCAGAGTGAAGGCAGAATTTCAAGCTCCTTAAAAAACTGGACGATGTTGGTTCTTACAGCCGTCGATTTTTAGTATGCACGTGTGTAAAGGAATCAGTTCGTTGTAGCAAAAAATACACCTCTAGTAAACCGGCTTTTAATTTGGCGAATAGCATTTGCATTTCCTCACGAAAAATATATGTCCCAATAATGTTTCTAGCATTCTCATATTCTCAATGAATATATTATCATAGCATCTTTTGTTTCAAAATTAGGGAAATATTTTTTGCACACCTTTTATTTGAATGTAACTACGCCATGGTCTCTTCAAGATGGACAATAATGAACCATGAGTCTTTTTATTAACCGGAATTTTCCATTCGCAAAGCAACTCTTACTTAATATGATTTTAGATAAATGCATGAATATCTATTTCCCTGAAGCAGCTTTGGTATCTCCATTAAGTTAGACGGAGTACTAACCTGGTTAAATGTCAATAAATATGCGTTACTTATTACCTTTCAGCTAAGTTAGCTGAATATTTAAGCTTAGGTGTAATAATTTCTCCCCATCCTCATATTATGCCACCATCCTTCTTTTGTCATTTACCTCTACAATCTTCTCCACTATCTTCGTCGGCATACATTTCTCCCTATTTTTTTTTTATTCGAAGAACATCTACATCCACATACTACCCTGCAAGCCGCCTCAATAGGCGTGTGGCCATTAGGACACCAGCCATTTTTTTATAAAAAGGAAACGCTCTAATGAAATTACGCCTAGCATTTATAGAAGTCCCTTATTGTTCAGGGGAAAAACGAATTCCCATACCTATCCGTTCGGCAAAATATCTCTCTTAATTTATCGTTTCTGTCGGACCTGGAAATATAGTGGGGTTCTAATATGATGTTCTCCGTGTCGCTCTGAAATATATCTATTCTCAATTGTTCAAGCAATCTAAGCCTAGCGCGCAGCCTCCAAGTCTCTAGCGGCTCCCATAATGAGGACTCCTGAGTTATTAACGTCACTGGTGTAGTTTCAATTTAGTCGTTCATATTTTCTCTATAATTTTTAAGGACAATTATGGCTAATTGTAAGATATACGTTGCTTGAAAACTCACATGGACATTGGTAAATTGAAGACTTTCTTCATATTATGAATCGATTCTAAATTTTTTACGTGATTATATTTAGTAAATATACACATATTTTCCGTTATCAACAATTTACTCGGCTAATATTTGAAATAATTTAGAGCACAATCATTTCTCTTTCATTTATACTCTTTTCCAGTCATACTTCACCTGTAATCAATGTAGTATGTAGCAAATGTAACCAGCAACTGAAACCTTTTGGAACCCAATTATTGATTTGCATTTTAACCATTGATTATCCTTTGAAAAGAAGTAATTAACATATTTAGGTCATTTGTTTGTTTACGTTTGAATCAAACGTAAACAAACAAATTTTAACAACAAACAACATTTGATTCGGTTATCATAATCTAAACGAAATCTTTCGAGAAGTTCATTTTTTCCTTGATACAGCATCTTAATCGCATCTGCGAACTGAAATCGTACCGCACGATGCAAGGATATAGACTGATAAAAATGCGGGATGTTGTCTTAACCCTTTAAGTGCCAGCGTCGCTGTAGGCAATGCTCGAAAACTCTCCCAAAAGTGCCAGCGTCGTCTATAGCGACGCTAAGTTTAGAGTTTTTTATTCATCGTGTACACAATTATTCACTGTAATTTTTTTTATATTTAAGCTTCATAAAGTTCTACAAACATAATACTACTCAAATTCACTTTTATAAAACAATTGGCTATTTAAATCTCTTTTAAATACTGTGGTATCAAGTTCAGTGGCACTTCAACCGCCCTCTTATTTGCTTAGTGTTTTTCTTTGGATTTTTTCATGGGAAAATGCTCATTATTCACGAATATTGCGTGTCAATATCTTTTTCTTTTTGTATTATCTTCTACAAGGATCTCAACAACATTATTTTACGGGTACTGGGAAAAAATAGATAGGTAATCAGTCCTGGATACGTAGTGTTTTTGAGACGAATGCTTTCTTCCCGGGCGTGCATTCCCCACCTTCGTATGACTGAGATGATGCCACTCTTGAATCTTTTGCAGCACAAAAGATTCTAAGATAAGAGTCACTGCAGGTGTAAACAAAGTTGCCACTGGCCTGACCCAGAGTGATTAGGCCAGCGGCTACTTTTTTTTATGACTCGGAGGGTCTTAGTCATGCCTTTTGGTCAACAATCACATAGGTAGTGATTTCGGTGACGGGCAAAGCGGAGGGTTCCGCTTGGGAGATTTATTTATGACTTGGAGTGTCTGAGCACGGCCATCTGGTCTAAGTCATGCGTTTGGGTTAACAATTAAAATGAAAGCACTTTCGGTGACGGGAAAAGTGGAGGATGCCGTAGAAAGCAGTTCAGGGTGTCCGGTGAATCTCAATTTCTTTTTTCCCTGAGTTTTCCAGGTTTTCCAGGCAAACGTTTTCCATTTTCCAGGGTCTTGCTGCACTTTGTTTCTAACATATATTTAATGAATTTCTAATAAAATTGGCATAATTTTGCCAACATGAAAAAACGAGAAATTTCGGTCCCTACTTTGAGTTAAAAACGTTATAGTATACAAGGAATGTGGAGTATTACGGGTTTTATTTCAACCAACAAATAAACAAAAACGGTTAACTGATAACAAAATTCTGAGTCAGGTGCAATTTGAACACACTATAAAGTAGATTCAGACTAGTTTGATAAAGAACATGTAAATAAAAGAAACTGGTGTGACATTTTTCAATGAGTGCATTTCCGATTCAATTTCAGCAACAAATTTCTCGGCTTTTCAAGAAATTACGTTACATTGGTTTGCAGCTCTTGAACCTTTTGCAGCATGTACCTCTTTCTTATTCTTTTTCTCTTGAGGCCTTGGTACCTTTCCTCTCCTCCCAAAAGGTTTCACTGTCCTTTCCATGAACATTTCGGAAACTGTGAATTAATTGCTTTGTAATAGGTACGGATCTAACGCCCAAAAGCATTCAATTATGTAAAACAAAATTGTATTTGTTGGACAATTCACGAATTTTAATTAGGTTGGATTGACCCTGTACAGTGGCCCTGTTGACTACGAACCCGAGGGTTGTGATTTCCATACGCAGTGACCGCAAAATGTATTTCCGCTCCTACAAAAACTATTCTGAAAACATTAAAACGAGGAGGTTGGAGATTATTTGGAAAGGATTATCAATTACATATATAACAATACCCAATTATCCATTTAGGTTGCCGGCCGAATGGTTTTCGTATAATGCGGGAAATGCCACTGCGCATGCTCAGACGTTTAGATTTCTCGTAAATTTGGCCACACCAAAAATTCCATTCGTACGGCTCTTCGAACAGAATCTTGATTTCCGCGTGAAATTCTGTTTCCGGTGACAGATTTCGCCATCAATTCCAATTCCATTCGTAGCGGCCATTTTACATGGGAATTATTCCGTGTGGAATTTGCCTTGTTATGCAATCGGCCCCTTCGACTGTGCATAGAGAGTGGGGTGGGATGACAAAGCACAAGCTGAGAGCGGGCGCACAGCTATGAAAAGAGTATTAAATGAACAGGGAGCAGAAGGCTACGCTGAGCCGAGTATAATGCAAGCAAAGGCGCAGGTTAAACCTTTCTCTCTACCTTAATGGAAATCGGCTGCCGTGAATTTTCCAGGGTTTTTCGGAAAAATACAAAAATTCCCTGAGTTTTCCAGAACAAAATATTTCCCTGAGTTTTCCCGGTTTTCAAGGTTTTCCAGGTCGCCGGACACCCTCCAGTTGCATTTCGGAAAGAGCAAGGGACTCAAGCTAACTAGGTTTCTTATTTCCTACCGAAATTTGCGTGTGATACGAACGAAAGTTTTTTATTTACGACGATAGTTTATTTTCTCTATGATGAGTGAAGTGTGGTAAAGAAAGAAAAAGTCGACAAATATTGGTAAAGGTGAGCTTTCGTCTCGCCAGTGAAAACGCAATTTTCACCCACTTTCAACAGATGTATCGACATCAAAAGCACCTCACATATTTTGCAAACCTCTTACATTTTACAAATGCACATTCTTTCCTCTACCATTAGGTATCATAGTCAATTTCTCCATATACATAGCTTTTTCATAAAAAAATCACTGGGTAGACGAAAACTCATCTTTACCGTTTTTTATTTCCTTGTGATATGAACGAAAGTTTTTAAAATTTACAACAAAAGTTATTTTTTCTCTATGATGAATAAAGTGTGGAAAAGAAAGAAAAATATCTATGATTTGATCTGTAAAATATCAAGTGACAGTGATTTCCTAATAAGTTCATCTGATTGTAGTGAATCAGTGGAGGAAGAAGACATTAGTGATTCTGAAAGTTCATCATCGGAAACCGACGAGAGTGAAGACGACTGGAGTGAAAGAGATGGGGAAGACTGCACCGAGTCAGCAGTATGCCGATGTTCTAGGTTCGAAGCACGCTCCACTCCATGATTATGCGCCAATAGTGTAATTTCGTCTTTTTTTCACCAATACTCTCCTGAGGAAAATGGTCACTGTAATAAATAGATATTCAGAGCAGTATCTCCACTCACACAAGATCCTCTCCCTTTTTTTTCAAGAGCAAGACTTTGGAAGCCGGCGACTGTGACAAGAAATGAAAGCATTTATTGCTTGCATTTTGAGTATGGGAATAGTAACTAAGCCCAGCATTTCTAATTACTAGTCCAACAGTAAATGCTTGGAGACATCATGTTCAGAAACATGTTTTCCGGTAACCGATTTAAAATTTTGCGCAAATGTTTTCCATTCTGTTGTAAATTCGAAAGTTCCCCGTAGTGTGACCCATGATCTACGTACCAGCCCATTGTGGGCCATGCCAATAAAATACTTAGGCATTACCTACTACATCCCTCACCAGTATCTGTATAAAGATAAAAGTTTAGTTGGACCAAATCCCACAGCAGGTTATTGTCGTACGTATCAATACGTACGTACTCAATAAGCGTCATCATCGTTGGGGAATTAGTTTTTGATGATGTGTGACTCTGTATCTCACTAAAGCGTGAAGTGTGAAAATTGCTTGCAATCTAAATGCATTATCAAGCATAATTTGTTGAATATACATTGTAAATTACTTTTGAGTGGAACGGATCATTGTAAAATAAAAAAAAAAATGCATGCTATAAGCAGTTTAAGTTTTTCTCTTTCTCACTTTGTACTTGTAAATTTGACGTGATTTCTGTGTGAATTTGGACACATGATTTTTTTTTTTGATAAAATCCAAATTTGATTATGATAATAGTTTATTTGCTAAGCAAATCTAAAACGCTTGCATTTTCACAAAATTGTGAACAAATCAGTTGTGATCGCAATTTCAGTATACACTCAGTAATTGTTATAAAAATTATAACATTGCATAATTGATATTAACAATTAATTTATGTTATCAAAAACCATTCTGATCATTTAGATATTAAAATTTTAGCTAGTATGTATTCAATATCTGATTACCATTTGTCTGATTTATGATATTCATTTTTCAAACGTTTGGGGTTGAATCTTGAAAGGATCATAAATTTGGCTCTGCTGATAATCATCGATTTAATCAAATAATAGTGAAAATGACATTGAAAATTTAAGTATTTGATAACATCAATAAGCATTCTTTGAAAATATGTATAAATCTTAATAAATCGTACATGTAAAATTTTGTGACATCGCTTTTAAATAATGGCAATAAAATTTACGATAACAATTACAATGTTTAATTAATTTAATATTCTTTCCATGGATAATAAATTTAAAATACGGTCAACAATACCATATAGGGATATGTTATCTATACACTGTCCAAATTTGACTAATTTATCATAAAAATTATTCTTTTAAATGACATTTTATTGAAAGTCGGCAATTTTCATGAAAATCCCTTGACACTTTTAAGACACCTTTAAGGAATTTCGGCTGGCACTCAAAGGGTTAAATAATGCCAAGAAACTCTCGTTTTTTTACCTGGATACGTCTACGCTACGCTACCTGGTGAGAGGTGGGTGAAGACATAATTTGAAAAAAAAACAAAACAAGAACTCGCAGTTGGCTTCTATGCGTAGTCAACTTGCGATGCATATGATTTAATATCACTGGTACGAAGCGTATGATTTTTGAAAATTCCCAGTTGTATGAGAAATGCTGCTGTCAAATTTTCGGAAGGTGGTCTACACCAAGTACATAGTTCCCGTGTTCGCCGCATCCACAGAATCCAATGAGCTTTGCATTAATTTTTTCCACCACTGTACATATACACTATTTAATGGGTAAATCTCAAGATAAATCTCAAGTGCAAAAGTGACTAGATGTTGACCATAAGTGCCACTTGCTCAGATTCTTATAACTAAACATTCAATCAATTAGAAATAAAGTGACAGATCTTGAAATACTTCTTCAAGAAAAAAATATGTGATGTACTCCTGTTAACCGAGCACTGGTTGCTTGGTGAGGAAGTTGAGTGCTATGCAATAAATGGAATGAAACTTGGTGCACATTTCTGTAGAAATGACAATAGAGGTGGGGGTGTTGCGGTATACTGTCAATCTGGGTTATCCATTACACCTGTTAAGTTAAAAAATAATATCGAAAAGGTCCATGAGTATGCTGCTGTTATTTTTAGACCAAAAAGAACTCACTTAGGTGTCCTAGTTGTCTATAGATCGCCCAATGCCTGTTTTAATTCTTTCAAAAATGAACTTAGTGATGCTATTCAGGTTATCTTGAATAGTAAAATCGACGATCTTTTGTTATTTGGTGACTTCAATAGTGACTTTGGTGACTTGTATAGTAAGTCCAAACAGTGTGATGAATTGATCAGTCTATTTAAGTCTTTCAGTTTAAAAATAATTAATAGCGATCCTACCAGAATGTCATCACACTCTTCCACTCTCATTGACTTGGTAGCATTTGACCTACCAGTTAGCATGATCTCGTGTACTACAATATCTCATTAACTTTCTGATCATTTTGCTATTGAAGTAGAATTGAAATTGAGTGATTTAGAAACTAACAAACCTTCTTACACCACCAAACGATTTTATAACTCAGCTAACATTGACGAATTTCTGGTATACTTGGCTGAAGAAACTTGGAACGCACAGGAGGCTGTGCCTGATGTTGATATTATATTTAATAGTTTTCTTAATAAGTTCATCAGTATCTTTAACTGGGCTTTTCCACCAAAAGTAATTGCTTTCAATGGTTGTCGTAGAAATATCAAATTCCCCCCTGAACTTGTTAATATGGGCTCCAAAGTGAGGCATCTCCACGCACAATGCAAATACTTTGATCCATCTCTCCGAGAAGGATATAAAAAACTTCTTAAAAACTATAAATATGCTATAAATGAATTTAAGAGTAGTTATTTTAATAAGCGCATCACCACAGCAAGTAATGTCAGCAAAGCAGCATGGAGTGCTATAAATGAACAAACAATTAGTGACATCAATCACAAAAATCCTCCCTTTATTACCTTCAATAATATTCCAGTATCTAATCCCGCTCATATAGCAGATTGTTTCAACAATCAGTTTTGGCAATTAAAGAAAAATGTAACTCCATTGATTTATAATGGGTTAAACTGTCCTTACTCAATATTTCTCATGCCATCAGAGCCAAATGAAGTTGAAAAAACAATTCGGACTTTCGACAATAATTGGTCAGTTGGATGTGATGGAGTACCAATGCCAATCATAAAACTTGCAACTAAGATAATCTCCCAGCCCCTTCGTGATATTTTCAATACAGTAGAAACTCGAAAATACGAACTTCGAAATTTTGATTTTTCGAAGCAAATTCTTCGGTCCTGGCCAAAAGGGTATCTTAGTGTGTGTAACAGTACGCGATATTACGAAATAACGAAGTTTTAAAATTACGAACCTCGGGTCTTGGTCCCGACGTGAAAAAGTTAGTCATTTAAACGAATAGTGATGGATCAGAGTAAATGTTTTCCGGCGCTGCTTGTCAGAGTTAAACATCTAATTAATCATCGTCGCCGAATACATTATGCACTGAATGTATTACCTGAACGATATCTCATTTTTCAATGCTACAATAGTAAAGGTGTGGTTTTGCTGGGGCATCCCGCGGCCGCGTGCGGCGTCCGCGTCCAGCAGTCACTGCCGTACTCATCCAATCTATATCAAATGGGTTCGGTTTCACTGATACGTTTCGGCCGTCGAGTTCGATGGCTGATGCCCGACGTCTGCGTCTTGACTGTTTCGAGAGCAGTCGAGACGCGGACGCCTAGTCGGGCAGTCCCAATTTTCGGTGATTTTTCTGCTCTCCTCTCTCCGCATTTTATATTACTCGTCCTTTCCAGCTCTTTTTTGTAAAACTACTTGCAACATTGGTCGTCCTTTTCTTCGTCTTCCAACAAAAGCAACATAACTAAATCGTCACCATTCATTTCAGCTTAAAATCAACTCACTCTCAGGAAACACAAAGCGATAACAAATTCATAATTAAACTAAATCCACATTCTCCCACATCACCCAGCTGTGGGAACGGGATGTAGTGGCCTGAATGAAACCACCCAGCCGCGTCGTCCAGCCGCGACATCCAGACGCGGCGGTTGGACGCCCCAGTGAAACCAGACCTTAAGACGACTTTGAATCGTAGGCATCATAGCACATAAAATATGGAACCAATCGGACTAAAAATGCATTCGGCTTTGTTACCGCGAGTCCACAGAGTTGCCAACGAGTAAAAAATGTAAATTAGTCGTGCACGGATATATTCGCCCACGAGAGACTAATTGCTACAACCAGCATTTTCCTCTCATGATCCCTGGCATTTTTTGCTACCAATTTTCGCAAGCATTAATCCATGATGAATATTCCTGGTACAGCATTTGTTTGCTGCGCGTGTGTGCTCAAAAACTATGACATGTATTGGAGATGGTGCTGTATTGTTCAAGCGGTAGATTCAGTCGTAAATATAACCCAAAGAAGCTTTTTTTCGCACTATTTCAGACTGATTACACTCAACCTTGCTCAAAGGTATAATTATTCCGGCTGGCAATAGCTATCATCGAAAGAATCAGGTTTAATTTCCTGCCCTAATTGAGCGTTTTGATGTAGACTTCGAGCAAGGCATTGCCCTCCCCTCTTTCGTCGCCAACAGCCAAGAAAACCAGAGAAAAACGAGTTCGCTTGGTTTGTACAACCAATTACTTTTACGCACATTAATTCTAAAGTATGACTAGCACCGGGCGCATGCATAATCAAAGGGAAAAAACGCTCAAGCACCCATACATATTTGTAACGGAAAATGGTGTAGGTACCTTTCTCCCCTTTCGCTTCAACCCAGTGATTGAAAAAATATTCTAAACGAGAGCTCAGCTGCGTTCCTGCAGATTGATTGAGAATTAAATAAGGGTTTTGTAGCTTAATCCTTATTAGAGATATAAACAAGAAGAGGATAAGTGGAACCATCCTATGAGATGCCGAAAGTCACGCTGTCGGAGAGGGATCATGAAACCTCGTTAGCATCGTAGCCCAATTGGAAGCACTTGCATCTACCCCCTCCCCCTCGGGAGGACATCGGGGATGGGAATTACCTACCAGTGCGGAAGCAGGGACACCGAATTGGCCAGGATCTTAGGGTAGGTGCGTTGAGGCATTACTTATCACAAGTTGGCAGTTTATTGGCTGCAAAGAAATGAACTTGAGGCTTGTAAAGAAAATGACCAAGTCCTGATTTCTCCTAATAAGAATGAAATTTTTCTAACTCTGGATGCATTACATCGATTCCAAATTGATGCTAATGACGTCAACTCCCAGTTCAGTTTGCATTTATCCAAATGAGAGGCCATGGTGGGAGCGACGATGGAGCGAAGCAAAGCACAAAAATAAATAACTTTTTTTTTGTTAATTGAGTGATTCTCTCGACAGAAGAGCTGAAGTATTTTTTATAATACACATTCATTCGATTGTCGTATTTCTTCTTCAATTCTTATTCACTGATTCCCTTTTATAAGACTGCCCAAATGGGCCGGAAATTAAGGAAATGCGAAATAGAAATGCCAGCACATTCCCATATTGTTTTTCCCCCACCCGGCAATCCCCACCAGGAAAATTCACCCTGCTTTCCATCTCTGTTGCTCTTAAACGGCGGCTTACTCTTCTCCATCACCTTTCTCACTTCCGGCAAAACTATCAAACGCTTCCCTTCTCTCCCATACTGGTCATATTTCCCCTCAAGTCTCTGTGTCCCCCTCTCCCCGCTCTTCAAGGTTGGCACGAGCCATCACCTTCACACCGAAGCCCCCGTTCCGGTCCCCCAGGAGATCAGGCCCCTTCGAGTGGCCCCTTCGTCCCACCCCCTCAACACTAGGTCAGGATGCGATGTCCCACACTGACTCTGCCGGCCCCCCATGCCAACTCTTGGACCCTTTAAGTAAAAGCCCCCCACTCTCCAAAAGCATGTCCTCCCTCTCCGCTGACGCAGCCGGTCGATGTAAGGGAGGAGGAAGATAAGATGTGACAGTTCGGCATAAAGCCGATTATTCATTCGATGTTTATTCCTCGCGCTCATCTCTTGGCTTTGGCTGCCAGGTAGATCAACGTCTCAAGTGACGCACGATACTCCGAGACCATGGGTCGCGTAGCTGTTTTTGTGAGAGGGAGAATGGTGGAGGGTGAGTAACCCCCGCAATGACAGGGAAAGGAGGGGGAGACAGCTGATTCCGGCCTGGTGCGTGGCCTGACCTGGAGCTGCAATGCTCGAATGAAAATCTCCTTGCTTGATCGAATGCAGAGGGAAAACAATAACAAAAAATATCCCAAATTTTAGTTCAATATTGATTCTGTAAATGGATCCTGAGATTTAAAGAATGAAGAGCAGGCGACCTAATCTGAATAGAGCCACAAATGAAGCTTTCGCATAGTAGAGTGGAAAACGAAAATTATTGATTTGTAGTGATAGCATCGTTAGTAGCCGATGAAGTGTAAAAGGAGTTATATTGCCTTCACCATTGAAGTGCGTGGCTTGTATGTACAATCCACTTTTGAAAGGAGGTACATATTTAGCTGGACTCCTCTATAAGCTCCATCGTATCGGAAATAACCACGCACAAATAAGATGAATCCAAGGGAGAATAACAATAGTTATTTCACGAGATTAACGGGCATATCAGTATTTGTCCAAAATACATAACATGCATCCATCGCATAGCATCCGCGAGAGAATTTTATTTTCACTGTCTTCAATATCCGGTGCAAATGATCGCGCAAGTCGCTCACTTCCTTAATGTACCTATTTATAAATCAATATTATTGATGATTATACATCGCTAACGCCAAAGTTACGAGTTCTCCAGTTAGGAAATAATATAGAAAAACGCACTAAGCAGCTTCATAGGCTTAGTCCAAACTGCACGAAAATTGTGCAAAGATGCTTCATTGCCTAATCATTCATTGGAAAAAAGAACGAAAAGTTGGTTGTCGTGATGTAAATTTCGACGGGGCTTGGAAGGAGGCTGATTCTTCTGATTTTTGGGATTTCCACGGCGAAAAGCTGGAACGACGCGGTGGAAATCCCGAAAATAGGAAGAATCAAACTCCGACAAATAAGTTGTGTTCAACTGACAATGAGTGCACCCTGTGGGCATGGATACACATTTAAATATACTTTCATGAATTATAACTTCGTAAATCATGCAAGTACGTTGTGAGAGGACATCTTAATCTAAGGAAACAAAAAAAGAGCTTCATCGCGATGTTTTTGAAAGATACTCGTTCATACGAAATTTGATATTACGAAAAGCCGATTTTTCTGGTCCCGTTGACTTCGTAATTTCGAGTTTCTACTGTATGTCAATTTCTAAGGGTCATTTTCCTGCTGTGCTTCTCTGATTGTACCTACTCATAAAAGAGCGTCATACAGTGAATCAGAAAACTATCGACCCATTTCTATACTCTGTGTTTTTCCAAATCTTTGAAAAACTTTTTTGTAACCGATTCGTTAACTATTTATGTCATTTTGACCTCCTTCACCATTCTCAACATGGATTCATCATGGGAAAGTCTACCACAACTGCAGCCTTTCAGCTTATAAATAAAATTATTTGGGGACTTTCCAATCAGAAAGACTTAAATGGAATTTTTTTTTATTTGTCGAAAGTTTTTGACTCAGTTGATCATGATCTACTTTATTCAAAATTGCTTAGTCTTGGAATTTATGATGTTGCCTTGTCTTGGGTTAAGTCATACCTATCAAACCGCAAGCAAATGGTTCAAATTAACATTAAACAAAGGTCAGGCACTAACACATTTAAGTCCAATTTGGTTGAAACCAATTGTGGAGTCCCACAGGGTGCTATATTGGGCCCACTTCTGTTCGCCATATTCATTAATAACCTTCCCACCCACTTACCCAATTGTGAAGTGATTTTGTATGCTGATGATACATCTACACTTTGTGCAGGTGACAATTTTGCAGATGCTTTTAATTCTGATCATCAAACTTTAATCAAAAGGGTTAATTAGTGTAAGTTGAATAATTTTAAAATAAATGAGAACAAAACCAATTTTCTACAGTTTCACAATAAAATTAATCCACCAATACTGACCCCTCTTCTTAGAGTGGATACAAGTAAACCTATAAAAAAGTCTAGCTCCGTAAAATTCTTGGGAATATATTTGACTTAAAACCTTGATTGGTATCCTCACATAAATGATATAATTATGAAAATGGCCACTGGGATATTTATGATCAGGAAACTTGTCCCTACTACTTCCGTGGAAATTTTGAAACTAGTATACTATGTGAAAGTTCACGCTCACTTGACCTATGGAGTTATCTTATGGGGTAATTCGAGCGCAGCAAGGAAGGCATTTTCTATGCAAAAGAGGTCTATAAAGGCCATGTTGAGGGCACCCATCAGGACCCCTTGAAGGCCTTTGTTTAGGCAACTGAATATCTTGACTAAACCCAGCACATATATATTTTACTCATGTTTATTTGAAAAAAAAAAAAAAAAAAAAAATTCATTCCTAACTTAATGGTTCATAGTCCCTTGACTCGTGGAAGAGAGAATGCTCACCTGCGAGTACAATCACGTGCTGTATGTAAGAATGGCCATATTCACTCAGTATCACTTTTGTACAATAGGTTACCTACAAACTTGAAATGTAAGTCCTCTGTGTCTTCTTTTAAATTAAAACTCAAAGAACTACTTCGTAATAAATGTTATTATAGTACTGATGAGTTTTTTTTGGACAATATTGTAAAGCTATTGTGAAAGGTTATTTATTTATACATGTTTCTGAATATGTTCTAGATGCCAACAGACCAAAAGAACAATAAAGCTATGTATTATTATTATTATATTTTCTTTCATTTGTTTCTTTCGTTGACAACTTGATTAAAAGTTGTTCTTTTATGTATGTACCCCCAACCAACAGAGTACATATCATATAACTTATTAGTCATCAACCATTATTATCACTCCAAATTCATGTTTTCTTTGCATGTCATCATATGATCTACTCCCTCTGTTTGACTAACCCAAAATACAGTTACAGCACCCTTAATCCGGCACCGTCAGGAATCGAGCGATGCCGGATTAGGGATTTTGCCAGGTCCGCAATGTTTTTTATGAGGGAATTCGATAATATATAGCAAATTTAAAGAAATTTGAATAAATTCTGCATAATTTAACAAGTAATTTTTAAAAAATAAGAAATAAACTGTTTCTAAATTCACAAACAAAAAATCTGTCAACCAGTAGTTTCGCAAAACAGCAGAGTGAAAAGAATTAGTAGAACATATAAACATATTGCTGCACATCAAACAGTACATTGTTACTATGTAGTTGATAGTTGATGTAGTTTTTTTGAGAGGGTGCATTTATAAAATATAAATATTTAATAAAATTTACCTTGTCATCAGCTGCTAGTTGCCTAAGTCTCAGTCTTAACTGGAAACGTAGGAAATTATTGGTTCCTAAGGGCTGAATTTCTAAAACACGACACAAGGCAGCTAACTGAGGACGTGACAAGGAATCCAGGGTAATTTCATCTTCAAACAACTTGGAGAATCTAAGAATTTCTTTGTTGGTTGCCAGCTCCCCAGATGTTCTCACCTTAAAGTAACAAATTAAAGAGAAAAATAAATAATAAAGGAAAATATAAGGATCAATTTTACTCTGAAATAAAATTAAGTATCTTTTAGATTCACCCATTCGTGAGATAATCCTCCTCCTATAGTTGGAAGATACGAAAAATAGTTAAACAAAATACCAGCCGGTTTCCACACAACAAAGAGCACTTCTTATGCATTTATTCCTCATTTATCTATGATACTATGCCATGTTATAGGCTGCAAACATTGCGCCGAGAATATTGATTAGGGATTTGATTCTTTTCAGGAAACCAATTGAGATACATTCATAGTACAGGGAACGCATGGCTGAAAATGCCTTCCAAAAATGTAATTCAAATTTATTCAGTTTCCAAACATATATCAACCCTCGCCAAATGTGGGACCAGGATTCAATGTCAACGTTATCTTTTTGGCCGTTAAGTCTCCACACATGAATTGAAGTTAATAAGCCATCATAATCATGGAGTCAAGTAAATTATGTTCCTAAGAAGTCACTCAACTCCCTGATAAAAGAAGAGGGTTTAAAAAAAAATGTGACTTCTTCGGATCTTAATTTGCTACACTCCCTGATGATGATGGTAGTCAGGCATCGATATGTCAGCAGCCCAATGATGGGAAATCCATGAAGACATCACTCACATCATATGCCAGAAATATCAATCCTTCAACTTCTCTATGGCTATTTTCACTTTCTTTCCTAGAAAGAATCTTAACAATTGGTTATTTAATGCACCACAGAAATTCAACATGCTTTTCATGGAGTCTTCTATGCCATGCAAAACTAACCTTCCAAGGTCATTGCTGACATTCAGTTATTCTTAATGCCCAACACACAGTATTTAAGATTCATTCTGATGGACTTTTCTCTACAATCAGACAGTTGGATCCCATTGGATGCATTTTCAGCACAGCACACTGTCAGTCTCTGAAACTGTCTCAGTTAAATTGCTGGGATTTCACTTAAACTCCAAGCTAACGTGGAGTGCTCATGTTTTACATATCAGAAAGAAACTTGCACGAACCTTATTTTTGCTTAGAAAGCTGAAACTATATGGGAGTAAGGATTATTTAATTAATGCCTATTATGCATTCTTTCATTCGCATATCACCCATGGTATAAGACTGTGGGGGCATGCATCTGATGCTAAATTAATACTTATGATGCAAAAAAAAGCTGTCCAAATTTTATCTAATGCATGTTCGCTTGAACATTGCAAACATCTTTTTTTAAATCTATAAATTATGACAATGTACAGTAAAACCCCCATACAACGAATTTGTTGGGACTGGAAAAATCATGACTTCGATGCAGGGGTTTTTCGATGTATGGAGGTGGTGTGCGGGTTGCGTCTCCAAAGGGGCATCCAAGTGTTCCGCGTGCTTTACGATGCAAGTCGAGTAAATATCTCAATCTTGCTTTATTCACCATTAAAACCTTTCCTAGAGTGATGATAAACAATTTTTATTATTTACCATCAAATACCGTGGCTATCACCGCGTTATTTTCAATCTGCGTACTTCTAATTGAAATTATTGTTTTTTTTCGTCGATTCTGCTCTACGCCTCATCGCTTACTTTAGTTACGGTCTGAAAGTAAAGGAGCGCCAAAATTAATGCCTAAGGATTAGGTATTTTTTAAAGTGCTCCATAATTTTTCTGAGTATCTAGTCGATATTATTCTGAGAGTTGTAAGTATGGACACTGTCATGTCCTTATAAGGCAATCCCTTAGTGGACATTTCCATGACCATATTAGGAGTCTTCCATGCCGCGGCTTGTCTCCCAACGGTCACCCTAGAGCGATGAGCTTTTCCGCGAAGATCAGCACGTTCGGAGATAGCGACGCGTCGGGAGCGAAGCCCGGGCGTGGAAAGTACTCGGGAGTCTGGTTTGAACCACGATGGGGAACGGTCTGTCGGTCTGTGTTGTAAAGTACTTTGAAAGATTAAACGTGTGAAACCAAGATTCCCGGCTTTTCCCTTGCATCTCTCAACCGAACCCTTATCCAAACTTACAACTGGTGTCAGAAGTGGGATTCGCGAGTTCGAAGAGTTGTAAAATAAGCCGTAAATAGAGTAAGTGGTGAGTAAAAATGGCGGGACGTGTGAGCATGTCAGGACGTGAAATGGAACTTCAGCAAGCGTTGGACGAATTGAGCGAGCAGTTGAGGGTGTTGAAACAGGAAAGGGAAGAAAGTGCTGCGAGAAATGAATCTAGGACTAAATCGTATTCGACGTTATCTGCTGTGGAGCCGTTCACGGGGGCGAGAGGAGAGAACGTAGAAGGGTTTGTGTCGTGTCTTGAGAGAGCGGCCGAATTCGGCGGATGGAGTGACGGGGACAAGTTAGGTGCTTTGGTGTTAAAACTTCGAGCAGGGGCTGCGGGATTTATGCAGGCGCATGAAAAAGCGGGGGATGTGACGAGTTACGCCGTAGCAAAAGACTTGTTATTGAAGAGGTACGGAGGCGTGGAGAACCGCCGGTATTATAGGGAGATGTTAGCGAATGTGAGGATGGGGCCGGGAGAAGGAATTGAAGAGTTCGCCGACCGGATACGTAGCATAAACATACAGACGATAAAAACGGAAGAAAACCCGGGGGAGGCTGCGGTTCGGCGAGCGGAGGCGGACGAGCGGGCGTTGGACGCGTTTTTGAATGGCCTCGTAGGGAGGATAGGCGAACACACCCGGCTTGCGATGCCCGAGTCACTAGATGCCGCGGTAGCGGCTGCAGTCCGCGTGAGAGAGGTGGAAAGACGAGCGAGACCAGTGAGTGAACCCAGAAAAGTATTCATGTCGGCCGCTGGGGGTTGCTATAACTGTGGGCAGGACGGACATTTTGCTCGGGAGTGTCCGCGGGGCCAAGAGGCCATGAAATGCTACAACTGCGGGGAAGCGGGGCATCGGGCGAGGGAGTGTCGACATCCTAGACGAGTGGGGGGCCAAGGGGTACGGCGGGATTTAAACGACGAGGGGGTCAAGCGTACCGCCCGCTAAGTCCCCAACTCGCGTTCTCACGCATTTGTCGCCGGGGCGAAGAAGGAGATTTAATCATCTTAGCGACGTGCGGAGGACAAAAGAGGCGGATGTTGCTCGACACCGGAGCCCAGGTGAGCTTGTTGTCGAAGAACTGTATTGGTAACCGGGTGCCCACGAGATCATGGTATCGAATACGGGGGCTGAACGGTGGAATGGTGTGGAACCATGGAGAAGTGGTGATGGACATTAGTATAGGGGGGTGCCAGCATCGATTGCGAGCCCAAGTAGTCAATGGCCTGGGCGATTACGCCGGAATCCTGGGGGTGGATTTCCTGAGGGAATGTGGGGCCGTAATTGACGTAAGAGGGAAAAAAGTGACGATTTCGGGGAGGACGATAGTGTTAAATGGGGGTTGGGAAGGAGAACCGCGGGAGACGGCGCGAGTGACGGGCGAGACGGAGATGCCGACGGCGAGGGGGCGGAGAAAGGGTCGGAGAAGGGGGCGACGGGGCAAAAGAAATGGAGCAGCGACGGAGCAGCCGGAACAGCCGATCGGAAACACGCAAACAGCGGAGAAGAACAGCATATCACCGTGCAATGAGAGTGAGGATTCGCCGGAGGTAACGTGGATGCGGCCGGCGGAGCGGACGGAGGATTTGCCGAGCGACGGGGGCGGAGTTTCCCCTTGGGCGGCGCGAGGACACCCGGCGGAAGCGGGCGTGCGCGCGCGGGAGACCGCGCCGACGAGGACCGGGGTCTCTGAAGGACGCCGTTACCGCGTGGAGGTGCCGGTGCGGCTGGTGGCGGCGGAAATCATCCCTGCCCGTTCGGTGAGAGTGGTTTCCCTCCCCTTACCACGAGACGGATGGAGAGAAGGCGAGGAGTGTGTCCTCGAACCGGCGCTTGAGATGGAGGAGTGCTGGATCGCCCGGAGCATAAGTAAGGTGAACGAGGAGGGGTGTGCGCTGACACGCGTAAGTAACTTTGGGTTTGATGATGTGATCCTAAATAAGGGGACTCTAATAGTAAGGGCGAGTGAAGTAGCAAAAGAGCCAGATGATGGCGGGGAGGATGAGAGAGAGGTCCTAGTGAATAGTGTGGCGGCTGAAGTAAGGGGGGATGTAAAGGAACAAATTGACAAAAAACTCAGTCATTTGAAATCGGAAGAGCGCTCGGTATTGCTTCCTGTGTTGGAAAGGCACAGTCAGCTGTTCGCGTATTCAAAGAGTCCACCCGCCACTCATTTAACATCGCATGAGATCCCAACCGGTGACGCGCGACCCATTTGTCGGAAGCCTTACCGGACCCCACATCATTTTAAACCATTAATAGAGGAATTTGTGGCAGAGCAGTTGGCTAGTGGAGTCATAAGACCCAGTAATAGTCCGTGGGCATCACCAGTTGTCATTGTGCCGAAGAAGTCGTTAGACGGGAAACCGTGTTATCGATTTTGTATAGATTTTCGGGCACTGAACATGATCACGAAGCTCGACGTGTACCCGTTGCCCAACATTGTCGAAACCCTGGAGTACCTAGGAGGCTGTAGATACTTCACCACCCTGGACATGGTCGCGGGGTATCACCAGATTCCGTTAGCTCCGGAATCTATAGAAAAGACGGCATTTATTGTGAACAGTGGTCATTACGAGTATGTCCGTCTTCCTTTCGGACTGCGGAACGCCCCAAGTTCGTTTATGCGTTTCATGAATGGTATCTTGAGAGGACTCAGTCCCAATGAGTGTTTAGTGTATTTGGATGACATTATTGTTTTTAGCAGTTCGGTGAGTGAACATGCGAGTCGGTTGGAGCGTGTGTTTGGCAAACTCGAGGCAGCAGGCCTATCTCTAAAGTTAGAAAAATGTCATTTTGCACTTCCGCAAGTTAATTATTTAGGCCATGTGATCAGCGCAGACGGAGTGCGCCCAGGCCCGGAAAAAGTGATGGCAGTGCTGGATTTTCCTACTCCTAAATCAGTAAAGGAGACGCAGTCGTTCTTAGGGCTAACAAACTACTATCGCCGATTCGTAAGTAATTATGCGGTAATTGCCCGGCCCTTAACTCGGCTATTGAAAAAAGGGACCGCGTTCGTGTGGACTCCTGAGTGTGATAATGCGGTGGAAGCATTGAAGGAAGCATTAACTAGCACCCCTGTTTTGGTATACCCAGATTTTTCTATTCCCTTTATTATCTCCACCGACGCAAGTAACTATGCAATAGGTGCGGTTCTCTCCCAAGTGCACGATGGCGAGGAACACCCGGTGGCGTACGCTTCTCGACAGCTGACAAGTCCCGAAATCGCGTATACAACTACTGAGAAAGAGTTGCTGGGGGTGGTGTGGGCAATTAATCATTTTCGCTGCTATGTGTATGGATGGAAATTCACCATAGTGACTGATCACGCAGCCTTAAAGTGGTTATTCGGGCTAAAGGACCCAAGCAGTCGATTACTAAGATGGACCCTCAAACTGGGAGAGTATGACTACGAAGTGACGCATAAGCCAGGCAAAAAGCACTTGAACGCTGACGCGCTAAGTAGGAAGGTGTGCAAGGTGATCGCTGAAAATGAGATAGACTTCGGGGCGGAGCAAGCGAAGGACGGAGATTGCGCGAAATGGGAGGGAAGCGCAGGGTTCGAATCCCGAAACGGAGTGCTCTATAGAAAGACTGGATATGGAAGTAAAGTGGTAGTCCCTGTCGGATTAAGAAAAGAGATCCTACAGTGGAATCATGAGCATGTGTTATCAGGGCATGGTGGAGTGGCGACCACCACGGACAAGGTAGAACGGAATTTTTGGTGGCCCAGTTTAAAAAGAGACGTGGAGGAGCACGTTCGTAGCTGTATTGCTTGTAGTAGGCGTAGTCCCTATGGGAAAAGTAGAGCCCCTTTGCAAGCGTTGCCCGCACCCAAAAGTCCATTTGAGTTCATTGCGGTAGATGTCGTTGGTCCTCTGCCAATGACAGCCCGGGAGAATAAGTATATTTTAACGATAATTGATCACTTTTCGAGATATGTGACGATGGTGCCTCTACCTGATCAGACGGCGGAAACCGTAGCGTCGGTCCTGGTGAGACGATGGATCTTGAAATTTGGCGTCCCGGAGGTGATTTTGTCTGACCAAGGGAGTAATTTTATGTCGGAACTATTCAAGGGAGTATGTAAGCTGTTGCGTGTCAGACAATTAAGAACCAGCCCGGGGCACCCCGAGGGAAACGGACGTTGCGAGCGGGTTCATCGTTCCATAGCACAGATATTGAGCCATTACGTAAATGTGAAAAACAATGATTGGGACGAGTGGCTGGACTATGCGGTGGCCGCGTATAACTCGAATATTCATTCGAGCACAGGATTCTCCCCGCAGGAAATTGTGTTTGGAAAAACCGTAGTAACACCGTTTGAATGTGGACAAAAAGCGGGTGAGGAATGTGAGCATCACTCAGTCACGGAGTTGAGGGGGCGGTTGCGGGAAATGTGGAAAAAGTGCGCGAGGAAAGACAGACAGTCACAGAGGAAACGGCAACAGGTTACGAAGCCGAAGGGGAAATTGTGGGAGTATAAGAAAGATGATTATGTGTTCCTTAGTGATCCGAGCCTAAAGGTGGGACAAGTGAAAAAATTTCATAAGCCGTGGGCAGGCCCGTATAAGATCCTAAAAGTTTTATCCAAGTGCAACCTCTTGCTGGAGCTTCCATTTCGCGCCCTAGTGGTCCATAGAAATCGAGTGAAGCCTTATCGTGGTGCTATACCCCCTGTCGTAGAAATTGGTGAACATCGCCGTCGAGGACGGCCATCGCAGAAAGTCCCCACTCAGCCAGACAACGCGGCGCCGGTTTCTCCCCCCCTTCAGGAGGAGGACGAGTGGGAGGAGATAGAGGAGTCCTCCCCACTGCCGTCCGCGGAGAAGGACAGTGGAGGGGAAGAAGAAGGAGAGGGATCGGAGGAAGGGTACATCGTCGACGAGGAGGCGAGTGGGGAGGCCACCCCACCTTCCCCTCCCGCTTCGCCATACTTACCCCCACCTTCCTCCCACGGAGCAGTGCATCGGTCCCCCTACCCGATACGCTCTCGTATGCCCAGAGAGCCGTCGCCACCCCCACCCGTGTTCCCTTATCACCTTCGGAGCCAAAGGTTGCCCTCCCTGTCCGATGAGTAGGATTGAATTGAATGGGATATTATAGTGGGAAAGGTGACACGTGTGTGCTGTGTTTTCTTTCAGGATTTATTGTATGTGTGCTTCTTATGGTGATTGATTGAATTGAATATTATATTAGGAAAGGTGATACGTGTATGCTGTTTTATTTCAAGATATCTTGTGTGCGTGCTTCTTATTCGGTAATAATCGCTTTTATTGTGTTGTGAATAGGTTTGAACTTTGATAGGAAGATGTCTGTATTATGGTGTTTGGTTTTTGTCATTTTGTTAGGTTGTGGGGATCGGCCACACTTGAAGGCGGCCGTTGGTCAAGAGGTAAAAACGCTGCATAGCGGGGTAATGTTTGAACGACAGCAAGATGTAGTTATGACGGATAAAACGTGGGTTTTGGTATTCAATTTAGACCTTAAGGAGGTACGGGATGAATATAAGCGCCTCGTCACCGCGTTTGACGTGTTAGGGCGGCACGCGAAAGCGTACAGCAATGGTAGGGTAGAGGAGGGTTATAGAATAGCCATTGGGCGGATGGCGGCGGAGTATACGCGCGTCAGGGAGGAAATGGAGACGCTAGTAGATTTAATCGAGAAGCGCAGAGTGCGTCGGGGTTGGATAGATGCTGGAGGGTCAGTATTGCGTACGATATTTGGTACATTGGACGCTGGAGATTTGCGACGGATAAATGAGCGTTTGGAGAAATTAGAAAGGGATGGGGGAAACGCTCAGGCGGAAATCGAGGGTCATTTGCTTGTAGTGGAAGGGTTAGAAGACCGGGTGTCGAATAACACAAGGTTCCTGCGGAGCATGGTCGAGGAACTAGTGGAATTAAGAAATAAATCACTAGAGCGAGCCAGCACATCTGCAGCGAATATCGCGCGTGTGAGGGGGCTCCTATCAGACGAGGACGCACTAAGACAATTGGGACAAATATTAGTGAATGTGCGTATAGATGTGGTAGGGTTGAGAGTCGCCCTAGAAAACAGTGCATATAATCGTCTGAGTAGTACTTTGGTGACCCCGATTAGGTATTTGGAATTGCTTAAAAAAATCAGAGATAACCTGAGGACGCCGTTATCCATGTTGGCGCCCTGTGAGCATGAGTCACTCTACTGGTATTATGAATTAGCGCGGGCCTCAGTCGTATTAAAGGGGGATCAGTTGCGGGTTTTGGTGGAAATCCCTCTGAGGAGCGAAGGTAGCGTACTGGAGCGTTACAAGATCCACGTTTTCCCCATTGAATATCCGGAGTTGAAGATTTTCGGTAGGTGGATGGTGGAAGAGTCCACCCTACTGGTCACTAAAGATAGATTGTACTACGCCCTGGCGAGTGGAGATGAACTAAAGGACTGTCGTGTGGGACCGATTTATGTATGTCCGGGAAAAGTTATGTTGATTAGTACGGCTAGTGGGGGATGTGAGTATCAGCTGTTCATGGATAGAGGCTCAAGGGGATGCGACCGGACGGAATTACGGTTTGAGGTTCCGTATTTTCGCCGCGTGGGTCATGGATGGATTTTTGCAGTTCCATCCCCGACGTCAATAACGCTTGTATGCAGTGAGGCGGGGATGGATTCGCGGCCCAGGTCAATCAATTTGGAAGGAAGTGGGTTTTTAACGAATGTAAGTCAGTGTGACATAATAGGAGAGAATTTTAAAATTATGGCGACATGGCAAGGGAAATCGGAGGCGATGGGAAACTTGATGGAAATATTGTCACCCAAGTTGGACATGTTCGGGGAGGAGAAGATGACTCTTGAGACTGTAGATAACCACCGTATGGACGAACTTAAGCGGGAAATCGAGAGGGAAATTGGCGCACCGTGGTTGACGACGAAATTAAGGGGCATTATGGCGAGAGTTGATAAGGAACGGGCGCCGGGCAGACACGTGTACGTCTATATTGGTATTTGTCTCGGGGTATTGGGGATGACACTAATAGTTGGGGTGTATTGGAAGCGGGAAGAATTAATTAAGAAATGTCGGAAGGCTAGGGGGATGCCCGGTGAAGAAGAAATAATAGATGCAAGAAGAATTCGGGTGAGGTTGGACGGTGGAGAGGAATTATGCGTAGAGCCAGAGCCGGTTCCGCGTAATCGTTAATGGGAATGGGGTATGTAACGGGATTGAGTAAATTTGTCAATTTTGGTATTTGTGATAATATTATTTATATTTCAATGGTCACTCTCTACTTGTAAGAGTGATCGGGAAGACAGATTAATGACAGTAATTGTGTATTCTGGATAGATCTTTGGAATGTATTGTTCGTAATTTCTTTTGTTTAACGAGGATGGCTCTATTTGAGTTTTATACTTGGTTTTAATGAATAATTTTGATGTCTATTGTATTCCTTATGAAGTGCATTTGATATATTTTGTCATGTTTTTATGTTTTATGAGTTGCTGTTATGGGATAATCAGCAACTCACTTTTGGAGGGGTGTGATGTAAGTATGGACACTGTCATGTCCTTATAAGGCAATCCCTTAGTGGACATTTCCATGACCATATTAGGAGTCTTCCATGCCGCGGCTTGTCTCCCAACGGTCACCCTAGAGCGATGAGCTTTTCCGCGAAGATCAGCACGTTCGGAGATAGCGACGCGTCGGGAGCGAAGCCCGGGCGTGGAAAGTACTCGGGGAGTCTGGTTTGAACCACGATGGGGAACGGTCTGTCGGTCTGTGTTGTAAAGTACTTTGAAAGATTAAACGTGTGAAACCAAGATTCCCGGCTTTTCCCTTGCATCTCTCAACCGAACCCTTATCCAAACTTACAGAGTGCAATAATTTAAGTCAATATCAATTGGCAGTTTTATGCAGCAATTTTGCTTGAAAGAGCACATATTCCCATTTAGACTTAAGAAATAAAACGCACTGTTGGAATCCCATTGAAATACCGGTAAATATCTATGTTCGTGACCAGAATATACTAGATATCGATAAACGACGATGGAAGTTAGGTGGGGCGAGTTAGTTACCACGAGTAAAAACTTGGCAGTCGGCATTGCACTGAGGACACAATGGCAATCTCAGATGATAATGCATTGACGATGCCGTTAACGCGTGTAAGAGTCGCACCCCTCTTTTTATGCGTCGAAGTTGAAGAAAAAATTTTGGGGCTTTTTTTCCTCCTATTGCGAGGAGTTGCGGGACTCACTTCGAATTTTCAGCCATTATCAAAGCCGCTTGCGATATTCTCTTATAATTTACGCGGCATTTTTCATAGGCAAGTATGGACCTCGGAGGCAAGTATTCACTTGTTGCCTAGGCCCTACAACGCTTGCATTGTTTATTGTCTTTTGGAATGTGTGGAGTAATTGATATTCATTAAAACAAAACAAATACGACCTCGCTACAATTCGTGTTTAGTTGGTAAGTGCGGACATTCGCACCGAGCTCTGATTTATAAATCCGAATCCCCCCACCGTTTTCCTAATGCACAAGTCATAGTCGCTGTAAGTCACCTTTAAAAACGTGGTTAACTTTTACAAATTATATTTTGCTGTAAACGATGACGAGTGGGAATGCAAACACGTTAAATGCAAAATACCCAAGCGTACGAACGATAAGGCGTAGATACGACATCAAAACTTGAAAAAAGTCAAACTTTGAAAGAAATCATAACTGTCTATGGAATTTAAAGCATTTATTTTTTCAATATGGTCCAACAAAAATCTTCAATGAATGATAAAATAAAATAAATCATGATTTAGGTACATAAAAACGGCTGACTTACTAGTGAGACGGGCGTCGCAGTACGGCGGCACGCGCGCGCATGTCCTGTCACAGCTCGTAGATTTTCCCCGAAAAGACCTTCTGTCCCTATTGCTATGGAATAGTGCAACCTCCATCTTCTAATGCACGATTCCGGCACATCATGCCTTAGTCCGGCAGCGTGGTTTCCTACATCCTCAGTGACTTTGATGACTTAAAGCATTTCAATTTTTTCAACTACCGTGAAAGACCACAACTTTTTGCCCTTGTTCATTTTGGAACAACACTGACCTATGTTGACGCATGCACAAATGTTAATATTCACAGAATTCTCTCAGTTGAGCTTAAGGCAGGTGCATACAGTTGAGTCACTCAAAGTTGTCCGGTGACAGAAAATGAGAAAGTTAGGGGGGTGGAAAATTCCAGTGCTAGCACTTGTCGCGCGGCCAATCGCTGTCCCTCAATTGCACCCCACACCCTTGCCTTGTCAAACAACAAGTTTTTAAAGTTATTAGGCAACTGCGTCCCCCGTAAACAATCGAGCGAATGATACCCTCCCCTTGATGACTCACGCTAAGCACCAAGGTCACTCAGCTCTCCAGAGACTTGCCTCGGCCACGATACGAGCGGCGCGGCTGTAGGCGAGCGATAGAGTGGCAACAATGAGTTTTATGTTCCTAATGTTTGACATGGAACACACTCGAACCCAGCCATGATAGACGTGAGCGGCATAGGTGCCGCTCGCCGCCAATCCCAGATATTAAATTTTTCTTGTGCCGTTCTTCTCATTCTGTGGCAAAATGTCGGCCGAGAACGTTCTGTCTTCTGACAGAATGTACTGCCATTTCTGATTCTGAACTTAACATAGGTCGAATCACTGCTCGTTTCGTGGCCACTACCGCCCTGTCGCGATACTGCTCTGCAGCCCGCCGCTCATATCGTGACCGAGGCTCGAAGGCTGGCAGATAAAAAATTCGTGTAAGAGGCGCACCCTCATTTTCGGCTGCGATTTCTGGGAAAAAAGGTATCCTCAAGCAATCGAGCAAATATTAGGGCGATCTCGAGCAAACGCACCACTTGCCGGTTAACAGGCCACATCCATCAAGGTTAAGATGGCAATAGCAATATTTGGATAGAGTAGAGAGGTTACTCCAGATTTTCCTTTGGGATGGGGACAGAGTAGATAAAAATTGGCTCTCATTGGTTGAACACCAACCAATGAAATTTTAAATACTTCGCCCTCCTAACAAGGGGAGTGTCCGATAAACGGGTCGCAGATCTCGGTGAAAATTCGTATGCATATAGAACTCCGAATGCTTTTCACGAATCACTCCACACACGGGCGTATAAATCCAATAGTTAACAAAAAAAGGCGTTTAAACATATATAGATGTTATAAAATCCCTATTTATCAGCCTCCGGCATCAAGGGTGTGGTCCATTGATTAGCGTACGGGGCTGCGGTGCGGAGGGACCATGTTCGATTCCCGTCGGTGACAAATTTTTCATGCTTACTTTCTTTGTTTTTCCTTCGTGGAATTCTATGTGAAAATCTAATTTTTACTTTTCTGTTCAAAGTTATTTTTTAACGAGTGGAAATATTTTTTTTTGCGAATACCATAGGGCTTATTTTTTTTTCTTTCCCGCGAAATTTCTTTGTTTCCCCGTTCTTTCACCACGCAAACTTGATTTGATGAAAATTTTCTGAAAGTGGTCACTCTCGCCATTTAAAACACGAACCTTTCTCGACGAGCCTTATTACAATGTATTTATTTGTATGTCTTTAGATCGTGAAATGGTGACTCGATTACAGAAATTAGTAGATAAGCCGATCGCATTTTCCCCTCCTTTTTTCAATGCACAACAAAACAGGAAAACGGGGATCTTTGATCGTGGGTCTTATAAATAATGATGTAACAATTATTTAGACTGTTGTATAATTATAATATCAACATGAGGTCTTGCAAATGAAGGAACAAATGAAGTTTGCGTGGTGAAAGAATGGGGAAACAAAGAAATTACGTTGACTTTGCGGGAAAGAAAAAAAAGCCCAGTGGTATTCGCGGAAAAAAATATTTCCACTCGTTAAAAAAAAACTTTGAATAGAAAAGTAAAAATTAGATTTTAACATGGAATTCCGGGAAGGAAAAACAAAGAAAATAAGCATGAAAAAATTTATCGCTGACGGGAATGAACACGGTCCTTACAGGCAGGTGGATGGTCTTAAGATAATGGTCCACCTGCCTCTCCCTAAATAAAATCCGATACCGAAAGGTAATTTGAAACCATTTTAGAGGAAAACATGGAGCTCCTCCCATTCACGGGGTCCCGGGAATGTAACCCAATACGGTAAAGTAATCTGATACGATTTAAAAAGGGAAAATTGAGCTCCATCCTCACCACCTGCACCTTCGCAAATGAGGTGGGGTGGATGAGTGAGAGTGGAGAATCGCCCCCCTGATCTGATCTTATCAGAGTATCTTTCTGTATTGGGTTACGGCTGGCACTGACTGGTATTCCCCCTTCCCCTCTTTGTGCATTACTCATCCAGCCAACTATCACCCGGCTCAGCTAACGCGGAGCTGGAGCTTTGGCTTCCCTTACACGTTTCTTATTGTGGGAACCATCCGAGTTGACGGTTCCCACCATAAGATACCTGTAAACGAGCCTTCACGGAGCCGGAGCGTCAAGTTTCTTTTATGCCTTCTGCTCTGTAGGTCTCGGATGTAAACATTTTCGAAGCCCGGAGCGGAAGGGTTAAGACGCGGTACTCTCCGCTGCGGTTCTACTTCCTGCTTATTATTAAAATGTCTATGGAAAAATTACCTGTAAATGAAGAATGCTAGGTTTTTTCTCAATAATTCGTTCTAGAGGGGCACTTTTCACGTTTTGGGCCCAAGCGCAGACTTCGATGTACGGAGTTTTCGTAGTTAGAGAGGTTCGTTACGGGAGGTTTTTTTGCGTGCATTGTCCATTGGAAGGGTCCTGGACCGGGCCAATGACTTCGAAATAGGGAGTTTTCCTTAAAATTTCGCTGTATGGGTGTTCGTTGTATGGGGGTTTTACTGTATAATTTGTTTTTATTTTATACATTGGTTCGTGTAAAAGAAAATATTAGCTTGTACTCTTTCAGGACAGATGTCCACAGTCATAACACAAGAGCAAAAAACTCTTTGGATCTACCATTTTGTAGGCTTGACGGAACTTTCAAAGTTGAGGATCTACCCATTAAATTCTTTAACATGCAGCCAATTCCGGCAAAGTTGGTCTCCATTGTGGTGTTCTGCAGGGTTCTCCGTGATTGGCTTATCTCCAATCCCTTATACAGTGTGTCCTCGTTTAACGTTGCCCCGTTTAACGTTGTTTCGCGATAACGTTGTCCAACAATTAAAACCCTTAAACGTTCAACGTCGTCAGTGCTTCGCGATAACGTTGTTCAAATTTTGCGCAACCAAAAAAAAATGAATAACGAATAGGAATTTGGCGCATCGGATGCGTAATTTCCATTCGGCGGAAAAGTTTGACGTTAACTCCTCATAGCGTGTGTCAAAAGTTCACCTGAGCAAATAATTATTGCGTTATTTTGTTTCATAACTGTTTGTTTGCTTATTATCTACTACGCTGTTATTGGGGCGGCCATGCATCGGGCGATTTAAAACTCAAACCAACGTTAGTGCACCATCTTGAATCGCATGGTATTAATAATACCATGTCCGAATGGTAGATCCAGGGGAAGATATCTACGGGAAAAAATACCTGAAAATCCCATGCCGCCATAAGGTAGAACTGGTGGAAGAAAAAGTTGATTTACTGCTTTTTGAGGAGAAACGAAAACGTGTTTTTCGTGTTGAATTAGTGTGTAAGAGGAAGTTTTCTAAACCCTCCATGATGCAGTAAATCGTCGAGGGTGATCCTGTTCCTAAAACATTGTTACGAAATAACAAAATTTTGTACACAGAACCGAGTGTTCCTAGTTCACTCACTATTTTAAGTGATACCCTACGTCTTCGCGATCGCAGCGAGGGAAATTTTTGCCCTTCACTGTATTCGCATGCGCACGCTCCCGCAGTGAAGGACAAAAATTTCTATTTACTCAGAGGGAAGCCGGTGCTAACAGCACTAAATATCAGAAATGTAGGAGGGAAACCTGGTTCTTATTGTTTAAAAAATGCCTTTTCAGTTTGTTTCGTCTAAGATGTGAAGATTATTGATTAGTGAAATCATCTGTTTGACTGCCCGCGTAATTAAAATACGCCGTGGTATTTGTATCAAGCGTCCAGTCTGGGAGAAAATTAATTTCACCTGCTTCCCGATCACGTTATATCATCTATTTCAATTATATTGCTACGCTACATATGCGCATTTATAAATCCTTTTTCTTTCGTAAACTATTCACTTAAACCTGTGATGTGAATCTACTTCTGGACGCCATATTGGAAATACTGACCTTTTCCTCCTAGTTCCCCCAGATGGCGCAGCGGTCGAGCAGTGTCTTCATTTTCTATACCCACCACCCATGACTTTTACCGCCATCAACTTAAAACTATTCCCGCTTTTCAACGGCTTTATCACATTCAGGAGGGACGGGTAACCTCTCGGAGCTACCTTATAATCTTTGGGGGTACTTAATTCCACTGCCTTCATAGGGAACTTTCATCACCAACTCGCCTCTCGCCGTAATTTTACGCAAACCAATCACCATTTGGGTGGGTTGTGTAATAAGGGTATTCGTGAAAATAAAACGTAACTATCCGCCAAATAACCTATTTTTCCGTTCAGAAATGGCCTTCTCGACGCCGCGTACTGTCCCACCTTAGCACCCCTGTTTCACTCCACAGACCCGCAACGTTGTTGGGTAAGGCCACATTTCAGACGTGAAATTAGTCCGTATCCCTCTACCGGGACTTCAAAAAATCTCGCAATATGGCGTCAAAATATCACAAAAAATACGCAAATTTGGTCATTTTCAAACTTTCTCAGAATCTCAGGCCTTTTTTTCTTACATTTAATAAATGCGCATTCCTTTCACTTTCCTTTCCCATTCATCGAATACCCCTTACTTTTCTACTATTCTCACACAAGAATTTCTCCCAGACTGGACCCTATGATACCTTACCATTAGTGAGATTGGAACCGATTTTAATTTTTTACATTGTTTCTTATGGAAAATACTGCATCGTTTAACGTTGTTTCGTTTAACGTCTACTTTTTCAGGAACGAGTTAACAACGTTAAACGAGGACACACTGTACTCACTAGAGGAGTATTATGGCCTTGATTTCTCTTGCTTAAAATTCTAAGGTCTAATGTATGCTTGTGTGATTGTTTGTATGCATACTTTATGCTTTAGGTGCACTCAATTATGACATATATCACATGTAAACGTGGCAAGGATGAATAAAGATATTATTATTATAGTGGTGCACCACACCCTTTTCAAAATTTGTTAGCCTCTTTACAGCAATTGCAACATTTTGGGCTTTTCTGAGTGTTTCTTGATACAATATATGCAGGTACTGGAAAACACTCAGCCTGGATATTCAAGTCACATATGCGTGCAACATTTTCACACAGTCAAGACATGCAAATCTCACCGCAGAGGTTGCCAAAGCTATATCAGTTATTGCAGCAAAGTGAGAAATCGACATTAGTAAGCACCTAGCAAAAAACATTTATGTTTTGACCTGCTATTATTTAAGAATTACATAATACCATTTATACTTGTGATTAGTCAACCTCGTTTACAGTTCAACCCCTAATTCTTCTATGGAAAAATGGTCACAACCAACGCATAGAGAATTATCTAAGTTTTCGACATCGATACGAAAAATACGATTTATATACAAAAAACGATTCCACTGATAGTAGCTAAATAAGGTCATTCATAAGAGAAACAAATGGCATTATACAGTGTTCGGGTGTAATTCCGTCTCTACCGAAGATATGTTTGTTGGTGTTCCACGACATGCAATGTTATGTGCAAGTTGTGTTAGTAGTGACGCTACTTCGGATGAGGTGGTCAACTATCTAAAGAGAAAATTCCCTGTGAATGATTTTCACTGTGAAAATCTAAGAGCTGGTGTGACGTTTCAATCATTCAAAGTTAATGTTCCCCAAAAACAACGTAATGATCAGTTGTGCAGTGATGTGTGGCCGGATGAGGTTGCCAATTCGACGAGAAAAAAAGTAGATCAAAAAGTGTGAAGGTTCCAATAAGGGGATCAGTACATCTAACCTTGATCTCGTGGATAGAAACCTTGAATTGAATGAAATTACTTACATTATAGCTGACATCCCATCTGCCTCTCCGGCAGATGAAGTTAGATTTAGTTCAATATTTGGCATGGAAAGATGATTAAATTCAAACCACAACGGAAATTTAGGTAAAAAATGAAAATCAAGGGGAAAACGATTCTTGGTTTTCTTTTGAAAACCAAATGCTAACATTGAATTTGTTATAAATGACTGCATTTCATTTTGACAACATATAGGTACAGAGATGCTAAGAAAAACGATGAACAAAAAGAACAACTAGACATCACAAGTACAATTCTTTAATATTAATCACTACCTTGATAAAAAACTCAGCAAACTCTTTGGCTGACTGAGAGGAATGACCCTTAGTAGTGACTGCCATGTCATCCAAAGTTGCCTGCAAAAATTTTGCCATTTCCAACTTCACCTTCAGGGCCTTTTTCATCTTGTCTTCCTAGAATTATAAAACATATCTCAGATCAATGATAAAATTGAACACAAAAGGCATTACGATAGTTCAACAGACTCTTCAAGGGAGAAAAAAGTAATAAGAAGGTCCAGACAGAGCTACATCAAACAAATAAATTAAGTATCAAATGATATTGAGCTAACTCAAACTGAACAGACTGACTCAAAAATCCTTCAACCATTCCCACATTCTAAAACACACATATGCTCCAACATAATCCATGTATATTTCAGGGGGACAAAAGATGATGAAGTATGATGCTGACACAATAGGATCAAGTAATATGCCAATAAAAGTATATCTACAACGTTACTACATCATTCGAATAGGCCAGTACAAGGTGTGATAGGACACAAATCATAAAAAGGTTAAGGGTAAAGGAAATAGGAATAGTGGGAGGAAAGGAATGAGCTATGAGTTTTGGAAGAATTAATGCAAGTAAAATCTAATGAAAGTGTAACAGAGAAATTGCCACAAAAAAAATCGGCCTGGACTTTGTTTTTAGAAAGATTTTTTAGAAGATAAAGTCGAAGAGAGAAAAGTACCTTCTTAAAAAGTTGGATGCTAGAGTTAGTGACTTTGATAATGGGTGTAACAAAATAAATGATTCATGAACTCATAGATTGTTATTGTGAGCAAGAAGTATATTGACAGCTTTAAATCACTAAAACATTACATTAAAATGCCATAAGTGCATTAAGTAAAACAAAATGCCAGGAACCGACATGCAGTACATAATACAGGACCAAAATTTATGACCGATGTTCCTGGCCTCATTAAACAAAAACCTGTTATGAAGGTTAGAGGGTTATTAGGTGAGGTAACCAACAACATATGTCATTTGCACCATTAAGGATAGGTGGGCATGCAGAAAAGAGAAGAATTACTTCTGGAATGAGGAAAAGTTTGGTAGGGAACTCTTGAGTCAGCATTAGCCAATTTTAATAAAAGACCCCAAGGGGTCCACAGTTTAAACATCCCACCCAATGGATGGAGTACTATAAGTACATTTGTAGCGCTCTCCACATAGCACTTAAGTATGGATCAGGATTCCCCTGAAAACCTCACTTCTGGGCCCAAATTCATGAGGGCTTTGAACCCAAGCCCTCAGAATTTGGAAATCAACCTGTTGAGAATAAATAAGGCTTTTTTTCACACACAACATTTGAAATTGAAATAATACCATAGATCTAATATACCAAATGAAATATAAGTGGAACACAAATTACCAGTCTTGGATAGATAACTGGATAGGGAAGACATTAAATAGTGATATCAGGTAAGTATACAACACACATGATGTTATGTATTAACAACGCATTCAGAAAATGAACCATGGAACAAAATCATTTACAATATTCACGCACACAAGAGAAAGAAATATGGTAATAAAAACCTTTTCATTAGCCGTTTGAAACGTAGATGGAAGCATCCCTGGAAACAACTTCAGAGCAACTGGAAGTAACAGTTCCATAAATGGAACAATGATGAACACAGAGAATGGAAGTAGACGAAATAAATCCGAAACGGTCCTCACGAGCTGGGGAAGAGAATATGTATACACAATTAATCACCGACGCATTTAAAATACTAAACGGATATTCCTTTTCGGTTAAACTCACCTGACGATGCTCCCGCCTGGTGAGCGATTTTCCATTCAGAACCCTCCACCCTAGAGTCCAAGACACTTTAATGTCTATGAATAACAGCCTAAAACCGTGGTAGTAATGCTTTATCTCATCCAGCACTCTCCGTCCAATGCTTTTCTTGGTCACCACTTGATCTGAGGGAATTACATCACTCTTCTTTTTAAGTGACTCCTTAAGAACCTCTACTGTCTCTTCAACTTTTGAAGACGGCTTTCTTGGCTCCGAGTCACTTAAGTTTCTTGACGTATGAAACCAACTGACACACAATGATATATGCCCTGGACGATCACTGCCATTTATAATCATTTTGAATTTATTTTGGCATAAATAGCTGGAATATTTAATATTTACAGACTTATCACTAAAGTGGGTGCGATTAGGAGTTAATGCTCTAGCATAGTCCGGTAGGGTTGAATACTTAAAGATTAATAGAACATCTTGCTGGCGACAGCGGCAACCACCTGAAATTTAAGAAGAAATTTTTTTGTCATCCAGGAAAACCAGAACTACAGATAGGGTGAGTAAATGAAAGACATGCACCTGGCACAATAAATAAAACTTACGTTTTAATAAATTATTTGATCCCATTGCCACCGCTTTATAATTACCGCTAAACCCGTACATGATCGAGAAGCAGCAAGCCTCCTTCAAGCTCCGCTATGTCCGAAAAATCGGATGATTTATGCTTAGCGCGATAAGATACATCACCTAATACCTCTCTCCTGAAAAACATGCAAATACCATTAAAACAAAGAACATATGACGGATAAATATACGCAGCCTCCGTTAGCTCAACGCTAGTTAACCTTTAAAATGCACTCTCCCGAGTTCCCTCAGAAGTGACAGCACCTTTCAAATGCTCCATCAAAACACCACTAATGATACTTCACGAAATAAAGTCATTTACTCAAACCTTAATCGCCTAGAACAAAACTCGGTCACATATAAGATCCTAACCAGGACATGGAATGATTACATCGCAGATAAATGATTTTCCGAATCATCATAGATCGATTTCCGAAAGTCATACAAAAAACCTTGGAATGAAAAATTCCAGATTTTGGGAATATATCTCACCGCACTTCCGCTTTCTATGAATAACGTGGTGATATCGGTGCTATTTCGACATACGCTATACAATTTTTTTAATGCGTGCTACTATTTATGCGCTCCTAAAACAACATCCTTACGTCAGCTGGAAACTCTAACTAGTCATCCACCTGTACACGACGTAAAATGACGATAAATATTTTGCAATTTGTTGTTATTTCATCGTCGAAATGCTACGCGTAGAACACCAAAAAAACAAGCCAATTCCTTACTGTTTTTGGCAAAGGTGTAGTTGCACGGGTTGCACGTGAATTATGCATGCAAAATGCGCATCTCAATGCGAAAGCGCAATATTTTGAAACGCTCGATACTATATCATACACATACTTTAAAGTTGTAGCAAATTAAAAAATAGAGATTAGCTCAATTTCAGACTGAATATTATGATAATGACCCCTCCTATCTATTACAGTGATATTCTTCCGTTAATATACACGAAAAGTGTAATCGTAGGTAATATGGAAATATCATCATTTCAACACAATTTATTATACCACTACAGGCTCCCTGTCTTTGAAGATGTCAACCAATGTAATCCCTCATGCAAATTTTAAGTAACAGGAAGTCCCTTTTCCGGGGAAGTAATCACTTTAATAATTAATTGCAAAATGCTCTGACGGAAACAGAGGAAGAAAGTTTAGGGGCGACTTTCCAGCTATTAAGGCCGCTTTACACGATGAAAGATTTTGTACAAACGAATGTACGTGAGAATGTACGTTTGTCTCAACGAAATTAGAACAGGTTCTATTTCCCGTGCAGGCATTGAGACATTCGCACAAGCGTTCATACAATTTGCCGCTTTACACGATACATTTTGCCTCATGCAAGAGTACACGGAAGAGTTTGTACAAACAAATGTACCGTGTAAAACGGCCTTTAGAGATCGTTTCACTTTTGTCGATGAAACTTCACACATGCCTAATTCGCAGTTTAGCCGTAACCCTAAACAGTTTTAACTATAATGGGTGAATTCCGAGGCTCATCACGCTATTTATTCTCTACCGCTATCATGATCGCTATTTATCTTCTTTTAATTTCTGTATTGTTGTCAACATTGTCACCTTAAGAATCTGTCATGTTGGCTAAATTTGAAACAAGAGAGAGACGGTAGGACGACGAGTGAAATTTTAGCGGGACAAACAGTGGTCTCGTCTGAAAGTGGTGTTAGAAGATCGTTTGTGTGGGGCCTTCGTGCCTTAGTTCTGGCTTTAATTCATATTCTTGACTCATTGAGAACAGATTTTCTACCTGTGGCACCAGTTCTTAACGTTATGTGATATTCGTGTTTAATTTAATTGGTCATTTTAGGAATTACATGTGTTTATTTACTGTCTGAGTGAGTTTTAAATTCAAAATGTTCCTTAATAAACCACCAATTAAATCATATGCTAGACAAGTGAGAAGAAAAGTTGTGCTCCCTAAAAAGTTTAACCCCATTGACTTGCGATTGTCGAGTAGTGTGTCGTTATTGGAAAGTGATAGAGGTAATTGCAGACCTAAGCAAAGTTTAAAAAAGAATAAAGTAAATTCTAATGGCAGAAAGCGTAAAAAACGGCTGTCAGTTGTGTCTAAACCCAATGGATTGAAGCAAGCTTCTCCAAAATTAACTCATGTAGAGCCTCGTTACAGTTTTATTTTCAACGATTCCTTACCATTCGAGGAATCTCCCTTTTCTAAAGTTGCTAAAACTGCACGGTGAGTATTCTCTTCTCCATTGTGGATTTGATGTTTAATCAAGTTTCCCTTGAATTGCATAAATTCATTGGATTGCATGGTTCTTTTAACAGGAAAGATATGGGGCTACAGTTCGTTGGACTTGATAATTACCAATCTACGAATCCACTTAAAGACATTAAATCCGACAGCTGTTCATCTGGATGTGTATCATACTCGAAGGATTCAAGTACAAAGAATTCAATTGGTCAAGGGTCAAATTCAGTTAGTTCCTCTCAAGGAAATGGCTCGCCTGTTACACCCAATCTAATAATAAACGTGGTGCCCCAAACTGTTACTGTACGGAATAAAATTGTGCGACGACCCCCATGCATATCCCCCATGGACAACTCACGGAGTCAGTTGTCAGTAAGGTGTAGTTCTTCAGGAATAAATGAAAACCATTGTGGAATATCATCCCCCGACTTCATTGAGGGAACACCTACTCCTCCTTCTTTATTCTTCAAGACATGGGGGAAAGCATTTATAAAGAGAAGACAAGCTATTTTGTTTACGAGCACTCCTTTATGCAGAGCAAATATGACCTCGAAGAGCCAAAATGTGAAGTCCTTGGTTGATTCAGAAAACATGGTCTCTGCATCTGAACTGCTGAAAGAAATTTTATCTTCGAGCAGTAAGGGTTCATCTATACATGAATCGCCGCCTGTGGGGGATCAAATATGTTCAAAGGCGAAGGATGAGTCAAGATCTTCCTTTGGTGCTTCCTTTGATTCATTTCTCCTTTCTTCTAAAGACGCAATTTTTCGTGTTTGCCGACAGTCCAAAGATGCAGATTTCACTGCATACATAACCGAGAGGTAGGTCATATTTGTTGTTATCATGGAATTGTACATGAATCGAGTAAAAAAGTAAACAAATAGATCCATATTAATCTCATGGGAAATAATGTTCAAAGTGATGCCACTGCCTTAGTAGAAGGCATTAAATGTGTTTGAAAATCAGTGATGCCATTTGGAATATTCAAGGAGTCATACAATTTTTGCTCTGTTAAAACAGATTTTATCTAATTTAAGGAAGCTTGGTTAAGTATGGTGTACAGATATACATTTAGGGCAGGTAAAGCTGCCTTGCTCTTGGCTATCATTGAGAATTTCTTGGTTATAAACAGGTAGAGAGTATCCATAAATATACTCACATCATTTATTTAAGATTTGTATTTTGCAGAGCACCAAAGCTGGTAAGGAACCTCATTTTGTCTGAAAATGTGATGCTCTAATGGCTGGAGCTTGTGATGAGGCGAACTCAATTCTTGCCAAACAATTCAACCACCAGGTTGTTCCCTTAGCAATAAGTTACCTAATTGTGTTTTTTTAAATGTGAATAATCAGTAGCTCTTTCAGGTGGGATTGAGAAAGGCTTAAATGTGTTTTCTAATGCCAATGTACTTCAAGGGGAAATTTTCTTGTTACCATGTATGTAAAGCTGGGAGGTGGATTTGATCTCACAAATTCTATTGTGATGCCAACTTCATTGAATTGTGTATTCCAACACCCTGGAGATTCCAATGGTCCTTCCGATACTCTATAGAGTTTAAGGGGATTTTCTCCTCCTGTCTTAAATCCAACTGGAACCCATTATGTAAATTTCCTTGTGCTAATGACCGTTTATGTTGTTATTTTTGGGGTTATGAGGATGGGAGCAGATACACAAGACTAATTAGATAACGTCAAGATATAGAAACACGTCTTTACTTATAGGAAGACATATATCAACAAGCAACAATAGATATAAGAAGTAAAATGCAACAGGAATAAACAAACCAAGAACACTGATTACATCACATTCAAACTGTGGGGAGTATGAGAAATTGCTCAGTTCAACTTTCCTCCTAAATTTCTCATTACAAGTCATTACATACAAGTTTGTTTTGTTACATACTATTTCCTTTTAATACATTAGTCATGGATCACACTTTTATTATGTTGAAGAAGGACATACAAGATACATAGTATCTACAAGAAGGACACTCAAATGTGAAAGATACTAGACTTTATTAATATTAGGCCAGATTGAAATACCTAAAAAAAACTGAGACCGAAAACATTGCCAATCGACCGGCTCGAACATAACCTCTCGACTGCCGTACCGTTCCACAGCGCGCAGGCTGCCTACATAATACACAGCGCGCAGGCTGCCAACATAACACTACTCTCCCCTTTAGTAGACAGTTAATAAAGCAATAACAAAATGACAATTGACATGATAGCTTTCATACTGACAAAAAATACAAGATAACAAATGACAAGATTGGTTTACATATTAACTGACTGACTTGATAAGAAATGGCATAACACAGAATATTTAATAAAAGACAATACTACAATAATAATTGGCTTATCCCAAACAATATAGCCCAAGATAATACAAATTTATGTAAAGTTTGAGTCGGAATACCTATTTGGTTTCCTTACCACTCGTTCAGACCTTCTCAATTCGTTTTGTGACTCCTTATAATCATTCACATCACATTGCTCACTCTCCCCTAAGTGCTCACTCTCCCCACTACATACCAGTTTGTAAATTACGAACCTTAGCTGCAAGAGAATTGCGTAGCTGGGCATTAACATAAAACTCTCTGAGATGGTTTACATGTACTTTAACAGCAATATCATTCGATAATTTTACTATATACGCTGACATTCTCTTTAACCTTTCCCAATTTGAATTTGACACCAAATTCTTGCTTTTTATTAGGATTAACCCTTACAACTTGACCTACCTCAAATATTTTGACTGACTTTCTGGGTTCTGTGACCTTTTCATCAATTAAACCACTCTTAAATGTAACTTTTTTCTTGAGACCTGACAAAGGAACCTTTGGCTCATATGTTAACAGCATTGACATTGGTTATTTTCCGGTCACTGAGGATGGTGTAGACCTATAAGCAAATAGACAGTCAAGTAACAATTCTTCATTATTAACATTTTCGTTTCTGTGTCTCTTCTGTAAATGAAATTTTTATAACAAATTCTTGAAGGTCTGGACACTATGCTCTGCAAGCCCATTAGACTGAGGTGAATATGGAGGAGAGAAAATTAGTTTAATCCTCTTATTGTTGCAAAAACTTTTCATGTCATAAGAACTGAATGGCGGACCATTGTCACATACCACAGTCTTTGGAAAGGAAAATCTTGAAAATATTTCAGCCAACTTGTACAACACCGCTTTGAAATCACACCTATACCTCAAAATAAAACATTCGATCCATTTTGATTATGAATCACACACTATCAAATATTTATTCCCACAAAAATCAAATAAATCCATATGAACCCTTTCCCAAGGAACATGGGCCAATGGCCATGATTGACGGTACTTGTTATTTGTTCTATTCCTTGTTGACTGACAAATATCACATGTTGCTATTAAATGATAAATATCATTGTCTAATCCAGGCCACCATACATATGAGCGTGCAAATAATTTGGATCGTACTACCCCTGCATGATTAAAATGCATTATCTCTAATACTTTCTGTTGTAAACTCTTAGGCACAATAATTCTGTCACAAAAAAATAAACAATTGTTACTTACAGATAAGGCGCACTTATTTCGCTCATAAACCTTCAATTCATTTTCACATGAATTTGGAAAACCTTTTAAAACATACTCCAAAACTCTGCTCAACAACTTATCATTGCGAGTGTGTTCACTCACTTCATCTAAATCTAACATGGGAGTGGACAAGTATGTAAGTAACACTTCCTTCTCATCTACGCTATTTTAAGATGGTAAGCGCGACAATACATCTGCATGAGGAATCAAGGTTCCTTTCTTATGTACCAATGAGTATTTATAAGCAGATAAAGTAGTAGCCCATCTTATCAATCGAGAAGAAGCCATAACTGGAAATTTTTTATGTTCCCCAAAAATCGTTTTCAGTGGCAAGTGATCACTGAAAATTGTAAATTTCCTACCCCACAAATACTTATGAAATTTCTTTACTCCAAAAATAATCGCCAGTGCTTCCTTATCTAACTGAGAATAGTTCCTCTGTGACTGATTTAAGGTAGCTGATTCCAAAGCTTTAGGTCGCTCTTCACCATTTTCGATTTGACTTAGAATAGCACCAACCCCAAAGGAGCTGGAATCAACCGACAAAATTAACTCTTTGCTTGGATCATACAGAACAAGCATAGAAGCTTCAGATAAAGCTGTTTTACATTTAGAAAAGGCAATCATACATTCTGAAGACCATACCCATGGTTCATCCTTTCTCATAAGGTTATGGAATGGTTCCAAAATGTCAGGACACATGTGAACAAAATTTCTATAGTAATTGAACAGATACAAAGGCTTTTAACTGTGTCAAATTTTCAGGTGGTGGCATTGACAAAATTTTCTCAATCTTGGTGGCAGATGGAACTTTACCCTTAACTGACAACTCAAAACCCAAAAACAATAGAGAGTTAACAAAAAATTCCGATTTCTGTATGTTCAGTTTGACATTATATTCCTCTAATCTTATCATGACTTCATTCAAAACTTCCTTACAAATAGCCAGATCTTTACCACCAATTAATATATCATCTAAGTATGGTGCAACATGATCAATTCCTACTAAAATAGAGTCAATAACGGACTGAAAAATTGCACATGCAGGAGACAGTCCAAAACACAAACGATAAAATCTGTACAAACCCCGTATTGTGTTAACTACTAGAAAATCCTTACTAGCTTCATGCACCTCTAATTGTAAGTAAGCTTCAGTTAAGTCTAGCCTACAAAACACCGTACAGCCAGTAAACTGATTAAAAATATCCTCAGGTATAGGCATAGGGTGTTGATCCACCTTCAAATACTTGTTCAAAGTTACCTTGAAATCGGCACACAATCTTATTTTCCCATTAGCTTTAGGAACAAGAACCAAAGGGCTTGCCCAATCAGACGTTTTCACCGTAGTAATTATGCCTTTTGACTCTAATCTATCTAACTCAAGGCCTACTTCATCTCTCAATGCATACGGAACCGTATATGCCTTATGAAAAATAGGTGGAACATTTTCTTTCAAGTTTAGATTAACCTTAATATTTTCAATAGGTTTATCATTACTCTGTTTAGAAAATACTTTAGGAAATTTCACTGACAATGACTGAACGTACTCTTCTATGCTAGACTGAACAGACATACAAGTTTCTTGTCTACTTATTAGACCAACCTCACCCTCATTAGACAAATGAGGTAATAATGTGATACACCAATTTGGTGCTAATACTGACAGCCAATCGCGACCCAGTATAGCAAGACATGACACATTTCTATAATTACAGCAGACAATTTTGTACTCAACTTGCCATAACAAATACTAATATCACACTTCCCAATCACATCTAATAAGTGATTACCAACACCTTTTATAGTACCACAGTAGGGCAAAATTTTTGACAACAGCTGCAATTCTTTTGCAACATCATTACTCAAAATCGAAATAGAGCTCCCAGTATCAACCAGGAAATGCGCAGATTTACCATTAATAACAATATTCACAAATAATGAATCAGACTGAGACTTTGACACATTCACTGATACATTGACTCCGGTAACAACACAATTCACTCGCTGCTTATCACAGAATTCAGCTGTATGACCTTGACATTCACAATTGTAGCACAACCACTTATTAGCTAGACACTTCTCTGGAGTATGCCTGGAATAGCAATATCGGCACCTCTTCTTCTGACCTCCCTCTGAGCGTTGAGTAGGTGATGGCGAACGACCCCTGAATGGAGACCCTCGCCTCGGCAATGAACCCCTCCTTGGCTGGTATGAAGTTGACCTTACAGGAGAACGAAAGCTTTTCTTCACGGTATGACGTTCAAATGAAGCAGAACCATCAGACTTGGACGAAACCATTAAAGAGTCTGAACTCAGCCTCGTCGCCTCGTCGAATGTCATTTTGTCCTTCTCCGATAACAGACGACTCACCATAGACGTATTCAGTAGACCAGATACCAGCTTGTCACACAAAGCTTGATCAAGGAACGAGCCATAGTTGCACTTAGTAGCTAACCGCTTGATCTTGGAAATGTAGTCTTGTAATGATTCACCTACTTATTGCTTACGAGAATTGAATTTGTAACGCTCAGGTATAACCTTACTTATCTTTTTATACCTAGTACTCAAAGCCTGCACACACTGTTCATATGTAGCCTTTGCGAAATCTACCAGGGCTAACAAAGTTTTCAGCTCAGCATAAACGCCTGGATTCAGATTGACACAAAAATGACCTTCCTTTAGTTTGTTCTCCATGCCATTTATTAGAAAAAATAGCTCAAGTCTTTCCATGAAGGAATCAAAGTCCTCAATTCCCGGTTCAAACACTGGAGGTTTTGACATGATGACTGATAACCCCAAATTCAAACAAGTTCACCCGACATGGATACTACCGTAGACACATAGCACACGTTCGCCAGATATCCTCGTCACCAGATATTATGTTGAAGGATGCTGTCTACAAGAAGGACACTCAAATGTGAAAGACACTAGACTTTATTAATATTAGGCCAGATTGAAATACCTAAAAAACTGAGACCGAAAACATTGCCAATCGACCGGCTCGAACATAACCTCTCGACTGCCGTACCGTTCCACAGCGCGCAGGCTGCCTACATAACACACAGCGCGCAGGCTGCCAACATAACAACTTTAATTATTCTGTTACATTTATTTTTCTAGTTGACCTAGTTCAGCTCTATACTTCGCAAGTGCTGCGAGAGGAAAACCTTTGGTAAAGATATCAGCGGTTTGAAAATCTGTTGGGATATACTCAACTTTTAAAACACTATGTAAAACAAGGTCTCTCACAAAATTATAGATGATGTCAACATGTTTTAGTATTTTCTGATCCCATTTAATAAGTGAGTCTATACATGATTGATTATCTTCATAAATGATGATAGGCGTTACTACTTCAATTTTCAATTCATTTAACAGCTGTTGCAGCCACAACAATTCAGCAGTTGCTGAACCTTAAGATAAATACTCAGACTCTGTAGATGACAGAGCAACGGTTTGTTGTTTCCTAGAAGCCCACACAACAGAATCACCAAAAACTTGGAAGACATAACCAGAAACAGATTTCCTGTCTTCATGGTTTGCATAGTCAGCATCTGCATACCCAACTATGGCTGTATCATTTAAACCTCTAAATACCAAACAAAATGATTTAGTACCCTTGAGATAGCACAGAACCCGCTTCAAACCAGCCCACAATGCCTTGGTTGGTTTTGTTAGAAATTGGCTATAAAACCTGATGGAAGCTGCGATGTCTGGTCTGGTTGCGACACAGGCATACATCAGCCCACCAATTAAAGATCTGTACATTATATGTTCAATGGGTTCGGATGGTATATCACAAAATTTTTCAGTTGCCAAAGGGGTATCTATAATATTGGCTGTATTCATTTTGAATCTATCTTCTAATTTCTCTTTGCATGCCTCTTAGCTGAGATACATACTATTTCCCTGTCTTTGAATTTTAATGCCCAGAAAATAATTCAACTCTCCAAGATCTCTCATTTCCAATTCTTGCATAAAAATATTTTTCAAACTCTTAAGGGACAGTTCAACATTGCTTGCCACAATAAAATCATCTACATATAATTACTTACTAGAAGTCAATTGCAGATCCTGCTGATCTTACATACACACTTATCTGTAACACATTGCATGAACCCTATCTTGATAGTGAATGCATGAAACCTAGCGTTCCATTCCATTGGCACTTACTTTAACCCATACAGGGTTTTATTTAACTTGCATACTAAACCATCCTTAACTTTCATACCATCTGGAGGGATCATATTTATTTATTTATTTCATTACCACCGAAAACAGCACATATTGGCCTTTACATCGGGGTATTTTAACAATTAACAACGGACAAGCACAAACAACCATGTCCTGGGAAGTGAAAAATCCTCCCCAGGCGGGATTCGAACCCGCGACCTTTGGGTTAGCAGGCGAGGACGCTACCCCGCCGCCACCGAGGCCGACAAATAAATTTCTCCTACTAAAATTCCATTTAGAAATGCATTTTTCACGTCAAGTTGATGAACAAACAGATAATTATGATTAATGTTACTGAGTAATAAATTCAACAGATTCAGGCGAGATATCGTGGAAGTTCTTCATAATGTAAGAGAAACAATTGCACTTTTCCACAAAATGGTTTATTGCGTACAACGCGTTTCGGCTCACAGAGCCATCATCAGGTACAAGACCTGGTACATCAGGACAAGTCTTGTACCTGATGATGGCTCTGTGAGCCGAAACGCTTTGTACGCAATAAACCATTTTGTGGAAAAGTGCAATTGTTTCTCTTACATTATTACTGAGTAATATTCATAATGTAGATAGTCTTGCTACAGGAGCGTAGGTTTCCAAATAATCTACTCCCTTTTTCTTTGAACAACCTTTTACTACTAGCCTTGCATCTTATCTCCTTCACTGTTATGTTTTAGAGCAAACACCCACTTACTTTTTATAGGTTTTTTACCCCATTGTACATTTTACCAAATCCCATGTATTTTTTTAGCTCAAAGCATCCATCTCCTCCTGTATTGCTTTAAGCCATTCTTTTTTATCATATCTATCATCATATGACTCAGGTACACCATCTGCAAAGCCAACAGCATTAAACACCTAATTTGAATTTTCTTCTATTACCTTTATAGAGGGCGATTATACTTTTTCCCAATATAAAAGGTTAACAGACAGAATTCCACTCTAACTATACTCTCCTCCTTAATCACACCATCTCTCACTGCCAGTGTGGCATAGTCCTTCAGGTATTCTGGCTTTCTAGTTGCTCGGCTACTCCTCCTTGGCTCCTCTTGAATTGGGGTATTTCCTGCAACATTCTCAATCACATTTTCATTCTCAATTTCCTTCTCCCTATCTCCATCTACGTTTCCTCTTGTCACTGGGGTGTTACAGAATTAATTACTGGGAAATTTGGAATTCAGCCTTATTTTATACAATTAATTTTCACTGTGAATTTCACACAATTGTGTGTCCACTAGCGGGTGACTCCATTAAAGTTACTGCGCGGCCAGTTCCGCAGTTCTTTGAATTAGTCAAAGTAAACACCTTTGTGTTTAAAGTTTGGCTTTACCTCGTGGACAGTAGCGCTTAGCGTTCGCACACGGGTACTTTGGCATTGTATGCACGGTACCTGTGAAGACATCTCGCTCCTTAAAGCCTCCATAAAATTCACAGTGAGAGATGACGCCTGGGTAGCTTAACTGGCAGAGTACTCGGTGCGAAATCTGGGTTCGAATCCCAGTCCAGGCAAATTATTTTTTCACTGTGAATTTCACACAATTGTCTGTCCACTGGCGGGTGACTCCGTTAAAGTTGCTGCGCAGCCAGTTCCGCAATTCTTTGAATATAAATACTATATTCTTAGACTGTTTATGTAGAATTGTAAACATCCCTTCATCAATTGTCATTCTGCATCCCTTATCTTCTAACTTTGAGATTTACCCCAAATCACATTTTAAATTCTTTACCATCAAAACATTCAAATATTTGATACTAACCTGTTTTCCATTTATCAAGATTTTTCCTCTTACATCACCTATTTGTTCAGCTAAAATAAAATCTTTAGTTTTAGCAGTATAAATCTTTACAGGCTTGATTGGTCTGGTATTTTCTGCTGGAGTATTAGTGTGAATTAAATGGTCAGAAGCTCCAGAGTCAAGTATCCAGTCACTGTTGATAACAGTGTCGTCTGCTTCTACTTTACCATTCACATAACAGGCTTCTTTTTCAATATAAAAGCTATAGGCAACAGATTCTTTATTATTATGTAATACTACTGTTATCATAATTTCTTTCCATATAGTTTGCTTGAGTCTCACCTCTACCAGTATTATTTTAAAACTAAACCCATTGTTCTGATGATAGCCGGTACTGCCTTGCTGATGTTTTCCACTGTCACGGCCTGATGATGCGCTTAAAATCTTTTCTCTCAAATCAATCAAAATTATTTTCAAAAATATTTTGCTCAAATTTCACCTTAAAAACTCCCTTTTTAACCCACTAACCCCCCTCCCCACCTCCAACCAGCCTGAGATCTCCTAGATAGTCGTGCACACATGGAATGTTCCACTGACCTGTCCTTATGCTCCCTTTCCCACCCCCAACCCCAGGTCAGTGAGTCACGAGTGCACTGAGTAACACAAACTTTCCATTCCCACCTGAACCCCACCCCCCCAGGAAGGACATTACCTCTCCCACACCTAACTCTCCACAACTCATCCTCCCCAATCTACGTCACCCTCCATCTCTTTCCCTCCCCCCTAATCTTTGTGACTATATATTCTGTTCTGTGATATTTGTACCTGATGATGACGTACTACGTCGAAACCTAGGTCGTTTCCAATAAATACATGTGGAATTACAAAGCTATTGCTTCTCATTCAAAATGCTAAGCAAATTCCTTAAAAGTTTCGCCTGAGACAACGGAGTTCATCTTATTTGGCCACCCTCACAACACACTGACATCTGTGGGATATCTTGCCAGGACATTGTGATATCCCTGGGATATCCATATATGTTCTATGACCACAATGGGACGTCCATGGGATATCCAAATGTCCGCGCATATGATGTCTTCAAGAGATGTCCTTGGGATATCCCAGGATGTCTGACGGACGTCCCGTCAGGAAATTGAAACAAAATCAAGGGAGTTCGGAAGTCGGTAGGCAGCAGAGAAGCAGTGCAATAAAATGCCTTGCATCTACACTGGCACGTAATCTACACACCCTTGTTAATACAGTAAAATCTCCCTATAACGATTCGCTGGGACCGGAAAAATGACTCAGTTGTACGGAGGTTCGTAAGTAAGGAGGTTATGTGCGGGTTGCTTAGTCTCAGGGGCCACCGAGATTTCGTGTTGCTTTCTGACGCAACTCAAATTAATTTTGCATGCTAGTTTCGGTGGATATAAAAATAATTACTGTAATGCAGAATACGTGTCAGCATTTGTTTCATTACAATCGGCCCCGGCATTCCTGTATATTCGACCTCAATCTTAGGGTCGCATACTTTTCGCGCCGAGAATAGGGATGGAAATGACGCGCTTTTTGTAGTGCTATAAACTAAGGTTTTTCATCTGACAATAAGTCAAAAACTTATAAAATTAGAACCTCACGAAAAACAAAGCTTTGGTAACATTATCTCGGAACCCCCTCGCCCCCCACAACATACGAAGAGTTTCAGATTAAAAATTAAAAAAAATTGTGTTAGAAATCTCCTGACAAAAACTTCCAGGCATCGCTGCTTTTGTTACGTTCGCTGTTGAGTGATCCGTAAGGGGCTCAACAGCAATGATAACTTCTACGATGCAATGCAAATGACAACTTGCGACGGTAAAAATGTAGTCAATTTCTTCATACGTTAAATAAAAACTTATTAATAATGCTGCACATCGAAAAGTTACGAACTGAAGGAAAGAGTACAGGTTTTGCATTCAGGCCATTCATTGGTATCCTACTGACAAGGGGAGTACACGACAGTCGGGTGGCCAATCGAGCTCAAATTCTGAGATTCGGTAGTTCATGATTATTAATTCAATATGCCAAAGTGAGACGATGCACCTCTGGTAATTTTTAAATGCATTTAAAAATCGTAAAAAAGCTATGTAAGATCTGTAGAATGCCACTTCGAAAATGTCGTCGGTGGCCCAGTGGATAAGGCAGACTTTCTTGCCTTATCTGCCTTAATTGCCTTAAAAATATTCTTCATTGAAGTAAGGATGATCAGAGAACAGAATATGCAAATTTAAACAATAAAAACCTTGAAAAATGAAGTAAAAAAAGATTCCAGGAGTGGGGATCGAACTCAGGACCTTCCCTTTCGCAGTCGAATGCCTTATCCACTGGGCCACTGACACCATTTTCGAAGAGGCATTCTACAGAGCTTGCATAGCGCGACATGCTTTTTATGATTTTTAAATGAATTTTTCTCAAAAATTTACCAGAGGTTGGTCGTCTCGCTTCGGCATATTGAATTAACCCCTTCCCTTCCCTGACGAATTTTTTTGAGGAAATGGTTCCAAAAAGGATCATATTTTTTTATTGCATTTTTTAATTATTTATATGTTATAATGATGGGAAAACAAGTTTATTTTGAGCATTGAGCTTTTATTTATTAATAATTTCAATTTAAACCCTTATTGTTATAAATTGTCTAAAGTGAGAGAGATTCACTTCTACCTCAGCTAGAACAAGTATTTAAGCCAAAATATCTATATTTTTATTGAAAATTCTACAACCCTAACATATATCCAAAACGATTAGTACAAATTTTAATTATTTTCAGATTTTTTTGTGTGGTAAGTCCTAAAACATGGTGAGAGAGAGCATTACAACCACAGAGTTACATTGCAATCTGGGCAAAAATATCTGCTTTCCCTTCGAATAATTTTCCCGTGCACATCTCGATTTCTAGTACGTAAAAAGCACTTGCGTGTTGGGCTTGCCTTCTTATTAGTGGCTAGGATCAGCTCAGGAAAGTGCATTTCTAAGGGGCGGAGAGGGTGATGTGTTGCGGGTGGCCTACCCTGCTTCATGAGCCAAAAATTGGGGATGTACTCCTCAATAATTTTTTTCGATGAGGTCAAGTCTATTATTCAAATATGACTTCCTTCCACCTGTTCAAAATTTGGTTGATTTTTCAAATCTTATTCAGTTTTGGATTAGTACGTATTTCTGCGACATATTCCTCATTTTTGTGAAGTGTAAATTTTTCCAGATTTTTTTGCAAATCGGCGAATGACATCGTTTCCCAAAAAACGGCGTACACAGAATCCACCGTGTGGTCCAAAAATACTCTTTGTCAGGCTTTTATACAATGCTCTGCAGCATTATTAGCGCCAAGAAAACTCTTATTTCGGGAGCACTCCACGCCATTGTTCTCTGGAACCAGAGCGTTTTTCACGAAGACAGTGATCAGCATACCAATTTTTCTCATCAGTAATTAGTTATATAAATTCATAGCCGAAGAACAGTTGAAAAAACTGGAGTACACCACCATCTTCTTGAACTTGAATGATCATGAAGCTCTGAGATCTTGAGATCATGAATGAACTCTTCATGAAGCACTTTCTAAATTGAACCTTGCGGGTGCAGGAGGGGGAGCTTCGCTACTTTTCATTTCTCTCCATTGGTCGTCTTCAATAGGCTCACCTTCGCACTCGGCATCTAATATGGTGTGCTCGGAGAAGCTCGATTCAGATCCCGAAGTTTCTAAATTTTCTTTTTCCACCGCAACACCCTTTCACTCTCACTTTCTGTTGCAGAATGAATAAAGCAAAACAGTAAAAAAACACTGAGGTAACCGAAAATTGCTCTCAACCTCTAATCGCATAAAAACGGATTTCTGTGAAACGTTGATGGAGAAGGGACACTTGACATGAATGCTCAGGAGGAGAGTGAAGTACTAACGTATGTCTCCGTTGAAAATTTAGGATAAATTGAAATGATTTTATGTTGACATCCTTTGATAAAGGTAAAAGAATTTCAGGGGTACATTAGGAATATCCACGGAGATATTGACATAAGCTTGTATACCATACCTTCCCGAAGAGGATAAGACAAATTGGTGAGATTTAGAGAGAAGGGAGGGGTACCGAGAAAGATAGAAATCAGGGGGAATAATAACAAAGGCGGAGTCTACCTGCTCAAAGTCTTGCTAAATGCACGTCTGAGGGAAAATATGCCCTTTCCTTATGTGCATATTCTTCGCTTTCAAAGATTACCGCAAAACAAGCACATGAGATCGTAAAGCAATGAGGATGAAGGCATTCTTTTCCACAGAAGATCTTTCCCATTCATAAGGGTCCGCTGTCCCACTTGAGTGAAGAAATTATGGCTCTATTATGACAGGCACCAAGCAGGGTTGGAAAGCGACCGCACGCCCAACCATTTTCCTGGGGCTTCCCAGACGGACAATGCACTCTTGGCGGCGCCCCTTATCTATTGTCCCTTTTTTCTCGGGTGACCTTGGAAGAAAGAGGGCTGAAGAGTAGTACATGAGCGCGAGAGGAAACCTGAACGCAATGTAATGAACGGGAGAACAAGCCACTGCCACTTTTCTGAACATTTTTTGAACTACATGCTGTCAAGAGATTTCTTCCGATTTTTCCCGAAAAATTACATTTACGGGGGTTGGATATAAGATGACTATCATCGTCTAAATCTCAACCTCTAAAAGCCGTTTGTTGCATAAGTGGAAGCCACAAGAGACTGAAAGGTCTGAGAAATCACGAGTTTCACGTCTACACGGCAGATTTTATTTTACTGCAACACCGCATTCGAAGGACAGGAAAGGAAGGCTAAGTATTTGAGAAATTTGCTGTAATAGGTATGCATAAGTTCAACGATTCTTTCTACTCCCAAACAATGTATTACTAGAGCATGAATATATCTAGACTAACCATGCGAAAACACACTTCACTAGTCATAGCTTTATCCGAATATTCCTTTATCCTGTATTCGCTTTTTATATGGCTGGTTGCATAACACCCCCTGCCACACGCCTGTGGTGCAGTTTACGGGTAGGTAGGTACGTAATGTATTGTTTAGAAGCGATTGTAAGGGGTTATTTTTATTTTTCCTAATACATAGTATCACCGTTACGAGTGTATATCGCGCGACTGTTATTTTTGCATCCGGCCAGTCGCCATGAATGTCGGAATCAATTATATTTAGCGTTTTGAACCCAAAAATAAAAACAAATGCAATATTTTTGTAAATGTAATAACATTTGTAATATACCGCATTCAAATGTAATTTGAATGCGGTGTACATGCATTGATATTACGCCTATATGTATGAATTCGATACCAGATAAATTTATCTAAAACAAGAGCAGATAATGCGCTAAATCTCACGTGTAATGGTCCCAATACCAAGGTAAAAATTACGAAAATTATGACGCAATTCCATACGCTAATGCAACGAAATAAGTCTCAATAACTGGCTAAAAATGAGCCAGTGTGTCCGCAAACGCCATCTGCTGCCTAGATATAGAATTTCTACGAAGGGGACGAGATTATTCGTCTTCGGAAGCTAGGAAGTCGAAAGAGCGGCCTTGGACGAGTTAACTTGTCCCTGACGCGATTTGACTCACCTGGTTAGGACGAGTTAACTCGTCCTTGTCAGGGAAGGGGTTAATAATCATGAACTACTGAATCTGAGAATTTGAGCTCGATTGGCCACCTGATGGTCATGTACACCCCTTGCGAGAGCTACATTTTCAACAGAAAAAAATCACCCAAACATTGTCACTGTGCAGAGAAACGCCAAACATTATTCCAATATCGATGGTAATATTACCTATAAATGCGGGAAAAAATTGTTTCTGTCTACAAAATTTGTTTAAAAGAGGTAACTTCCATGTTTGGTCCCACGTGCAGACTTCGTTCTACGGAGGTTTCATAATTATAGAGGTTCGTTACAGGAGGTTTTTTTGCATGCATTGTGCATGTGAATGTCCTGGGACCGGGGCCATGAATTCGTAATAGGGAGGTTTTCGAAATATGGAGGTTCGTAATAGGGAGGTTTTTACTGTACATATATAATGAGTTGGCACACTCTTGCTGCCTAATAAGATGGCACTCCCTTGTCCTCTCCATTGACTCTTCCCTGTTCTCTCAAAATAAAAAATGATAATTCATATTTAAATAATATTAATGTATTATAATGCGATGGCATGCTGAAGTATATTAAATTATCCTACCTTGTACCTACCTAACGACATTGTATCTATCTCGCATGACCAACTACCCGATGGCTCTACGTGCATATTTTCGCACCCCACATTGATATGCCAGCATTGGGAAAGTCATATACATCTGGCCACATCCGTGGGTTAATGTAACTTCGAGAACTAATTATTAAATGGCAATTCCGTGATAGTTTGAGGAAATACGATCACATTACGATAACAGTTATTGGCATTTATTAATTGTAACCTATATTACCACATAGTACGAATGTATATACAATATTACGGAGAAAAAACACGATTTTTCCATCTAAATCTTTTCCGGCTAATGCTTAGAATGGATAGTTCTCAGGTTTCCAGCCGGGTAATAGTGTTAGACTGCACCGACGTTTCAATGGCATAGTCTGCCATCTTCTTCAGGGTGAATTCATCTTGAAGGCGATGGCAGACTACGCCATTGAAACGTCGGTGGAGTTTAACACCATTACCCGGCTGGAAACCCAAAAACTATTCATCCTAAGATTTTTCCAATTCCCTCACGTTTGCTTTAAGAAAATTTAGCGTGTTAGGTCTACAACTTTCAAAAATTACCCTAACCTTTGTGTGTGGAGATCTACATTTATGTAATTAAAAAATTTGTATTAAGTATGGAATTGTGTGCATAGCACGTATAAAGCAATGATTACAGACATCATCAGAAATAGAGACACAACAAAAATCATTTACATGCTTGTGGTGATGAAATATCTCGGAGAATTCCATGGGACGTATTCAAGATATAAGGATTATGATGCAAATTTTCAATAGATATCAACTATAAGTTAATTTCAGAGGCGATCCACGCATGAAAAGGATAAACATACATTAGAACGTAAAAAAATATCTAAAATACGATAATTCCGATAGGATATTTCAGGGATGTCTTAGAGATATCTGGGACATCAGCGGGATATCCCAGGGATGTCTTGTGCAGTATGGGCAGTTTCTTAGATTTATATGGGCAGTTTCTCATATTTATTTTAGGTCACCAGCTGTCCTTGAGAAAATTGGAGAGGGTGTTTTCTCTGAAGTCTTTGGATGTCTAGATCACAGAGGTACACGCAGTGTTTGGAAAGTTCAGCCGTTTGAGGGTGATCTGATTTTCAATGGTGAGGAACAGAAAAAGACTGCAGACATTTTGTCAGAAATTTTAATAACAAGGTATGTGAGAATATACTCCTAATGTGCTTTCCTTGTAGAAATATTCCTTTGTGAGTGCATTGTTGTTTAGAATTCCATCCATTTTTGTGCCACTGATCTACCGTGACATGCGGTAGTCATTATTGTATACCAAGGTGTATGCAACTCTGAGAAATGGTGTACATTTGTTGATAAATGGTCGTGAAATGGAAGAAATGCCAAGAAGTGGCTGAAATGGATATATATGTAAATGGTCAGGAATGGAAGAAATGCAGTGAAATGGCCAGAATTGTTAGGAAATAGGCTAGAAATGGTTGCAATGGATATAAATGTTTGTAATGGATATAAATTGTCGGGAATTGAAGAAAATGTTGTAAATGGACAGAAATACTCAGAAATGGACAGAAATAGACAGGTGATGGTTGAAATAGAAAAAATGATGAGAAATGTGTAGTAGAAATACCGCTAAATGAAAGAAATGGGTCAAAATGGGAGGACATTTTAAGAAATTGGATGTATGAAAATTCACAAAGTAATGAAAATAACAACTAAAGACCAAACTAGTGAGGGATTGTTGTGGGTAGATGGGAATGCTATCAGAATGGTGCGGATAGTGTTGAAAATGGCTAAAATATCCAAACATTGATAAGAAAATGGTTAAAATGACCAAGCTCTCGATGAATTGAAGGTGAATTAGAGAGTGGATCGGCTTTTATACAGCAAAAAAAGTGAGGTGGTGTGGGCTGGAGAGTAGGCTCAAACAATTAGTTTTTGGTCCTGAGTTATAGTCAGGATTTTACTGCGTATATTAATAATAGTGATTGCTGGGTAAATCCTGCTTAAGAAAGAGTTCAGGAAAATGATACGTGATGGATTCGGTGTTCGAAGACACTGAGAACATAAACTCAAAAGGAAGTCTTTTATTTTCCAGAACTTCAAAGATAACTGGATATAAAAGTACAGGTACTCTTGAAAATATACATTTCAATATGTAAAAAAAAATGAACTAACTTTGGCTAAGAAAGCCAGATGAAAAAAAAATAATATTAATGGGGGAAATACCCATCGAAATGATCGTTTTAAAAATATCTATAAATGTTGCCAAATTATACAGTTTTCAACCTAATATATAGTCCAGTCAATGTCAAACCCCTTGTTGTAGAGGACATGGAACATGACAGAGGCCAAACTTTAGGAATTTTTGGAGTTGATAGGTGGTAAACATACTAATAGTCCCCGGACCTAAGAGGTGTGTGGGGGGTAGGGTCCCTTTTTTGTTTTTTTGCTCATATATTTAAAATGGTGCATAAATATTACTGGTTCTAGAATTGAAGCTGACAAATTGTTAGACAAAATAATTTCTTATTCATTTATTTCTATTCCTCATAGTTATCGAGATATTTGTTAGCGGTAATTGTAAATTTTTGAAAGACACTTAATTTCCTCACGTTTTTTGACAAACTTTTCCTTCTAGAGGCTCAGTCTTTAGTTTTACACCAAAGTCTTTGAGGGCATTGTTATAGAGAATTACATTATCTTTAAAATGAGACATCATTTAATGTTTTATCTTCAACTGATAAATAGTTACAGCAATTTGAAATTTCTAGGGAAATTCCAGAATTTGGTAAGGAAACCGCACATCACTCTTTCCCGTTTTTCTAGGGTTATGTATTGGTAATATAGCTATATGTTGAGTTAATATACATAAATGGTAAGGAAATGTGTTTAATGAACTAAATACTCAGTAGGCTGATGTATATGTACTCACTTTTTTACACTATGCGCATAAATGTTGAAGTACATAAGCCTCACAGTGGTCCCAAATTGAAACCTCCAAATGTCACAATTTTAGAGGCTGGTACTTACTTTTGTTTTCTCATTGACATTTTGATGTTCTGATTATTTCTTTAATTTTTCCAGTAATGATGATAATACTTTTAGCTTTACAAACTTGAATCGAAAATTGTATAATTTGGCAGTATGCATTGGAGTTAAAAAAACAACAGTTTTTAATGGGTACTTCCGACCTCAAAAAATACATTACATTCCAGGGACTTGACTCAGGATCTGAGGAGAGTACTTCATGAATTTGATTTACTTGCTCCAAGAGAGAATAAGATAGACCTAATCCATTTCTATGTCTTACAGAAGTAAACTAAATGTATTACCAATGATATGCTACTACACATATGTATACTCTAAAATGGAATTTCTCACTGATAACTTGTTGACAAAACTGGACAAACTGCATTCTTTGTGACTCTTTACAAATCCGATGAATCCTGTCCTTGCAGTTGATTCATGCATGGTCATTGGTGAATAAACTATGTAACCTCTTTTCACAATGCTTTATACCATCAATAGGAATGTCCTAGATTTATTATTTTATTTGCTGTGCCAATTTTCAATTGTGATCAGTTGGCATACTTAATTTTTTCAGGTACTTTGATTCTGATAAAAATCCCATGAAATAATTTTAAATATGTATGTGTTTTGTGACTGTGGAAAGATATATTGTAGCCGCTGTGTATTAATTAAAAGGATAAGAAATATTTAGTATCAGTACTGCTTACACAAACTTTTATATGGTGTTTCCGTTTGCAGCTCTCTGAGTGACTTAAGAAGAGGAGAAAAATTAATGACTGAATGTTTTGTGATGGCTTTGGATTTCAAGTGTGTGCACTGTCCATTTCCTAAGGTGCTGCTTGACTGTTGGAAGGAGTATGATGAAAAAAAAGGTATGACTTATTTTTGTGAAGGCTGCATTCTAGGGTTCTTGCATATTTTGTTGATTAGTGACAACAGGTTTACCAGTGTTACAGCTGGTGTCTAGAGTCTGGTCTCTCTGGCCACTATGGTCACTCATAAATGTGATATTTAATACCCTAAATTTTAATAGTTCTTAATTCCTCTCAGCTGGGCTCAAGGTAGCTGATGCACATAAGATTGGCTGTTCAGAGTCATCGATTTTATGGCATAATACTGCCCCTACTCCATAAGGAGATGCGTCTGTGACCAAATGCAAGGGTAGATTGGGGTTCAAGTATACCAAAATATTTTTTTGCTGGAATAACTCCTTGCTTTTCCGAAAGGCTGACTCTTCAGCAAGTGACCATGAAAATGCCATACCTTTCTCATTTAGCTTATGCAAGGGCCTCAAGACTGTGGATGCCATCAGGATAAATTTTCCATAAAAACTTATCATGCACAAATATGATTTCACTTTCTGTAAATTTGTGGGGCTGGGGCAGTTCAAGATAGCGTTTAACTTCCCTTCAGTTGGCCTAATGCCTGAACCATCAATCGTGTGCCCTAAATATTCAATACCGGATTTGAAAAGACGAGACAAGACTGCACATCTTGTCCTGAGAGTGTTGGAAACTTTTCCCTTAAATTACGACGTCATCAACATTGGACACCTTCTAAGACCTGCAGCTCTGAATTTATGACAGATTGTGAAATATCTGGGGCACTAGAGCAGACCAAAAAAAGTAAAAGTAAAAATTTTCGAGTCGGGCAAGACTTATTCGGTGCTACGGCGTGAGACAAGAATTTTGATACCCGGGTCGACCCGATCAAACCAAACCGGGAAAAGGTCCCGCACAGCACTTGAATATTTAATCTAGTTAATCATAAAAATGAGAGGGATGGTGCACTGTCAGGTACCGAAATATCGTTCAGTCAGTAAATTTCACTAAAAAAAATGTGTGTAAAATGGTCTATTTAACACCAGGACAACGGGAGTTTCACACTACCTAGAAGGACGGACAGGGGTCATTTTGACCCATTAAGTTTTTTAGCATCAATCAGCTACCTTTTTCTCCCGGTACTTTATTTTTTTCACAAATGACATTAAGAAGATCTTATCTACACATTATTATCAATAAAAATTATTTTTACTAGTTAATTGTTTATAATAAAAGTAGTTCAGTTGATCTTCTTCAGCAGTGCTCATATTAGGCTATTCTCTAGGATAACTTATGAAAATAAAGACACCTGACTGAATATTGTGCATATTTAGATAACTATCCTTTTATTTGATAAATACTAATTTTACAATACCTTTTTCAAATAAAAAATATGCATAAAATTACATCCATACACAGATATTTACATGTGCATATACATATTTGGAAAGGTGTAAAATCACACTTTTTTGCACAATTTACACATATAGTTATTTTTCAGCACATTTTCCATAAACACTTATATTGCATTGAGGACATACATTGGCAGTTTTCTTTGTGCAATTTTTCAAAATTTGACAATGTTTTCTTTTCTGACCCTTTGGGGTAGTGGCGTGCGCTTCTCGGGAAGATGAGGATTTTGTTCCAATTAGCATCCCACCACTTCTTCAACCAGTCTTTGAATATACTTCTTTCTACTTATTTTGCTATTTGTCACTTCTATCTTGCTATTTTTGATTTGTTATTCGTCACTTCTGCTATCTGCCTGGTAGCCATATTCCTTTCCGGGAAAACCCCCTGGTCCTAGAGTACGTGAATGATGCACGTCGCCAGCCACTACGGTATGGATCTAGTACATGGTCACCTGCGATAAAAGAAGCCGAAGACAGAAAGAAAGCACACGGAAGGTTTGGTGAGTTTTTCGGCATCCGGAAAATGTACCCACTAATTCTAGAAGGGACAGAAGCAATAGGCTTTTCTGTTCTCGTAAGAGCCAAAACTCTTTCCTCCTCTGTTTTGCATCCCACAGAGTGATTTCCCTAAAGCAAAATAATAGAGGATTCGGAAATTATTTTACAACTTGAAAATGGAACATCCTCTAGACGGCTTTCAGAGGTAGTGTGCCGACACTTCAGCGACAAAATAGGTCTGGGCAAATGTGCTTATCTCTAGTTAGAGGTCAAAACAATTTGACGAACAATGGTCAGGACTAAACTTTTCAATTGTCGCACCACTGGCCGCTGTAACCTCTCCTTCTGGGAATGGAAGCAATGCTGATAACATTCATATCATATACCTGTTATATTTTATGCTACATATTTTAATAATGAAAACAATAATAATGTATACAATGGCAGAATGAAAGTGACATATTTTCAATCCTATTCCTCTGGCGATTTCAATTGTAAGTCAAATTCAAAGATGATTTGAATGTAAAAAAATTCCGTAATTTTGGTTAGCCGTGACCAGAAGAGCTCCGCTATCGACAAATGGCATTAAAATGAAATATAAAGGATTCAAGTACCGATCAAAATGTGCGCTGATATATTTTACCTGATGTAAATAATTATCAGTGATCTATGGGAGAAGAAAATGGTGAGAAAACTTGACTTTAATACAGAAAGAATTAATGGGTAAAAATGGCCCATAGCTGTCCTTCTAGGTATGACATCAATTAAAACATTAAACAACAACAACTACGAAATTTTCTTTCCATATTAGTGAAATATAAGCCAAAATACACAGTCACAAAGTTTAAAATGAATCTAATCACTACTAAGTAGTTAAATTTGATTTTGAACATGTGTTATGGGACAAAATGACCCATCCCATCCTTCTAGTGTTAAGGAGGGAAAAAATAAACCAAGTTCGTATCTCAAAGAAAGAATGATAAATAAAAAAGTGTTGCCTATTTTACAGGGGTAAATAAAACTTTTTGAAAGTAATTCACAGCAAAAACAAGATCAAAGTTTATTCACTTTTCTATCATTTGCAACTGTTAAGAGTTGACGTTGAAATTTAGTTACCTCTGTCTCATTAACAATTTTGATGTTTTTCACAACACTAACTGTAATTCCTTTGTGGAAATCCTGATCAATTCTCCACAAGTTCGGGTCTTTATCTATAAAACTCAGTGAAATACCAGTTGCATTGAAAAATTTGTTAGATTGTTTTGTGGCAAAGTCCTGAGCTGTAACTGGAGAACAGAATCATCAAGTACAACCAGTGACGTAGCCAGGATTTTGGTTTGGGGGGGACTTAATCTGAAGCCTGGGGGGGGGAGTCCTCTCTTGGTACAATTTTATTCGTTGTTGCAGTTTATTTATGACTACTTCTTTTATAGAAAACTGCTTTCTTCTTACCTTTTTCCCCTCTCGAACCCTTGTATTTTTCATCCAATATAATACATGGTAAAACTAAACTAACAATATGATTTGAAATTTCAGGAGGGCTGAAGCCTCTCAAGCCCCTCCCCCCTGGCTACGTGCCTGAGTTCGACCTGGGTGCAATTTATTACTTCTTTCTCTCCAGCCCATTCACGAAGAGCCTCGACCATACCCGATTTTAGCTCCAAAGGCACTTCATCATCAAGCAAGGTAAAGCAGACCAGTTTTGGTGACAAATACCATAAGTGAGACGCAAACTTCTCCTAAGCTGCCAGACAATACGACCCTAATCTGCGGTTCCTGTACAGAGCCTGGAGGAAAAGAAGGTCGTTTCATGGAGCCTGGGGCACAAGGGAATTGTGAAACCATTTATAAACATACACTCTGCAGACAAAGATATTCAGCTTTAGCAGCCTGCTGTCATCGTGGGTGGACAACTTCAGCTGCTGTCCGAACATCCACGTCTTAAATGCATAAATGGTTGTGGCCATCCAATGTGCCTTGCTGAGGGCCTCCAGCTTCCTCTTGCCCTTGTCTGAGGGACGTTTGAGTTTTTCTTGTCCCTGAAGGCGTTTAAGCTTCTTCTGTTTCTTTTGTGCCCACTTAGCATCTACTCATAATAAGCCCTGTCTTCTTCTACTTCAATACGTGCATTTAATTTTCCAATGTCAAACAGCCGGTCTTAAGACTCAATAAATCTCTCCCTGTGTGCATTTGATAGCCGGCTCTTAGACCGCTTTAACTCAACCCACTCCATGAATTTTCACCAATTTATCCACCACACATTTAATACCTACTGTCGGAAGGCAGCCACGCTCCCAGAACGGAAAAAGGTCCTGTACTGCACGCTGACTTGCCTCTCTGATGGACACTACTGGTGGTTTGTGCAAGTGCAGCACGAACTGAAGCACACTGCGTAATGTTGGGAGCTTGTTTTCCCCACATATTTTCGATGTTTCGCACCCTTTAAGCCAAATTGACGGTGCAGATCTTGTCTTCGGTGACTTGGTGACAACATACACATCATAACACGGTTGTAACAGCACACTATTCTTACTTTCGGCAAGAGACTTCAAGGTATTAATTCAAATACAAAAACAAACTTCAGACAAGTTACGACTGGTTCACGGGAAAAATGCTTAATAAGTATTTTTTCCCTCCTCATGCATATAAAATATTTACCTTTATGATATATAAAGATGACAACATTTTTTTGAGCCAATAGCCAGCAATAGTTCTAATATTTCCATGACAGTATATACATACTTCGTCAAAAAATTGTGAATGTATACAATGTAGCATGTTTAGTCTCATCCTTACATACATTGAATTACTTGTTCATAATGAATAAAAACACTTGTTCATTTCTTTGGAACGACGTGTTCCACCACTCTGTGGCATAATCATGTGCACTCATGATTATGCCACAGTTTGGGGAAACGTATTGTATTGAAGAAATAAATCTGTGGAAAATTACCAAGTGTTTTTATTCATTATGAATATCGAGAACTTCCTCCATATCCAGCCTGAAAAACTTATATTTATTGAATTACTTGACTAATTTTGACTCATTGTTCGACTAATTGTTCAAAAACATGCAATTGGTATGCAGGGAAATATTATAAATCACGAAAAATCATTGACGGCCAAATTGCCATCGGCGCGAGCGGAAGTGTTACACTGGAGGTTGCAAGCGGATTGCAAAGTTAAACTAGACGAGTGATCTAAAAAGGAACTGTACCCCTGGAGGGTAGGCGATATATATTTTTTTTTGAGATGCAATCTTGATTTATTTTTTCCCTACTTAAATAGGCCATTCTGCACACATTCTGTTTAATGAAATTTTCTGTTCAAACGATATTTCAGCTCCTGACAGCGCATCATTGCCCTCATTTCTATGATTAGCTAGATTAAATATTCAAGCGCCATGCAGGACATTTTCCCATGGTCTGATCGGGTCAACCCGGGTATCAAAATTCTTATCTCGGGCCGTAGCACTGAATAGAACTTACCCGACTTGAAAATTTTGACTTTTACTTTTTTTGGTCCGCTCTACTGGGGAACTAGATAAACCATATGGCAACCAGTGAATTTTGTATTGGCCAAAAATTGTATTGACTTCTAGGGCTTCTTTCGATTCATCTGAGAGATGAAGCTGCATAAATGCCCTGCTCAGATCTAGGGTGACAAACACTTTCCCTCCAGATAACCCACTCAACACATCATCCAACATGGGAAGAGGGTATTGATCCCATTCAATTATCGTATTTTCCCTACCTTTATAGTCTATGCATAACCTGAGTTCTCCATTTTCATTTGGGACTACAACCAAGGGACTAGCCCACTGTGAATACCTGATGGGCTCAAAGATGCCATGTTCTACCAAATTGTCAATTTCCTTCTTCACCTGGTCTCTAATCTTGAAAGGCACATCATATGCCTTCCAAAAAATGGGAGCCGAGCCTGGCTTCAGCACTATGTGCGCCTTGAAATCATTGATTTCGCCTGTCGGTTCCCATCAAATACCAATGGGTAATGCCAATTGAAATTAATTAAGGAATCTAAATGGTTCACCGATAAGGTATCCCTCCAATTTTGCTGTAACACATCTAACCAGGCCCTCCCCAACAGAGGAAACTTCAATTCTGAATTAATCACCACCAATCTCTACTGAAACATGCATTCCTCTTTCCCCTTTTAGGCCCACACCTGACCTAAATCTCAGCATGCCCTTTTATTCCCAGCTCTGACCCTGAAGCAGATTTTAGTCTCAACCTGGCACTTGTTCAAAGTAAGCTGTGGGAATAGCAATTTGAACTGAGTGAAACCCATGACTGTGACTGATGCCCCACTATCTAATCTATTTCGAACACTATATCAACTCCCTCAATATCCAATATACATTTACATATTGCCGGGCTCAAAACTTCACCCACTTCACCTGCGGAATGTATTCCGTTGATCCGTTTGTGTTCGGGAGGGGGGGTGCTGGCAGCCACCACTTCCTCATCGTTGGTACTGGTGCCATCTACCTCATGGATTGCTGCATGGCTTGTTCTGCACAGCTTGATGATGTGGCCCCTCTTTCTTCAGTGTCGGCACTCCCACGTACACACCGTGCACGAATTAGGACTATGGTTCCGCCCACACCGCCAACAGCGAGGTTGATTTTGAGGCCTGCCTCCCCGTTGTCCTCTGCTCCTTCCCGGTCTCGGTGCCTGGGCCTCCATACATATCCCCTCCGGTGTTGCTGCTAGAGTAGGAACAGCTGGGTGCAGCAACAGTGCTTGGGACTCTGTGCCTGGACGAGAACACAAGCCCTCTCGAAGGTTAGCTCCGGCTCCATTATGAGTCTCTTTTGTATGATTCGGAAGACTGACTGCAATAAGCCAATCCCGTAGTGCCTTGTTCAGAAAATTTTTGAAATCTCAAAATCGCTTTATGGCTGAAAATGATGATCAAGGACGGACACTAATTCTGAATAGGTCTTCACTGGTTTCACCGGGTTTAGCAGATTCCTTAATATTAAGTCTCTGTAACCCCCACCTTTGTCTCCTTGCATGTTACCTTAGATATTATTTTAATTATCATATATAAACAACATGCAGACAACACTTATGCTTAAAAAATTATCTTTTAATTTTATAAAGGTCGATTGGGCCCAATTTACAGAATGTTCAAAACCTCTTGCTATTTGTACAATGAATACAATTAAATTTTTATGTAGCACTTATCGTTATCCTGTTCTTTATTTCCCAACTCTCGTGGTCCTAGCGGAGATCTGTTTCTCCGGCCCGCAGTGCGTCTGCCGCTACCGCCATGATTCCCTCCGTTTCGTCCTTTCTCTTGGCTTCTTTCAGCTTTCCTTACTGAGAACTGGCGCTTAAACTCCTCCCGTCACCTTTTGACAAACCGACACTATTTCACACACACTTTTATTTCCTTTTATCCTTCTCCTTTTGCCTTTTACTCGTTCGAACTCCTTTCTGTTTCCACCATATCACTCTCTCTCCCCGCATCCCTAGTTCCGACCTTTGTTGCCTTGTTTTCTTTTTCGATGCTCTTAACTTATTTATTTGCGCCCTAACTACGCATTGTTATCTTATTTATTTATTTACCAGGTGTTAGGTTATATCTCCGACCCCACCAGTGTTATGAATAGTGGCACTTTCTTGTCATCCGCTACATCATTCTCCCGGAAGAACTGCTCCACTCTCTCCACGTAGGAGGCAAACTCTTCTTTCACGGGATTAAACTCCCACACGTGGCAGATCATAATTGACACGCGACTATTTCACTGAGAAGTCTTTATCCTCGTCGCCAGATGTTGTGACTTAAGAACACACATGTTCGGAGAAACACATTTTATTTAGATCTGCAATTTTACAAGTAGTGATGACAGTGGATATTTTTCAATGGCACTCACATGCCATTGTCACAACCCATGCACTTATTCCTGTCTGCCCCTGTGTCACTGTCCGACCAGCATTCCTCCAATATCTATGAATATATCAAAGTACGGCTGTCATGGTGGCCCTTCAAAATACTGGTCACTCACATCAGGGATTGACCAATGTATCAGTAAAAATGACACACTAATATCATTGTCAACCTTTCAATTTAAGAAAGGAAAAAAGTAATTTACTTCTACATTTCTTTATTCATTCAAAATACAGTCAACTCTCGATTATCTGGCTTCCGATTATCCGGTTTGCGGATTATCTGTGCTATTTCCTCATCCCTACACTTAAAAGTTTGAAAAATACTCCAATGGTAAAATTAAATAAATTCTTTGAAAGTTCGATGTATCTATGAAGAATTGCAAGTTTGTAAATGTGTCTTTTTAGGTTAACTTTTTAATTTAATCACAATATTATGGAAATTGTTTGCTTCATTTAAGAATTATGAAAACTCAGTCGCATCTGCTTCTGAAAGTATTTATCCGTTCTTTCCCATTACCCTTTGCCACTGAATATTAACTATCTTCCTAAAACGAACAAAATAGTAAATATACAATGGAAATAATTTCAAATAAACTACATACTTTTAAATAAACTAACTTATACTATACTTAAAAATAACTACTTATTGTTCCGTATGTTCTTACTTTTCGGCCTGAATTAATAAATACAAAACAGTATCAGTGCTCTCTGGTCATTATTCGCTGTTGATCAGTCATTTGTTTTTACCCAGTTATATTGTGCCAGTTCATTCATGTGGAAATCTCAATAACTTCAAAGCATTTGTTACTGTAGTTCTGCGACAAAGCTGATGGAAAGGCAGAAAAGCAGAAGAAAATTGCCCTTTCCATCACTAATAAACTAGAATTTATTACAAGAAATGAAAAATGAGAGACTCCGCTTATACTGGTAAAAGAATATGATGTGGCATTACAAACAGTTCGGGATATAATTAAGAATAAAAGTAAGTTGATGAAGTGCGCTGCAACCTCGGACAGTGGTTTGGGACCCTCAAAGGGTAAGACTATGAAATGATCAACCTTTCAAGATTTAGACTCCGCCATGCTTCTTTGGTCCAATGAGAAATGGTCAAGTGGCTCAGGCCCCATGTGCGCACTGCAGGCTAAACTTTTTCACGAGTCTCTAGGGAAAGAAGGGGATTTTAAAGCTTCTGGGTGGTTGACGAGATTCAAGCAGCCACATGGAATTCGTGAAATTGCATGAAATTCGTGAGAGAGCGATTGAGTGGCAATATTTCAGCCGCTGATGCTTTTCGCTTGGAGTTCACAAAATACGTAAAGGAAGAAGATTGGCACCCTCACAGAAGCTCTGGCAAGTGTTGAAACTTTGCTGGATTACATGCGACAAAATTATTTAGACTATTGCGACGTAATCTCAGCCAGAAAAATAAGAACTGCAATGAAAGAAAACATGAAGAAATCAAGTAAACAGCAAAAAATAACTTGTTATTTCAGAGATTCACAATAAAATAATGTGCTCTATTCTGATATTCACTTTGATAATGATTTGTACATGTACTTCAAATACCCAAGATATACTATTGTTTTTTATGATCTATATGGTCAAGTTAAGCACCCATTATCTTTTGCTTCAAGCATTAGAAACTATTTATTAGAATAGAAAAAAATTATACATGAATGTTGAAGATTTCACGATATTCGAAATAAACAAACCGGAAAATTAGCGTTTCGTGATTCACTTGTTTTCTGGTCGTAACACCTGCAGTCAATTGTAATGCGAAATATTTGTACTCCTACTAATGCCGAATCTATATATTATATCACATATATTTTTCAGAGGCTCACAATATAACAATGTTTATAATAATATTAATAACTTTATTGGCCCTGTAGGTCTACATAAAGACATAAGGCAAGTCAAGTTTATGAATATAAGGAAGGGTAAAATATAACATACAGGTGAAATATAAGTACATACAGAAAGTACATGGTGCGTTATATATGATAGTGAATACAAGAAGATGATATCGCATTTTTCCCCTGTTATAATATTATCACATTAACAATACATTTATATACAATATACCATGACATATTACATTAATATAAAATAAAAGAGTTGAGTAGCAATTTTGACAATCAATTTAGGTATTCTGATACTGAATAGTATAGATTATTTGTTAGGTATGTTTTTACTTTATTCCTGAAAATACTTTCTTTATTTGTATTATATATCACTTCGATGTCATACATTTACTGAAAATAAGCAAGATGTCAGTTTTTTATTATCTACGTGGTCATGCTAAGTAAGTACCCATTATGTTGTGTTTCAAGCATTAGAAGCTATAAATTTATAAATGTTTACAATATTATTATATTTCGAAATAATAGTAATGTTTAGTATTTCATTAGTTGTCTTGGAGTAACCGCTGCAGTCTGTTATGTGAAATAGTTTCCATCATACGAAGTGAAATGTTGATATTACGACCACATTTTCCATGTTTTTCGGTTATCCGTGTTTTTCGATTATCCGTGCCTTGTCGTGCATCCATTAGCACGAATAATCAAGAGTTGACTGTATTTATCTTTTTCTTCATCATCGATAAATGAATGAGAAGGGCAGGTTTAAGCAACATATAATGATTAGAGATATGTACAAGTATATCGCAACTGCTATAAATAGGAAATAGTTTTTTTGTTGTTTTTTTTTTCATTTTTGATGTTTTTGGTAGCTAGGATCACAGATTTATCAAATTTCGCGACTGTTATTAGTTCAAATTAATATTTTTTATGTTTTTTCTTATTTATCAATGTTTTGGGTACTTATTACCACAAAGTCATCAAATTTAAATCTGCGATAAAGCGGGAATATGCGATAAAATGAAATAACAGTGATATATTTGTGATTTTACTTAATTCTGAGTATGTAACGGTGAAATTATTGCATGCAAAAATATTAAACAAATAAAATAGTACAAATAAAATAAAATAGTATACAAAATAAAATCAATGCCTTGATGAAATATTTTGATGAAATATCAAAAATGATTGCTTCGTAGTACATTGTTACAAATCTTGCCACTCACAAGCAGCACTAGAGTTCTGCCGCGTTGAAATGGTCCTGCACAAAAATGTATAGCCCTCCGCCCTAAGTTAAAGTTAAAAATGTACTGTGAGCTACTTAATGGGAAGGTAGGATTCTGAACATTTACAATCCATATTATTCCTCTAATTATTGTATAATAAGATACTTGTAGGATATTATTACGTGTTTTTATATTGTAGCATAACTTTGCAAAATCACATGTTTTTCCATTTTTTTGCTGCCTATAGTAATTGAAATTCGCTAAAACATAATAGACACTACAAAGTGTGATTAAGTAAAATTGTAAGTGCTATAAAATGAAATTTGAAAATGTGATATACTAGTATCTCTAATAATGATACTGCTAAAAAGGATTTAAGGTTTTTCCGGCAAATTATATACATCATCATTATCCTGATGATGATGGTTGAGTCAACCATCGAAATGTTGATCAATTTCAATAATCTTACCCGGTGTCAAACCCAAGAAACCTTCACGTATGTAATGATACTGCTCTTTTTCAATTTATCAGTAGGATAATTATTTCTATCTGTACTACAGTCAGTATGTAAAAGTGAAAACTCTACTTTACCCAATTTAGCCTTTTTCTATAATTTAAACTTTTTTCCTTGAGTCCTAGAAAATTGCAAATATGTAAGGGGTTTATATACCTATGTATGTACTGTATATAATTCAGGAAATTTTGCGTCATATTTTAAGTAATAATGGGGTTATTTTACCCGAACCAGCATGAAATAGTCCAAGTTATGTTTCATTAGTGCTTTATTAGCTATTTATTCCAAATTATTATCTGTGGTATTTTTAGATTTCCTGCTAAAACTTGTACCTGTCAATTATGCATATTTCTTGCTGTTTTTCAGGTTCAGAGAATGACAGCCCCTCTGTTTTTCCAGATGATCAGCTTATGCTGATTACAGAGTTGGAATATGCAGGGGTTGCATTGGAGGATTTTGTTTTTGCATCAGCACCACAAGCTCTTTCTGTTTTCACTCAGGTGAGTTAATTCTCCATTTTTGTACTTATGTGTTTTCATTTTACCATATCATTATTTTTTTATTCGGTGACTTGCAAAAATCATTAGTTTCTATAGTTGAAGTTTCTCTGCCCCAATTTTCTCTGCACTTTCTGAAATGCTTAATCTTCAATGGCTCTGAAGTGTAACCCCTCAAGCATGTGCTTTTATTCCCTCCCTTATTGAAAACTTATATTGAAAATTCTTATCCCTCACTCTCTAAATCACGTGCTCTCTGAGAGAAAACATCTGTTTTCTTTCATTATGGGCCTGTTTGTGCCGTGGCACTTAATATTTTGTGCCACCTGGTCATGTCAATTCTTACTCTCAATTCATTGACTAGTGAGTGACTCAATCCTAGTGAAATTATCCTTTTACGCTTTTCATATCAGGGTTGCTACAGACCTGAAAAACCTGGAGAACCTGGAAAAGTCAGGGAAATTGAAAATGGCTCTGGAAAACCTGGAAAATTCAGGGAAATTAAGATCTTACTTGGAAATTTGCTTTCCCAAGTCCAAATTCTTATTTTTCAATAAGTGAGCAGTACCATTTTAGGCAATTTATGTGTGTTTGTGTGTTGGCTTAGTGCTTTTAGTACCTCACCTAAATGAGGCATTGGAGCTCTTATTTGGTCTTCATCAATTAATTATATGCACCAAATATTGAATTTCAGGCCATATTTTATACAATCATTCTGAGGATGATTGAATATTTGTTTCTCCTCAAATTGTGTACACACAGGTAATTCGGTGCTAGTCACTCCCAAGTCATAATGACCTCCAGCATGAGTCAGTAAAATCAAAAGGAACAAGCAACAGAATCTCTGGTCCATTGAGTGCCATTATTTCCCTTTTTGTGAGAGTATTAGGTCTTGAATGTCTGAGGAAACATGATTTTACCTTCAAAAGCCTAACTTCATGTAGTGAAGAAATTTCTTCATTGAGAGGTCAAGGTATGCAGGAGTTGTATGAATGGAGGTATTTAGGACTCAAGTTGTTTTTGTACATACCTCAGAATATGTACTTTGTGAAATGTCTATTTTGAATGTGCTCTTATATGAACTGGCTTACTTCCCGTTAAATCACAATTGTGCCTTTGTCATCATCATCATTGCTGGTCATTAACCTTAAGGTTGGTTTGACATAGCTTTCCGTTCTATGCTTCAATCAGCTAGCCTCTTCACCTCTACATATTTCTGTTTCCTCATCATTCATTATTTTCTCCATGTATCTTAGCCAAGGTCTTACTGTGCTTCTGGCTGTCTTCATTAGACACTCGTATCTTTAAATATGCCGAAGTAGGTTGTCCCTCCTTTTCTTTGGAGTTCTTTTGAGATTTCAATCATCTCCCACTCATCTCAGTGTCTCTTTGTTAATCGATCGATCAATCCACTTGTAAGTCCAATTGTGTATATCCTTCCATACATAAATTCCTTGTGGATTTTTTTTTAAAAAGCTGCTATTAATTTGTTTGAAATTCTAAGAGCAGTTCTCCTCATTCATTATATTGTCCTCATCCATATTTACCGTTAGTTCTTCCTTCTTGACTTTGTTTGACAATGGCATACCATTGTCCAATCATTATTCTTCTTTCACATTTTTTTAATTCCAAGATATTTTTCACAGACTACTTCGATTTCTTCACAGTCCTTCTTAGGCATGTAGACTTGTACAGCTATTGTGTCTGTCAGCTTAGTTGCTATCTTAACAATGACTATCCTTTTCTTACACTGAAGGAAAGCTTTCACGTGCATTCTAGTGCTCTTAAGCATATTTCCTACCCCTGTATGTTTAATGATCCAATGTGTATGATCCTGTTGCTTCTAGGATGTTCCATTAGCTTGTTGGTGGATAAAAAATTTAAGAGAAAGTGATGGTTACATGGAGCTCCTTGAGATTGTAATGTGGTGGTTTCTCCTTGCCTTCCACATGTCAAAGCATCACAAAGTTACAGGCAAGGTAATATTTACTTTGACTTTGTAAACGTAAATAGGTAAATGTTACCACACCTATAGTGAAGTGAGTATTGCTGTACTGTCCACTGTGGTGTCCACATTCACCTGTGAGGCAGGGTCGCCACCTTTTTTAACACTCTTATTTTAACCTTCCCTGTTTGTTTGTTGTTTGTCTGGATGCAATCTTGTAATCGAAATCTAACCCACTTACCAATGTTCATTCAATGGAGCTGAAATTTGGCACACTTACTTAATCTCGATGACATTTTATGAATCAGTCATTAACTTTACTAATTACGTAGTTAATCTTCTAAAATTAAATAGTTTACATGTCTTTATCCTAACCTGACGCAACCCGCATCACATTGTCTACTCTTAGTCAGCTGTTGCTGACGCTGTTGATATGGAACCCCACTTCCCAATGTTCAGTCGAGCTGAAATTTGGCACACTTACTTACCCTCGATGACAATACATGAATCAGTCATTAAATACACTAATTACCAAGTTAATTTACTTTTTAGTACATTTGAATATTAGTAGGGACTGGAAAAAATAGCATCTATTTTATCAGCTATCTAAGATACCATTGTTACAGCTTTGGTGAATCCAAAAATCGATGAATACTTGGCTAATGAGTGATAATAAAGACAATTCACCGGTATGAATGTTTTATTTTTTTGTGGAGTCCCCACCATCGTTTATCCATTATTTTTCAAGTTTTGAGCCAGCTGAAGGGTTGTAAAAAATTATTGGAAGTAGTAATGTGTTTCGTCCCATAATGAGGACAACAGGCTGCCTCTACGATTCCCTCTCCGAAATTCGGGAGTGCCCTTGCCCCGTATACTTTTACCCACGTATGGAATGCCTTGAATAAGATACCCTGTAGAAGAATTGTTGGACCAAAAAATCTTCATTCCGTACTTTACTTAACCCCTTCCCTGACGGGTTTTTTTTACAAAAACGGTCAAAAAAAGTCATATTTTTTTATTTTAGATTCAGAAGCATTGAAGGGAGGCAAATCCGAAAATTTTTTCATTAATTTTTTATTCCAAATAACTAATGATTTATTCAATAATTTCTGATTGTTGCCCCTTAACTTAAGATAATTAGGCCACCCGCATTACGGTATAACTTTCCTTCCCGTAATCCCTTGTTAGACATCTAAGGAGGAGTGCATTTAGGTTATATGACAAATGTATATACTTTTCCGACAACGTTAATGTAAGCTATTAATTTTAGTCCGTAGTACATCAAGAAACAGCGTACAAACATTCATGGGAGTTAGGCAACCCGCATGACGACGACTTTCGCTCTGAAAATGTTATAACAAAATTCATTTTATGACAAAAAACAAGAAACTTTAATTATTTTACTTGATTCTCATTGAAGAGAGCTGGAATCTCTTTCCTCAGTGTTCCCTGCGAGTCAGTGGAGTGTGAAGCGAGCGAGTCGGCTAGATCTGGAGATGTATAAAAATTATCCGTCGTCAGACAATATCATAGGCCAAATCATCACACTTCATCATCACTTTTGAGGACATGGGTAAATGGGCAAAGTCTTTATCCTACATAGTCCCCATTCCCGTGTAAATTGTCGTTGACCACACGTATCCAGTTCTCGATTCACTAAGGACAAATATTTGCCAAATGAAGCTCTTTTCATAGGGATGAACTGCCGCCACCCCAATCTTCCCTTGTACAAGAGTAACGTCCATCTCTGGTGTATGGAGTGTCTTGAAATTTTTCTCCAGCTTCTGGCAAATCGACCATATTTTATTTAGTTCGGTGTTGGGGTGTGTTTGGGGATCAAAGTCGTTATTATAGGCAAAATGTAAATATTGCCTTATTTTTACGAATCAACGGTAAGACATTGTTTGTCCAAAAAAGGGAGATGAGAGTTTAGGTCTCGTCGACCAATAAAACTCAGTATCTGGCTTCCTCATCATGATTTGTAGCATTACAAGGGCAAAAAACACGAATTTCTAAGCTTGTCACAGCTCGCCACTGATTTACGCTAGAACTGCTTGGCCCCGCTTTTTCACGCAAAGTGTTCCTGGCGCAGCGATTAGTTTCCCAAGTTATAAATTCAACAATTTGATCGTTGAAAAAATTATTTTAGGGAACTACAGTCGGGAACCAGGTCAAAGTTCATCGAAGAATTACCTTCAAAAAGAAACCTAGGTGGCGCCGGAGGAGTAATCGTTGAAAACATTTCCTCCCACTCCGTTTCCTGCGAAGGTTCCGCTGTGACTTCCGATTCGGAGCTTGTTTCTCCGGAGAGAGTCGACTAGGAGCCGGAAATTTCAATGTCCATAACATCGGAATCACTGCTGGTCTAACACTGATTCCTCTCCGGAATCCATTGCTGATTGCCTAATGTTACCAAGCGAAAACAAATAATTTGCCGTGGAATTCACTCATACTACACCGCTTGTATTAGAACCTAAATGTTCGAACTCAAAATAGAATATTAGCATCGGTGGAATTTCAGTGAAAAAGTGCGTGCGCATGAAACCGGGCGCCAAGTTGCTTAGTGGGCCATCGGTCCTCGAGCGGGTGTTTGTATTCTGACCTCAGGAAAGCGTCAAACATGACAATAGAAGGCATTACACGTTTGGGATTTATCTCTATCTCTCGTTTTTCCTCGTACTATTGTGGGCTAGGGTAGAACATATGTAGGGCCCTTGTGTTGTTTGCATTGAGAACATACGCCTTTTAGATGCCTTCATCGTATAGCTGTTTTCGTAAATATGTATCACTACTTCCACCAGTATTCGAAATAGAAAAATGAAAGGGGCTGATGAAATAACATTCGCAACATATCTAAACATTTCGCTGTCGTAGCGTTGCATCACATTTTCATCCTCACTAACATCCGAATCAATGTTCGTATGCTCAGAGAGGCTTCACTCAGAGCCAGAGAGTTCAACATCCTCCAATTCCTCATCAGAAACATCAACGGTCGAAACACTTTCGGATCCACTCTACATAACGGTAAGATTCGTATACCAAAGAAAAACAAACGTCTGAAGCATCGAAATGATATCACCAGTTCAAGGGAAACTTCGAGATGTGCGAACTACAGCGTACATACGATGAATAACTAACGCATCCTAAAATTTTGCGACAGCTAGAAAGAGGCCGATGGCAGGAGAACCAAAACATATTCGCCGAAAGCGAAGTATCAGTAAATGAAAGAAAAATCTTCGCCCCTTTTCCCTACAGTAATCCGTTTTCCTAGAGGTAGCGTCATAAAATACCATTTTCACTAGTGAAGGGAATAGGATGGGGGAAAAGGGCATGAGGGGTCTGAAAGGAGAATAACCCGGGGAAAGAGGAAAAATAGACTGAGTAACAGAAGATTAGCAGAAAATTGTAGAGGATGTTCAATGAGAGACCTGCAGACGGTCGGAAAATCCAAAAGACTTCCGACCGCCTGTTTATTGCCCTTGCGCGTGATCTTTCTCGGCCGTGCCCGACCGTGTCTTGCTGGCTGACCACCCAGTACGGTGACACACGCCAGACGTAAGGGTTGGGGAGGGGAATTTAGGGAAATACCAAAGGACCCCTCGGAGAACCAAAGACAAGGAGCATCAGAAAGGGTACGTGAATGAAGCCTAAGCGGCGAACGTCCGGCAGGGGTCTGTCGGTGAAGCATTTACGGATACCAAAACTACAGCGTAAATAAGTAAATAATACACAACTAATAGGTAAATATGTATTACAAAGTAAACAATAAAAAAATCGGGAATGCATTGTTTGTCATATTATATCAGATAAGGACTTACTGAGTAACAATTGTTACTTGAGTCTTCTTGATCGAATGCAATTTAGCGATAATGCAGAAAAGAACGTATGACCCCATAGGAAGATTTCGCTTTCAGGGAGCGTAGTTCCACTAGTATTCCGGTAGGATAGATAAATAAACTAGATGAGTTTTGTGAGAACTAATAAAATATAATTCTCATAAGTAGATGGGGAATAGTAAGTAATCGTGAATAAAAATAATTCAAATCTAAAATCAATCCTTCAATCATTATATAAATTACGTTAACAATTGCATAAGCAAGATTCCAACTGTTGTACTTCGGGATATCAAGTAGCTAAACTTACAATAATCCTAGGAGTAGGCAGAGCGCTTGCTAAAATTGAATTTTCATGATCATAAAACGTTTCCTAACATTTATATTGGATGAAAAAATAGTGCGTAAATTTTAATATACGGAGGGTAATTTTGGTGCGTAAAGTTTTTTTTTGAAACCATAATACAAGTGAAAAGCCATCAAAAAAGCGAGAATACAGAGATAGGCGTCCATACATGACATCTAGCGGCGAAGCATCGAATTACTACGAAGGGGGCGAAATATCTCGTCCAAAACAGCTAAAGAAGGGAAAAAGTAGAGTAGGACGAGATATCTCGTTCACGTCAGAATTTGCTAGACCATTCAGGACGAGATATCTCGCCCGCGTCAGGGAAGGGGTTAACGGAATAAATAGCCGAAAAGGACAACAGCCTCTAAACACAACTAATTGCTCATTGACGGTAATGCATTCACCAAGGAGATATGTAATACTTTCTCAAATTCAAGGCATCCCAAATGGACCGAATGGGTACAAGCTTATCAAACCTCCTTCTTTCCGACCTTATCTCTACCAATTACTTCAAATCCAAGGAGCACTTACTTTGAAAGACTTCAAATTTCTGACTACATTCAGGAGTCCAAAACATGCTTCCATTTCGATGGTATCTACAGGAACCCAAATGATATCCATTTCTTGGTGCAACCTGACGGCTTCTTGAATCTATCAGCTCCTCGATCATTATTCCTAGAGGAAGGACAACCTTATTCCCTGCACCTGTCACAATATTATGGGCAGGCGTTATACCAAATAACCGAGGATCATAGTTTGCTCTTTTAATATTAGATGCCATTCACTCGAAATCTCTTCATTGAATTTTTAATGATCTTTCAAAATACTTCTGAGTAGATAACATCCTCATAATTAGAAAGAGCTCTTACAATGTCTTCTTCTTCATCTTTAAAGTATCACTTCCCCTCTCTACTCATAAACCATTCGGATCTTCATCATTGCTGCATTCTGTAGCCAGCCTTATTTTGTCGAAGCTCAGAAACTTCCATGACATTAATCCGATCAGATACTTTCCCAAGAAACAATAACATTGTGCTGGCAAAAATATCTCCAGAGCAAGACGTACCGCAGAATCAAATATTGGATTGCTATGCATGACAAAAGACTTCCGTCACTTTCTGAGGGACACATTAGCTAAAATGTTGGCGATGTTGATACTAGACTCCCGAAGTTTCAGGAAAAAATTAGGTGGTGCCATTACGGAGAGGTGTTTCATTCATGCAGAGTAGAAAGAAACTTGAGGTGGTGAGTGGTACCTTGTGGGCTAGATAATGAGTTAGGTGTTGCCATGGGTGATTATGGTGAGGGGGGGGGAGGCGGTTTCCTGGAAGGAGGTCTTGACTGTTTTCCCTGAATAAGAAGGATACTTTGAGGTGTATGGAGTGGTTCCAAAAAAAGGATTTAGTTTTCTCGGTGCCCATCCTTCAGGTTCCTCCTAATCTCTAATTCTTCCCAAATTTCCATCTTCCTCCCCCTCTCCATGCAGTGTAAATTTTCAGGAGTGAAATCACTGCGATAGTTCTCCTCCCATATGTGTTTGTGTTTCGCTCTCACTCAGGAAAAAACAGTCAAGACCCCCATAGGAACTCGCCTAACTCACCCTCATGCTATAAAATCCCTCATCCCACCCTCATCACCCATGAAAATACTGAACCCATTACCCAGCCCACACAACATCACTCCTCACCTTCCCCACCCTTTCCTTCCCCTTCTCCTTCCTCCAATGCAAAATAAAGTTAATTCTCAAAAAAATTTCCAAATGATTTCCCAAGGAATGGAATTCCTTATGAAATATGGAGTTGTCTTCCAGCCAACAGCTTTGTGGAGCAGTGGAGCGAAATTTGAAAACATTTCCTTATTCGGAGTTACAGACAAGCAACACGCCAACTAGCAGGAAGAATTGTAATCACTCATTCGGGTATAGCTGGTATAGTGGTGTAGTTCTGGAAGTGAGACAATTTAGCTTTTGTAAAAATGCAGAATACGCCGATTACTTTTTCACCTAAAAAGGGAAAATCCAATAAAAATTGTTGCATTCCACAATGGTCATCTAAGGCTTGCAAAGACACGAAGGTAAGATTCCACGAGTTCCCTAGACCTGGAGATTTTGTATCTCATATTAATGATTGGGGAGAAATGGAAAACGAATTCATCAGTGAAACATACGGATACATTGGCTGAAAATTGGAAAAACGGTGACGAAGAATATGCTGCTTAATAAAATAATTTAAAAAATAATTGCTTATTATGCAAACCTAAAGCAGAGACTTGTCATATATCTTATATTACATAGTAATAAGCACTAATAATTCAATTATGATATTCATAACACATCTGTTTTAGCAATGTATTCAACTCTCTTGAAAAAATATTTCAAATATATTTCATTCGATTAATATTGTAAATTAAATAAAGAGATATCTTTAAGCAATGCCCAATGGGCACCAATAATGTAAAATTTAATAAAGAATGATGACTTCTTATTTTTGTCCCACGTTAGAAGCCAATAATGTAACCTCCCCGTGGTCTCAGTTTTAAAAAGGTCATCTTCCTCTTTGTTGACGCTGACCCCTACGCAGTCTAAGGAAATTAAATTACGTTGACTAATATTTACCTTGTCCTGTTCCGATGATCTTCTGGTTTCTTGGTTTTGTGAGGGATAAACATAATACACAACAAATCATGAAAGGAAATGTGTGCACTAATTGTAGTCTTTAAGTTTAGAAAATTGTATTTAACTCGAAAGGATTATTGAGCCCAATTTACACACACACATACATATACATATAACCCAAGGTCTACAATTAATTTAACGTGTATTGATATTTATACAATCCTATTGACAAAACTTGATCCACTTATCTATCTCCCGGATCTCTTTATTAGTTCCAATACTGCGTCTGGGTCACCTTCCTCTTTTCTGACCTCGCAGCACCTTTTTCCCTTGGTCAATCTTCCACTGCATCCTCGTACTCCCTGAATCTCTTTTTACTTTCTTTACTTTTACTTTCCACAGGTTCTTTTCCCTGCACGCGATCTCCGTTTCTTGGTTATAGCCATCCAACTCTCCCCTTTTTTCTTTCGCCCATGTGACCTTTCGACTCCCACAACGGGACACAAAAAATAACAGCTTCGGCACTCGCGGAATCAGTCCGCTTCCAGCAGCAAATAGATTACGACTCCCCACAACGGGATACAAATTATTACAGCTTCTGTACTCATGGCATCAGTCCGCTCCCAGCAGTAGATAGCTTATGACTCCTTTTTTTACTCGTCTCTCTCATTGTTCATCTCCGCATCCCTAGTCCCCACTTATGTCGGAGCCTTCAAGTAAAATCCCGCCTGTAGGATGTTGACCAACATTTGATTCCTATGTCAATATATGATTGGAGTACGCTTGTGGCCCATTCCCAAAAATAGGGAGAATCAACCTCCGACAAATTAGTTGCGTTCAACTGTGTACCCTATTGGCATGGACACATTTAAATATACTTTCATGAATTATATTTGTAAATCATGCAAGTACGTCGCAAGAGTACATCTTGATTTAAGGAAACAAAAAAATAGCATTATTGCGATGTTGTTGAAAGATACTCGTTCATACAAAATTCGATATTACGAAGTGCTGATTTTTCTGGTCCCATTGACTTCGTAATTTCGAATTTTTACTTTATTTCCATGATAGGTTATTATTTACAATTTAATGATCTAGTAACAATAAAATTGTATATTTTTCACCTCAATCAGTAGTGTAATTTCCAAGTAAATTTTGCCTTCCTGAAAATTTCCTGCTCAAGTGGTTTGTTTTATCCCATCCTCAAGGTTGCATATGCCCTGGCAGTTGCAGAACTGGCTTTGGAATTTGAACATCGTGACTTACATTGGGGTAATATTATGGTTTGCAAGACACCTGCTCAAGATGTCACCTACGTCATGGATGGAGAAAGGATTACCTTTAGCACCAGAGGTGTTGCTGCTAAAATTGTTGATTTCACTCTTTCACGAGCTACCATTGATGGCCGCTTTCACTTTGCTGATCTTGCTGCTTCTCCTGAAATTTTTGAATCAACGGGAGAGTACCAGTTTGAAATCTATAGACTAATGAGGAAACACACAAAGTGAGTGTTAGGTTTCAATTTTATTTTGTTTTAAACTAAAGGTCAATCTGTGTTTGAGTATCGATACTGGAATTTATTGCATATTCACCTTGTTTGTGTAAGGTTACAAACTTGGAAAGACACTTGATTTAGTTCAGAATTCTTCTCAGAAGTCTGATGATGCTAGAAAGTATTCACCAGCATCAGGAATGTTTTTTAGAAAAATGCCATTACATAATGCCTTTTAAGTTTCCGTAAATTCAAAGAAAGAGAGGGCTTTACTGTAATATAAGGTAGCCTATCACATAACCTCTGAACAAGTCAACGAAGTAGTGCTTCCATATATTTTTATCCAAGAGGAAGTGAATTTGTTTCTTGTTATCCAAGAGTGAAATTGAATTGATGTTGTAACTTCTGCCTCCAGTGATTTAACCCAAACCTTTAGGTTCCTGCTGAGTTTTCATATATCATCCCCTTTTGGGAATTTTAGTCCACGATTTTTTAAGGGATACTGTTGAACTTAACTAATATAGTAGCATTTTTGTTTAACGTGCTTCCACGGCAGAGGTTATTTTGCATGTCTGCCACGTGCAGACGGGCAACAGCACTTGGACGAATCGGAGGATCACTCCTCCAAACTCGAGCCGAGGCCAACGATGCTTAACTTCAGTGAATGATCGGGAACCGGCGTTTCCATCGTGGCAGGCCGTTGCCACTTAACTAATTCCCAATGTGCATGATTCATACTTATTCAATTCAGACCAGTATGAGCCAAACTTTAAAGCTTAATTATAAAGCTTTTGGTGGCAGCCGATTAACTGCTGGTCTCAGTCAGAGCCAGTTTCCACAATTCAAGGGAGAGTGACAGAATCCCTGCTAGATATGGCACAATTAAAATTAGGCCATGTGCCTTTTATGTGGGCCTTGTCAGAGCACTAATTGAGACAATGTTTGGGACTGCATGACAAAATATCACAGAGTATACTTTCAAATTGCATCCAAAAAGTATGTACCTATCACAAATCCCACTAAAAGAAGCTGAAAATATTGCCTTAACTCAGGTGACCAAACACTTTGAACTGAATCCCTTTGTGGCATGTTATGGCATTCTAAATAGTCTACAATTTTACACTAATGATTCTAATGTAAAAAGAAATTAAATGGGCAATGACTGCATAAATATATGTTTTAATGTCAATTGTTTGAACTGCCTTAGCTGTGGGTCTTGTATGTTTCATTGTGGTGAAAATGTGTGGAAATGCACCTTACATATCAAGCATATATAGGGTGTACAAAATTCTGAATACGTTGCATGGAAAAACTCTCAGCACAGCTCAAAATGTAGCAATACAATGTACATACATATAAAGCTGTTGCGTTATGAGTCATTATTCTCGAACTTGGTTTTTGGCACATATTGTGTAGAAACCATTTCTGATGGAGACTTGGCTTTTGGATAATAAGTAAATTCCATGAGAATGAATCATGGGTACTTTGAAATGGGTATTACAAATAATCATAGTGTTGTGACTATGGCTGGGTCAATTCTTGGGTGCCGTAAAAAACTGAATGAAATGGAATCTATCCCAAGATTAAATTAGAATCTGTAATAAGGTCTGTGAATTATTATTTATTTTTTCTCTTTCCTGAAAAAAAATATAAAAATGCTTTAAATTAAATCACATCCCAGGGTCCGTGAATCTTGTTCAAGATTTTCATGCAGGATAAATATGAATCCTCACTAGATAAAATCACATTAGCTGAAGCTCTACTGTCATTGCATATTTAATATTTATTTATTAGTACTTTTGAATTGATCTTATTGTGGACAGGATTCTTTACTCCTTGAATCAGTCTTAAGTGTTTATGTATGTCACGTCTTATTAATTTCTATCTTATTTTCAGCAATGACTGGGGAGGCTTCACTCCTTACACTAATGTGCTGTGGCTTCACTATTTGATTCTTCAATTGTGTAAAGCTGTGAAGTATAAGAACAAAAAGGCTCAAATACATCATAAGTATATGAAGAAAATGGTTGACATATCATCAACAATTCTAGAATTTTCTAGTGCTTTGCATTATGCATCAGTGCAAGAATATTATCCCTGAATTCATACAAGCACAGGTATAGTATGCTCGTAAAAATTAATCTGAGTGTGGCCTTTGAGAAGGTTGGCATTGTCTAATTTATACTTTAAGGGTAAAAAATCTGAGCTGCACAATTTTTTAAAAATTGTCCACAACATTCATTTTACCGTGTTAATATTTGCCACCCTTATGACAAGAATATTACTACTTAAGGTGTAGTAATACTTGCGCATAAGGGGTAGCTGAAATCTTGACTGAAGTGATAATGACTCGTGGATTCATACTAAGTGACTAAGCTCCAAGTACACCTAGTATTCATGAAATTAACACAAGTTTTGTTCAGGAATGGTACAAGATTGAGACTATTTTTGTGCTGGACACAAACTATTCCTGTGTAGGGAAGGTTTTGATGAATATGTAATACTTTATTAGCCCAGAGACATATTACAAAATACGTATAGGGCAAGTCAGAAAAGATACAATATAATTCAAAAGAATGCAGAATAAAAAATGCTAGTTATCAAGGTATTCCCTTGCAGAATAATAACATTGGTCGAGCAAGTACTTCGATAATTCTTTCTTAAATCTGGTCTGTTGGAATTTCTTTCATATGGTTTGGGAGCTTATTGTAAGCATGAATTACCATATTTTTGCTCCATTTAATGTGGACTTCGAGCAGAGATCTCTCCACATGGATATCCTGTTTTCTCCTAGTATTATGCTGATGTAATGTTTCATTAAGAGTGAAGTCAGAAACATTAGACTTAACAAAAATCAGCAAGCAATAAAGATACAAACATGGCACAGGTAAAATTTGATATTGTTTATAAAGGGGCTTACAGGAATGTCTGTAGGAGGCATTGGCTATAATTCTCACAATCTTTTTTTGAATTTTAAAGATTTCAATAAGCCTAATAGAGGAACCCCATTGAATGATGCCATAGGACACCCTTGAATAAAAATAACCATAGTACAGAGTTAATTATACAGAACAGCTGACTGAACATTTAAATACAGAGAATACATAGAACACTGAATTTAGTTTTGCAGAAAGGTGGTAAATGTGGTCACACCATGTTAGAGAGGGATCAATGTAAAGCCCTAGAAATTTAAGACCAGTGGATGGAATGTATTTATGGCCTTCAAAAGTCAGGGAGAGACTATCATTGGATAGGTCATTTTTATTAAAAAAGATGACCTGGCTTTTATCCTTGTTTAAAGACTGTTTGTTCTTGAGTACCATTCTGAAACCTTGGATATTATGTCGGTGCCATAGGAAATTAGGTCTGGTGGAGAGGATGCAGAAAGCAAAACACTAATATCATCTGCATACATTGTTGTCCAGGATTTAGACAAGTTGATTATATTGGGTAGATCATTTATGCAAATCAGGAGAAGAATGGGACCAAGAACAGATTCTTGTGGAACACCTCAAGTGACAGGTAAAGGGACAGATTTGCCGGCACCATTTTTACATTTGATTGAAACAGTCTGAAACCGATTAGAAAGATAAGTATCAATCCATGATAGGGCTTTCCCTCCTTATTCTTAAGGTATGGCATTTTTTTAGCAGAATCTCATGGTCAACCAAGTCCAAGGCTTTGCTTGGGCCGAAAAATAATCCAAGCATATTGGATTTATTGTTTAGTTCTTCAATAATATAATTCACTGAGTGATAAAGAGCTTTCTCAGTCGATTTGCCTTTGCGGAAGCCAAATTGGGAAGGTGATAGATGTTTCTATCTCTCAAGGAATTCATTTAAACAAGCACAAAAAATGTGCTCCAAGGTCTTGGAGAACTGAGACAGGAGAGAGATGGGCCTAAAGCTTGCTGGATTTTGAGGGTCACAATTTTTCTTTAGGACAGGTATAACCATAGAGGTTTTAAGAGCTTCAGTAAACACTCCATTGGACAGAGATTCGTTGATGAGGAATAAAAGTGGATGTGAAATTTCTTTTGAACATGACCTTATGACTGAACCTGGAATCTCATCCAGACCAGAGGACATTTTAGAACTGAGGCTGCTTACAACTTTTTGCAGCTTTGTGGTCACAAGGTTTCAGGAAAATAGATGAAACCTCTTTAGTTGCAAGAGTGGAAAAATAGCAAGGAACTTTACTTGGTACGCAAGGCACATTGCCTCGTAAGAAGCAGCTATTAAGGGTGTTTGCAATATCAAAAGGATCATTAATTTGGTGACTGTTGAATGTCAGAGATAAAGGGCAGGGTCTTGAGCTAGACACACCTGTTGTTGGCCAAGCGACACTAGAGCTGTGACCTGATTTACACAGTCGAATATTATTGACTCTTTTTAGCCTCAATTATTAGGCCTTTATAATATTTTTTGAGGGAATTATATTGTGTGGGTATCCTCAGTACCAAAATATTTGTCATATTAACCACTTCCCTGACAAGCCCGCATATATTCGGGCACCGAGGTGGTGCAAAATCTGACAAGCCCGAATATAGTTGGGCAAGTCTGCGATGTCCGTATCTTTTTCTTTACGCCCGCACATAGTCGGCCGAAGCTAGTAGTTTACATTCCTGCCGCCTCCTATGCTGTTGAAGGTCCAGAGCCAGCGATGCTGCAAGCAGGGCTCTTTTCAATTAGTGATTTCTAATGTTAAAACAATGGTCATTATTTGGTAATATTTCTAGCAATTCGAGGGTTATAATTTTTTACGCACTGAAAAGTTATCCCCATAAGGAATTTCATTCACCTACATTATCATTCATAACCATCCGTCTATTTACTTCATGCATGGAGTATCTTTTGCGAACTTTTTACGAAATTTACAACTTCAATTTTTGTCATTTATAGATAATTATTGCAAATTTATGATGTAAAACTTCCTTTTTCGCATGACAAAAAACTTTCTAAATAAGTAAATAATTTTTAAATTAGTTATTTTCGTTTATATTTCGTCATTCACTCTTCATGAGCATTCAATTACATTTTTCTTCAACATTTTAGCGGTCATTATAAAAATTGCAATTTCGATTTTGCGCTAATTTTTACTGCCACGATGAGTTCCACAGTAATTGGAATAAAATATTTCTCTAGCAACAGAACATGAATCTTTCCTTGCCTTATTTGTTACTAAATATATTTGTTACCTTAAATGTTTGTTACTACTTATATATATTTGTTACTATATATATTATCTAATTCTATAATATTCGTCCGCACATTTTCCTTCCGGTTATTTTTCTACGAGGCGTGTTTTTTAAGTAAGTACCGTTTTTAAATTCGGCCGATGCAGTGCTGCGGTGGGCATTTGGCATATGCACGCTGTGTACCTACATCTATTAGGAAGCCACAGACGCTGTTACGGAAACATTCGGCCGTGTTTATATTTGTTTGTGAATATTTAAAATGCCTCCGCCGATTGAGAATCCCGCCGACTGCAATTTACGCGCTGTGATTCGTTTTCTTCGAGCAAAAGGCGTGAAGGTGGCTGAAATTCATCGTCAGATCAGTGATGTTTATGGATAAAACAATTTGAGCGATGGAATTGTGCGGAAATGCATTAGAGCTTTTAGAGATGGCCGCAAAACGTTAAAATTATCGAAATTTTGCTCACGCTCGGTACCGAAAATGTTGATTGCTGCATGACAATGCCCGTCCATCAAACTCAAGATCTCATCGGATCATTTTGCTGGGAACAACTTGATCGCCCTCTGTACAGCCCAGATCTAGTGCCTTCTGACTCCTGTATTTGCATTTGAAGATGCATCTGGGTGGTCAGTGCCACGACAATGATGATGAAACCAAAACAACCGTGTTACAGTGGTAGTCAAATCAGGCGGCAGGCTTCTATGAGGAAGGGAATCAAAAGCTGGTTCTACGATACGAGAAGTGCCTTAATATTAGTGTAAATTATTTAGAAAAATAGATTAAGGCATAGGTTTTCACGTAAAAATAAAATAGTTAAGGAAAGTATGCTAGTTTTATTTTAATTTCAAAACGGTACTTACTTAAAAAATACGCCTCGTATGTTGGAAATGTCTATTGAATCATTCTCTTGAGATAAAATGGCGTAAGCGTAAATGTTAAGATATGTTGCAAATGTTATTTCATCAGCCCCTTTCATTTTTCTACTTCGAATACTGGCGGAAGTGGTGAAACATATTTACGAAAACAGCTATGCGATGAAGACGTCTAAAGGTCGTACATTCTCAATAGAAACCAACACAAGTGCCCTGTGTATGTGCTACCCTAGCTCACATGTGTACGAGAAAAAAAGAGAGATAGAGATAAATCCCAAACATGTGTAATGCCTTCTATTGTCATGTTTGACACTTTCCTGAGGTCAGAAAACACCCGCTTGAGAGCCGATGGCCCGCTAAGCAACCTGGCGCCCGGTTTCATGTCATGCTAATCTGCCACCCTTTGCTCCCCGGGCTACTTTCCCACCAGCCAATCCTTTACTACTGGGCTTTTCCCGATATCAATTTACCGTTATTTGGAAAATCCATGCTGTTGCAGTACGCACACGTGTGTTTATTTTCTAAGATATGGTAGGAACGGAAAAGAAAAACTTTATGATGAGCATGGGATGGGCTTTTCACACTAAGGGGAGAGGTTCTTTGCATATCGTGATTGTTTCCACGAGTACTTTGTTGGAAGGACGATGGTGACAGTCTTTTGTTGAGTTTCAGAGCATAAACATCCTTGATTTTCAGAGCACATGCACTTTTTCGCTGAAATTCCACCGATGCAACATTCCATTTTAGGTAGAACATTTTCGTTCGAATATGAGGGGTGTAGTAGGAGTGAATTCTATGGAAAATTCTTGTTTTCGCTCGGTAACATTTGGCAATCAGCAATGGATTCCGGAGAGGAATCAGTGTTGACCAGCAGTGATTCCGTGGTTATGGACATTGAAGTTCCTGGCTCCTAGTCGATTCTCTCCAGAGAAACAAGCTCCGAATCAGAAGGCACAGTGGAACATTCGCGGGGAGCGGAGTGAGAGGAAATGCTTTCAACGAATCCTCCTCCGACACCATCTAGGTTTCTTTTTGAAGGTAATTCTTCGATGAACGTAGACCTGGTTCCCAACTGTGGTTCCCTAAAATATTTTTTCCAACAATGAAATTGTTGTCTTTATTACTTGGGAAACTAATCACAGCACCAGTAACACTTTGTGTGAAAAAGCGGGGCCGAGCAGTACTAGCGTAAATCAGTGGTGAGCTGTGACAAGCTCAGAAATTCGTATTTTTTGCCCTTGTAATGCTACAGTGTAGAGTGCAGAAGCCAGATACTGAGTTTTATTGGTAGGCAAGAACTATACTCTCCTCTCCCTTTTTTGGACACACAATGTCTTACAGATGATTCGTAAAAATAAGGCAATATTTACATTTTGCGTATAATAATGATTTTGATCCCCAAACACACCCCAAAGCCAAACTAAATAAAATATGGCCGATTTACCAGAAGCTGGAGGAAAAGTTCAAGGCACTCCATACACCAGAGACAGAAGTTACCATCGACAAGAGCCTGCTCTTGTACAAGGGAAGATTGGGGTGGCGGCAGTTCATGCCTATGAAAAGAGCTTCATTTGGCAAATATTTGTTCTTTCAAGAACAAATATTTGCCAAATGAAGCTCTTGAATCAAGAACTGGATGTGTGTGGTCAACGACAATTTACAAGGGAAAGGGGACTGTGTTGGATAAAGACTTTGCCCATTTACCCATGACCTCAAAAGTGATGACTCTAATGAAGCCATTATTTGGCCTATGATATTTCCTGACGACGGATAGCTTTTATATGTCTCCAGATCTAGCAGACTTGCTCACATCACACTCCACTGACTCATATGGAACACTGAGGAAAGGGATTCCAGCTCTCTTCAAAGAGAATCAAGTAAAAGAATTAGTTTCTTGATTTTTGCCATAAAATGAATTTTGCTATAACATTTTCAGGGCGAAACTCGTCGTCATGCAGGTTGCCTAACTCCCATGAATGTTTGTACGTTGTTTCTTTATTTACTATGGACTAAAATTAATAGTTCACATTGACATTGTTGGCTAAGTATATACTATTGTAATGTAAACTAAATGCATTCCTCAAAAGATGTCTAACTAAGGTTTACGGGAAGGAAAGTTATACTGATATTCAAGTGGCCTAATTCTCTTAAGTTAAGGGGCAACATTCAGAAATTATTGAATAAATCATTAGTTATTTGGAATAAAAAATTAAGGAAAACATTTTCGCATTTGCCTCTCTCTAATGCTTCTGAATCTGAAATAAAAAATGACTTTGTTTGACCATTTTTGTAAAAAAAACCCGTCAGGGAAGTGGTTAAGCATTTTGGTTACAATTCTCGATAAGGCACGTATTTCAGGGGTCACCCATTTTTTGTGTTGCCTTCATATGCATCAGGGGAAAGCACAGTCAAAGAAAAAAGAAATTTGGAGTAGAAATTGTTAAAAGAAGAGTTAAAATTTTCAACTGACAAGGAGAGACTATGTACGTTGCTACGCCCTTTTGAATGCCATATTTTTTATGTTGTTCGGAATGCCAAATGCTGCTGGGAATACATCTTGGTTTGGTTTAACGAGCTCTAGTCTTGCTGTAATAAATTGTTTATTCGTTATTTTTATCATGCAGAATGTAAATTCAAGAGAATGCTCTCCCTGTAACAGTGTGAGAGGGCATAGTGGTTAGACTCTTCGTCCTATGTACCAAAGGTCCAAGGATCGATCCCTAGGGGTGGAGTTTTTTTCATCTCGATTCCAATTATTTTCGTTTGTTTTTTAATTACATATTTTCAATCGCAGTAGGTCTCACCAGATGGTGAATCATTTTTTTATCATAACTTCTACACATTCGATTGAAGTATTCCGAATGCAGACCATGACAGCTACAGTAACTACGCAAGGGTGCGCTCACTATTAAATGTGTCTATTGGTTATTCTGATAAACTTCCTAATCGACATAGAATATAATGATTTCATAATGGGTATCGGTTGCATTCACATTATCGTGTGCAGAATAAGGCGGTGGACAGCAGAATGGGTTAATTAAATATAGAAGGTGGATTGGATAAAAATTACCTTATGTTCTAAATCGCTCCTGTAACCATTTTACTGAAAATAAATATGATTACTTGGTATGTAAATAATAAATGGAAACTGTGGGAAAAATTTGTTTATTACACAAAATAACTAACATCCATTTAGGAAAATTCCGGTGATATTGTGTGGCATTTGAACATATCGAAATGAGGAGACAAAATTTGTTAATATCCTTCCTTTATGACCATGTGTTCAATTCCAGTTCTCCCCTTCACTCCATCAGTTTCCTACACTGACTCCCTCCGTGCCCCCCCCCCCCTAACATTTTGCTTCCAACGCTTCGAGACCACAAAGCTGGAAATTCCCATCCCCCGCCACATTTGGTGGCGTTCACCGAGGATGAAGCTCAAATAGCTCCCGATACCCGCAACTCCCTCCCCCCCCTGCCTCTCTCCACCTTCCGCCGAGGACCAAAGGACCGCAGTCCACTCCGGAATCTGCCGTTTAGGGAACCATCAGTGGCAGCAGTAATGACCAACGTCAGTGACGAAGTTCCCCCCACTGCCACCCGAGCTGGAAGGAAGGGCTGAGGACGGTTTTAGGAAATGGTGAACAAAAGATACATTTGGTGAAAACACCTCTAGGCCTTACAAAAATGTACTTTTATTTTATAATAATAGTTGAAATATTTTCTGAAATATAGGTACAATCTTTCCCACAGTTTCCTTTTTTTATTTACAGAACTTTAACTTTATTTGCTTATCAGCAATATGGATTCAAGAGCGGAGAACAAGATAAGGTAATTTTTGTTAATTTTGCATTCTTCTGTACGACGTCAATCGAATATGTCGAAGATAATGATAAAAAAAAGTTTTATCGTCTGGTGAGACCTACTGCAATTGAAAATAATTAAAAAACGAACGAAAATAATTGGAATCAAGACGAACAAAAGAACTCCACCACTGGGAATCATTCCTGGGACCTTAGGTACATGGGACGAAGACTCTAACCACTACGCCATCTCACTCCATGATGATTTATATGATTGTGTTCTCTTGAGTTTACATTCGGCATGCTAAAAATAACGAATGAAAAATAATTTATTACAGCAAAACTAGAGCTCGTTAAACCAAACCACGACGTATTCCCAGCAGCATTTAGCATTCCGAACAACATAAAAAATATGGCATTCAAAAAGGCGTAGCAACGTACGTAGTCTCTCCTTGTGGGTATGTGTCATACCAATCTTGCACTCTCAAATCAGTGCAGAAGGATGCAATATTTACTTCATTGAATATGCGCTTTCCATGATTAAGGGCATATGGAAGGAATTTGTGATGTTTTCCAAATTAAATTTTGACAGTATTAAACAATGATTGGAAATCAGAGGATCAAATACTTCAACTCTCCACTCTATCAGGGTCAAAATCTGTAAATACCACATCAAGCAGAGTTTTTGAATTTTTTGTGACTCTTGTAGGTAGTTAAAACATTTGAGTCAAGTTATATGAGGTAGCAATTTGCAAGAGTTTTTTCTGCATGGAGCCACTTATCAACAAATTGCAATTAAAATCACCAAGGATAATATTGCTACATTTTTTGGGATTGTGACCAAGGTCAAATGGAACATTATCCAATTTACACAAAAAGGAATAAAAGCAGCCAGAAGAGGATTATTAGAGAAGGATGTTAAAATCATTATTTCCCAAAGTGAGAGTCATAGCTATGCATTCAAAATCTTTCTCAGTCACAAAATGACTAAGATCAACACTTAATGTGCGGACGTTTAGTGAGAATTTAGTGAAGATCACAACTCCTCCATTTTTATATGTAGTTGGTTTGGAAATAATTCACAGCACATAAGTAATTAGGAACAGTAATGCTCACTTCTTTCATCCAGTATTCAGTAATACATGAAACATCTGGTTTTTCATCACTGGCAACCTTTTCTAATTCATGTAATTTTTTGATGAGGGACTGAATATTGATGAGAACAATTTTTAAGATTAAAGGCTTCTCTGTTTTGCGGCTGGACGAGGACATTTTCATATTATTTGTTACCTTAGGACTGCTCCTGTCTTGTATGGAAATAAAAAATGCTTCACAGACATGTTTTCAGGCCATTTCTCACTGAGCCTGATTTCGTCACGTTGGTGAAATGGCACACAGACTAAAACTGGCATTCACACATTTTGAGACAAATTTGGAAACGGACATGTCAATTCCTGGGAAATTTTGTCTGATAAATTTCTCTACTGTCTCTACTGTGGTATCACCAGAGAGTTTGCCAAGATATAACCAGGCCTTTTTAACCCTCTCCCTCCTAACTCGGCCGAAACTGGCCGTACGGCATTCTCTGGCCGCTCAGCGAATTTAAATTCCCAGTATCTAGAGAGTAGAATCTACGGCCGTTTCGGCCGACTTAAGAGGGAACATTTGTCTTTGGGCATTTAAACTTCAGAAGGGAAAGGGTTAACTCCAACTAACTTTAAATTGTCATCATGGTCACTTTCGAATTTCCCATTTGTGGCTCACGAGATGTGTGTTCATGCATTTCTCTGTTTGGGGAATCTGCTCGCGATTTTCACTCCTTTTTGAATCACGTTTTTGGGTATTTTCGATTTCCTTAATGGTTATCTTTTTCACTTTCAAAACCTTATTATTGTTTTTCATTTCAGGGGATAAACCACTATGATTTTTGATCAAATTACTGGAGAGCGGTGATACAATCAGCAGCCATCTTCTTTCTTCAAAGCTTCCGACGATGTTCCGAATGCCTGTTATGTTATGGAATGAAAATTTTGTGAGTGTAATGTGCCAATTCCTTTTAAATAATGTGAGTATAAGTGCAATGGATGAAAACTGGACTGAATGTGTAAATAATTGTTGACTCTTTAAAAAGTTCCATTATTTAATTATATTTATAAGACATTTTATTGTTAATAAATAATGTTTTTATCAAAATCATTTATTCTGGTTCCAAGCATATAGATTTACTTATTATTGTAGTACGTTAATGGCAATTCTAGTTATACATATATGTATGGGTCTGCAATGACTCAAGAATTGGGCTGGCATCTTGGTTTTGGAAACAGAGATACATACATAATAATGTTTTGAAAGCAATGTCACTGGAGGAAAATTGTTAATGGAAAAAATGTAATTTTAATGTAGTGAGTACCATATTTGACAGCATATAAGACCCACCCCATTTCAGCAGGGCTTACTCAAGAAACGCGACTATTAGCCTGTGGAAGACCGTACCTTCATATATAAGACCTAGGGGTGATTTTTTTACCCCTAATTTTGGAAAAAATGTAGTATTACATGCCATCAAAATGGTACATGGCTTCCTAAGTCTACAGAAAGAAGAGGCTTTCTGCTTTGCTGAAATTGGAAACTATGAAATAGAAAACAAGGCTAAGATGATTGAGACTAACGGCTGAACAATGAGGATCTTTTAGCCAATAGAAACTACCATAAGCCATCTAGAAGAAACAAGTAAATAATTTAAGGAATTAAAAAACACAGGGCATTGGTAAAAGGGTTTCCTATTAGAGGCATGGAATAACTTTTAAAAGAAACTATAAAGAGAAAGTAGAATTATTGTATTCCTTGCTTAGCTCTAGTCCGTTTAGTTCAATTCCTCTACAGCATGAAGCAGGTTGCCTGTAAAACTCCCATTACTGCCACTGCCTCCTTTTTCCACCATCCTCCACTATTGAATGAATTAAATATAAATTCATTCCTTGTTTTAAGCAAGGCATGAATGTATGTGCACTAAAGAAAAACTCTACCAACAAAAAAAATAGAAAAACTTTACCTCACATAAAAAATTAAACAGATAAAATATTTCTCCAATGGCCGTAAAATATATGCACCACTCGTCAAAAAAAAAAAATTAAATACTTACTGTGTTGGTTTGCGGGAATGAGGTTCCACAACAGGGACCAACCACAGCCTCTCCACCAGAATACCCTCCTGTGGTAGTTTACGGGAAATTAATTTCCTCGCCAGGGACTACCACAGACACACACACAACCCAATTGGAATCCTTTGTAGGCTAATGAGACCTAGCTAAGGATTCCTGGGTTATAACCTGGGATCCTTCGGAGAGCTGTAGTGACTCTACTAAGGCTGCCAAGTTATTAACACAACCACACACGCAATCACACAAAACACTCACTCACACACACAGCAGGGCCCCAGATTTCTGGGAGAATAGCTCAAAAAGAGCGTTGGAATATCTGGATCTGGAGAAATATTTTATCTGTTTAATCTATAGAGGCCGTAGAGCTCATCTACCTTGATTCACATAAAAAAGGTAACCATTTAATTATGTATTAGGATCTGTGCAATACGGCTAACCATAAAAAAGTTAGGATAGCAAGGATGTATCACAATAATAGACTCTTGAAAGGTAAAAGTAATGAAAAAAATATCTTACGTGAGATGCAACTAATGGAAAATTACTATAAATTGACTAAATTAAAGAAAAATGAATGTAGTCTGCTTAACAAAATGTAGCACACTTTCTCAGCAGATGCACTCAAAGTACAACCTGGAAATCACCTGCATAGAAAATGAACGCACCAAGTGGTATCATATAAGGTAGTGATCTGCAGTTTTTTTGAAGGCTCTTAAATTAAATCTGGGTGCCCCAGGACAATCAGTTACATGTTTGTAAGTATTTTCCTTAGAATATTAGCAGCAGCACTAGGCAAGGGGTATGCTACCCTGAATGTCCTCAATACCCCAACATGCACTCATGGCATCTCTCTCCCATTACAAATATATAACTGTTGTTGCCTATAGTTGAGTGTGGCTTGTGCAAAAGTATTTTTGATAGATGTTTTTAATTTTCAGCTTTAAACAAGTACGCATTCAATAACTTACTATGTATAATTTCATGATAGAAATATTTTAAAGGCCCTATGTATACATGCAAGAGCTGATAATATGATTAATATCATGCTCTGATCTTCCTTTCAAATTGTAAGCTAATATGGCAGCAGTGAAATCTGATGTTAGCAGGACACTCAGAAGAAGGAAGATCCGACAATGGTATAAATATGTACATATTAGGTGACTTGAATTCAGAAAATTCTCCTGACAACCCTACGTGGGAAACAAATCACCTCAAACCTCATACAATACAAATAAAACCTCATTGTATTCCCCAAAAAAAGACAGGTTTCCATTTTAAGATATGTAAGAACAGGCAAACATACATAATTCAGGTTCAATATTAGTTGATGAAAGATACAATACACTCCAACTAAAGCCACAAATTCTGTTCCTTATTTTTGGAAGCTAAAATTTATGTTTTCCATTACAAATGTGGATACATCAAAGCTTCATAAAATTTCATTGACTTATTTGAGGAAGGTTATCTATGGAACCCAGGGAAATATTCATGTAAATTTCTGTTTTATGCTTTCGCAGTGCTGCATTGCAGTTCTCTCCATTGTTTTCGGGTTAGCTGCGTCAAGTTTTATTCAGATGATGTTTTGTGGCCTATGCTGGCCACATCTTCAGATCAGGTCTGAGTGCAGACTGATGGAAATGGCCCTCATATATACCATCCTCAGGTTGGCCTACCAGTGGCGCGACCAATCAGCATCAAGGACCCCGATTTTGGTGTGTTTTTGCGTATGAGTCTTTTCCAAGTAGTATTTAGTCTATGCCCATCATCTCTATTGAAATTGTCTGCTACTTTTTCAATTTCAATAGCCTCCCAGATGATGCGAGTGAAATAATGCTTTTCTTTGGATAGGACTTTTGCTTTATCAATCATAATCTGATGCCCGGGATTAGTGAACGCATGTTCTGCCACTACTGATTGTTCGCAATGCTTATTTTTGAGAGCCCTGCGGTGTTCATTCAGTTGGACGGAGATGGCTCTCTTAGTTTGCTCAACGCATTTCTGGCTGCAGCTGCAGGGAATCTCGTACACTCCTTCATATTGCAAGTCAGGGATTCTGTCTTTACAATTAAGAAGAAGGTGGCCAATCTTCTCCATAGCACTATATCTCGGGGCTGGGTCTTTTTTAGAATTCTCCTGATATTTTCCGTTGTGCCGGAGATGAAAGGGAGAGTAGCAAATCCTCTTGGTTTTGGAGTCGCCGCAATCTCCTTCTCTTCCTTCAATTTTCTTATGCGATGAGAAATCAAGAGGAATGGAGGAACAACACCTGACAGCAGCCCTCATGAAGAACGGCTACTCCAAGGCCCTTATCAGGACCACAATGAAGAAAATGAAGGAAGAGAAGGAGATTAGGGCGACTCCAAAACCAAGAGGATTTGCCATTCTCCCTTTCATCGCCGGCACCACGGAAAAGATTGGGAGAATTCTAAAAAGACACGACATAACACCAAGATATAGTGCTATGGAGAAGATTGGCCACCGTCTTCCTAATTGTAAAAACAGAATCCCTGACTTGCAATATGAAGGAGTGTACGAGATTCCCTGCAGCTGCAGCCAGAAATGCGTTGAGCAAACTAAGAGAGCCATCTCCGTCCAACTGAATGAACACCGCAGGGCTCTCAAAAATAAGCATTGCGAACAATCAGTAGTGGCAGAACATGCGTTCACTAATCCCGGGCATCAGATTATGATTGATAAAGCAAAAGTCCTATCCAAAGAAAAGCATTATTTCACTCGCATCATCTGGGAGGCTATTGAAATTGAAAAAGTAGCAGACAATTTCAATAGAGATGATGGGCATAGACTAAATACTACTTGGAAAAGACTCATACGCAAAAACACACCAAAATCGGGGTCCTTGACGCTGATTGGTCGCGCCACTGGTAGGCCAACTTGAGGATGGTATATATGAGGGCCATTTCCATCAGTCTGCACTCAGACCTGATCTGAAGATGTGGCCAGCATAGGCCACAAAACGTCATCTGAATAAAACTTGATGCAGCTTACCCGAAATTCATGTAAATTATTAAACCATTTTTATACTTATGTTAAGAAATGATTTTTTCATTCCAATGTTCTCCCATTATTTTGTGTGCAACCCATATTATTTTCCAGAATTGTCTCAGAGAGATACCTGACCATGCTAAAGTAACTGTATGTAGTGGAAGTAACTGGCCCAGTGGTGGACTACGGGTGTTAATAGGGGGTGGGGGGGGGGGGGGGGGTGGAAGTCAAATGCTACTTTACAGAGGTCTGGGGGAATGGAATATCTTATGACCACCATTTTTCTGATCGTACTAGGAATTACGGGGGGCAGCCACTCCTTAATCAGCCGCTGACCTGGTCCACCTACCATTTATGTATCTGTTGTTCATAAAATGTGTTCAGATCCTGAGGGAAAGCATATGTGCAGCACTAAATACTGACCTGATTTATTTCACTAGATAAACTTTGTAAACTGCAAATACATTTAACTTAAAACAGGTGACCATTGCATTTCCAATACAAGAAACCTTATAAAACCAGCCTTTGCCAAATAATAGGCTAGGTATATAAAAAATTATGAATACATTTACATACACAGAGTTGAAACCATTATGCTCCAGGCCACAGAAAAGCATTTTATGATTAGAAAATATTTGTTCAAAATGCACATCTGGTTCTGGATATTACTAAGTGCACATCCTTATTTCACTAAGACAGATACAACCGAGATAATTTTATCCAGGAAGCCATAGAATTCAGAGGTTGAACGTCACGAGTCCAGCAGGGCCCATGCGATTCCTCTTGGCAATTGAGGGGGAGCCATCCCGAGTAGAACTCCCACTTTGGGGAGGTCCAGTCATCAACCGTAGAGGTTCAAATCCCAACTCTGACTGAGAAATGCCTAGCTGACGGAGTTTGGCTTCGTAGGTGCATATTAGATCATCATGTGCCTTGGTTACTCGTGAAAGTTCCCACTGCAGTTCACGATAAGCAGCATCCTTTCGCTCAAGCACATCCTTAGAGATAAAATATAACTTAAATAGTAAAAATGAACATTTTATTTGTCAATTGATAAATAGGAAATATCGCAAGGGGAGCATAGATAACAGAAAGCAAATTGGAAAAATATCAAAAAGAATAAATGAGTACATTGAGCCTTAGTCACTTTGTGATGAAACATGGCCGACTTCATAACGAATGAACAACAGTTATGAAGGCAGCCATGGATGAAAACAATCTTCAACAAATAAACTATAGTAAAAATTACAAATACATTTGATTGATTCAGCCATCATGAATTTTCACCAAATTAAGCCTAAGATTATGTATCTCGTTGATACATCAGTTTTATCATTTTCTACAATGTAGGTGCTTTGCTTAATTTTATCTTCTGGTATTGTTTTTTTTTTTAAGATCCCTGAAGAGTTATCCAAATGGCTGAAAGAGAGACCTGTAAATTTCACAATTCACTGGAATTGCTTTAATTTTTAGGGTGTACTATTTGTGTTCGTGCTATGAGTGATTGAAGGTGCTTGGAAAAGAAAGCTGGGAGGATGATTTTAATGTAAGAAGTCCACGGCTACAGGATTTTTAAATTTAGGAATGACATTCTGAAGGAATGGCAGAATACGTAGTAATGAGTGAGAAGAAAAAAGCAAAAAAATTGAGACAGCACTGTGGTTTCTGAATGGTTTGCCATCGAGGAGTCCAAGAAACCTCAACTTGTAGAGCTTATGTCAACAGCTTATTAAATTGCCTTAAGAATGGCATTTGTAAATTTCATTAAAAACAAAGGGTTTAAAACTAGAATTACTGACCTAGCTACTTTGACTGCTTTGGATTTTGACATTAGTGCCATTTCAATATTAATTAGTATTGTCATTTTGCTTCAGGACTTCAGCTTAGTTTTGACTGCTCTTGAAGAAAGTCTGAGATGCTCCAAAATCCCTAGGTCACTGTTTAAGAGTACATAAATGGGTTACTGACTTTTTAAAAGAAGCTGAATACTTACCTCAATCTGAAGAGTAATACCAGCAACTGCATTAGGATCAAGGTGTGATGCCTCAATGATCTGTCGAAGTTGAACTTCTTTTCTTTCTAGTGTTTCATGGAGAGCCATTACCTATTTAGGAACAAAGACTTATGACTAAAAATCAAAATAGTCTACAAAGTCAGTGCAACTCACTCACTACCCAGCTGTAGGGATGTCATTGTTCAAACTGAAGTAGATTTTGCAGGAAATTAAATGATCAACTCCAGTCCAAAACAATGTGTAATGACAAGATCACCAGAAGAAATTGAAATATTTTCCAATCAATATAATTGGCTACCATGAAATCCATTTTGCATTACCTTACAAGTGCATCTTATTCAACAGTCATGAATATTCTAATCTCTGTTGTCTTTAACCTGTTGGTAATGGCAACCACATAGCACAGGACACAGATGGCAACACAAACTTTTGTGATCTCAAAATCCAGGCAATGCTGTTAGCTGTGTAATGATTAGAGCATGGAAAAAAAGTCCTCAATTTAGCAAAAAAAAAGTTGCCTAAAAAGTTGCAAATGTTTTTGAAAAAAGTCTAAGGTATTTTCATGAAAAAGTTGATAACTTTAACTTACTAATTGGAAAAAATAGCCCAGAGATGCAGATTCATAGGTTTTTGATTTGTTATATGGACTTTTAGAAAGAAAAAACCACAATTTACAAAATAGTTTTTTTTTTAATTCTGAATAACACTTCGGTTGATTAACAGCAATTGTGGAAGAAAAATCCCTATTATTATTATAGCTGATAAATATCTATATTTCTTTTGAAAAGGGAAAATTAAAGTATTAGTTTTAGATCAAATTTTATTTATATATTGCATCATGTAAAATATAGGAAATATATTGACCTAATTTCATTCACCTTCAGTTTCATTGCCTCAACCACGTCAATAGATGTGCTCTGCGCTGAATGTGTTAAGCCTTCATTTTTCGCTCGAGTGCTAAGAGTACATTCCTTGCCGCGCTACAATGTTGGCTCAGTTAATGATCATCTGCGCACATTGCAACGCGTGCACCTCGTCGGAAATTCCAGATGGTCTTTCATATAATTGTATCATTTTTCCTCTAATCTCCAAAACAAAATCGGAGTGTTAGCATTCAGTAAAGAGCTGTCAGCTTGTCAGCAGGCCACCCGGGTTCAAATAAGCTGGTTCATAATTAGATCAATGTATTCTTTCAGATGAATATATTCCGGGTGAAGTCTTTGGACACCCCCAGCAAAAAAGCTCGACGTGCGAGGTGGCCCAGGGAAAGGAACTGGCCCCCCTACCCTGAATATGTGAAATTCACACGCCTGTGGCTTAGTCAGGGGTGAGCTCTACCCTCAACTATACAAACCAACTTTCGGGTTGAAGCACTGAGTGTGATTCTTTCATGAACGGTGGAGCAATAGAAAGAATTCGTAGCACTTTCCAAAACTATTGTATTAAAAATTGTAAGGAGTGGGCTCCGTGGAGTACCGCATGAATAACACATATGTCCAATACCCAGTTTAACAAAAGTGAACACAACAACCAAATATTAACTTAGGCATGTGGTTTAAATAAAAAGGCCCAGAAAAGTCTGTTTTATCAGAAAAAGTCCCGCCACGCCAAAAGAGTCCCAAAAAGTCTCTAAAGAAGTCATTAAAAAATGTTTTATTTTATGAGATTGGTGAAGATTTGTATTTAAAACCACTGAAGTCCCACTTTTACAAAAAGTCAAAAGACTTTTTTTCCGCGCTCTAGTAATGATACTGTTCATATTATGTATTTGCTTCCTCGCCACCTTTTCAAGGGGCTGATTTAGCTTCAAATCTGTATACATATCTGCATACCATTAACGCACCTACCACATGAAAAGCATATACATAGATCAATCTGATTTTCAACTACAGTACTCGATGATAAAGGTGAATTTGGCCTGAGAATCTTATTTTGACTAAATATAAAATAATTCTTTTTAATCCTCACCTTGTGGTTCAGTATCTCAGATCTTAAGCCCAGTCTCTGTTGTATTTCAAGAACTCCAGATGTAAATTTTTTTTCCAAAGCTTCCTTTTCTTTTTGAAGCTGTTAAAAAAAATAGATCGATTGACATATATATGTATTGCATAAATTCATTTGAAAAAGTCTCAAAGACATTAGTCTACAAGTAGATGACCAAAAGTAAGTCAGATAACATAATTAAAATGATAGTAGTAATGGTGTGAGAGGAAGGGATTAGGGTGTCCCAAAAAACCCTAAGTTTGAAAGTTGAGGGGGCATTTCCATTTTACCATGCAAATGCATGAAAAAACATCCCAAAAAAATTTTCAACTCAATCGGACAATATTTGACCCTGCTGAAACGCATTCCAAGTTCAGAAATTTCGATTTTCCGCATTTCATACAATGTTGCCTACCCTTTATGGGCCCAGATGGTAAAACACTAAGTTCTAACCATCACCTCGAGCTCCCTAGTCGTTGACGACGACACTCAGAGCCATGGTGAGTATCGTAACCTTACCTTCGTGGCGACGTGGGGATGGCAACACGATGTGAGAAAAGATCGTTCTGACAACCAGATTCACCAATTTAACAATTTATTGTGCCTGAATAACTTAGGCATTGATAGCGAATGAAAAACAACACAACGAAAAATACACTTGAAAATATAAATCCCAATTCTAATTTAAACAGTACAATATTGAAATCTGTTAAATGAACAATGAACTTAATCAATTCTTTTTAACAATGTCGACTTGGGACAATTTAGTTCAGCTTTGTTAGTCTGTACTCCCTTTCACTATATTGCGCATGGGCAATCACTTACGCTTGATTAGCATTTTTTTTACCAATTTAATTCAACATAATCTCTTGAAAAAGTTACACACGCATTCCAAACACACATACGGGGATTGGGAGAATAATAGGGAAGAGGGGTAAAAACAAAATGATACGGACCGGGGATTATCAGTGCACTTTTCTTCTTAACAAAAGGGGGGCGGGATTGTACAAGGGCCTGGCTTTAAATGATAGCTTGTGGCTTTGACGGGACAGGAATGGTACTTATCCTGGCAGATTGAAATACTGCTCCTGGGCGACAGCTTCGTGAGCAGCGACACTTTCTGTACGGCTTGGCTGTGGACATTGAGTGCGGAACCTCTTCTTTACTATGACTGCGACTCCTTCCCTTTCTATCTCCTAGGTCGCTCAGTCTATCCCTTCCGGCAATCTCGAATTCCAGCCTTTTCTTGCCTCTTCTCCTTTCGCCTCGCTCGTGCTCGCCTCAGCGCCTCCTGCCTCTCGTTCGTCCACCGTCGAGAGCCACTGTCTCAACCATCAGCAATTCAGCAATCCTCTCAGACTCAAGGCGGCCGCCGTATTTAAGCTATGGCCCCTCCATCGAAGAAATGGGGGGGAGGGGAATGTAGGGGTGTATTTTGGGGTGGGAAACTTGCACACTCGGGGTTTGCAGACCAACTTAACTCTATGAGTTTGCCCACTTGACCTGGCCGGTCACCTCCCGCTTTGCACTCGATGCCAATCACTTTGGGGGGGAGATGGTCAGTATTGCGGGAATCCCTTTGGGGGGGGGGGGGGGGGGGAGGTCACTATTCCGGGAATCCCGTCTTCCAGAAAACATAAGAAGGATTGGGGGAGGGGATGGATGGGGGAAGGATGGGAATAACGCTCACACTCACACGAAAATCGCATTCATCCCATTTAACAACTATATAAATTTAACACAAGCCAAAAAAAAAAACAAGAACAAGAACAATCTTTCCCGATCGCATTCCTTGCATGTAAACGCATCCAAACAGGACCGGTTCTAAATCTGACGAATAACCAACAGAAACATTCATACGCCAATTTGTTCATGGGCCAGTTGGAGGAAAGATTTCTCTCCTCACAACCCCTCAAACCGATATTCTGGGTCCGATTCATTGATGATATCTTCCTAATTTGGACTCACGGACCCGAATCCCTCTCTTCCTTCATTTCAGACCTAAATTCAACATCCTCTATTTCTTTCACTTCTACCTCCTCCTGCACCCACATAACTTTCCTAGATACTGAGATTTCCCTGTCTAACAACAAGTTTTTGACGTCCTTCCACATTAAACCAACCAATAATCAACAATATCTCCATTTTGACAGCTGCCATTCCTATCATACTAAAAGTGCCATTCCATTTTCCGTCTATTCGCGTGCACCGCATCTGTAACTCCCAAAACTCCCTTGACCATCACCTAGCCAATCTGCCCTCCTTTAACGTGGCTATCCCTCCGCTCTCCTTGAGCGACGCATCTTACCTTCCATCACGCCCTATACTCCACCCCCTAAAACTGCCACTAAATCGCCCTTGAACCTATGCACTACCTTCATTCCGGGACTTCATAAGGCAAACCTTGTCCTTAAGTTGCTTTTCCCCATTCTGCACGACAGTCCCCTTACTGCTGACTTAATTCCCAAATGTCCCACTATCACTTTCAAAAGACCAGCAAACCTAAAATGTATTTACATCCCTCCAAACCCACTCCCACTTTGATTCCTCCCAAAGATCCCGGTTCATTTCCCTGCCATAGACCCAGGTGGAAAACTTGCCCTTTAATTCGAAATATTTCAGTGTTCCAAAGTCCCAATACCCCAATCCCGTTTCCCATTTCCTCCCATGGCAGCTGCATATCCTCCAATGTAGTTTATCTTTTGCAGTGTAATAAGTGCCCCGCCTTCTACATCGGTGAAACATCTACGCCCCTATCTATCCGTATGAATGGCCACCGAGCTTCCCCTCCCCACTTCCCTTAATTTGAAATATTTCAGTTTTCCATAGTCCCAATACCCAAATCCCATTTCCCATTTCCTCCCATGGCAGCTGCATATCCTCCAATGTAGTTTACCTTTTGCAGTGTAATAAGTGCCCCGCCTTCTACATCGGGGAAACATCTACACCCCTATCTATCCGTATGAACGGCCACCGAGCCTCCCTTCCCCACTTCCCTGTCCCTAGGCACGCCTCAAAACATGGACTCCAATTCGACTCATGCTTTTCTTTCCGTCCTCAATGCCATTCCCGCCAACACTTCGAACACACAGCTGAGAAATACTGAGATGTCCATGATCTGGTTTTGTAAAGCTTTATCCCCACCCAGAATCAATGTATTGCATTAATCCGATGCAATACCTCTGCCCCCTATTCTCACAATTATAATTTTCCTCTGCCTTGCAACACTGTTGCATTTCTCACTCTTCAAGAACTCCTCCCTACTTCAAAACTTTCCTTTGATAACCTGACACAACATTGTCACACTGAATACCCCTTCCAGTTCCCCTCCCCACACTCCATTTATCCCCTGCCTTAGTCACTGGCCCTCAATATTTAGTGCCCTCAGTATTGCAACAATGTTACAATTCTCCCTGCTTGAAACTTCTCCCATCCGAAAACAGCCTGGTGCAACATTGTTCCCTATTAGTTCCCCTCCCCTCCTTCATTTCCTCCCCTACCTTTCCCTTCCTCAGGGCAGTACTAACTGCTCACTTCTAAAGCTGACGAAGTACCAACCAGTCCGAAACGTTCCCGTAAGAACGAATTCTCTATCTTTATCTCTTTCTCCTACCTCCTGTAAGTTTTAATTTATATATATATATATATATATATATATATATATATATATATATATATATATATATAATAATTATAATTATAATTATATTATATAATATTATTATATAATATATATATATATATATATTATATAATAATTATAATTATAATTATATTATATAATATTATTATATAATATATATATATATATATATATATATATATATATATATATTATAAATATTTCGTTCAAACAGGTGGTGAAAGAAAGCGGATAGGAAACACATAAAATGTGATGACACAATGGTGATGTGAAGATGGAATGATGGCAGATTCCAAGTGAAAAAAATTCGTCTAGACCGGGAATTGAACCACGGACTTTCCGATTTCGCGCCGGATGCTCTGACCACTAAGCTATCTAGACTACTAAGGAAACACTGGAATCGGCGGGGGGTTTATATGAACAAAAACCCCCAAGATTGGTCCGTAAAAGTCGCCGAGAGATGGCGCTGGACATTTTCACTCACCGGCAGAGAAGAAATTACGTATACAGAAGAGGAAAGCTAAGTTTGAATCAGGCACACAGACAGTGGTAAAGATACAGAACAGGCGTCTCGGGGCACGCAGAGCCCAAGAAGTAGAAATGAGCCATTCTGGCCATACAACCATTCATTCATTCACACAATATATAATATATCCCTAATATATATATATATTAGGGATGAGTCGATTCCAAATGTCGATTCTCGATTCCACCGATTCTCGGGCACGGAATCGGAATCGAGAATCGATCGCCTAAAGTCGATTCCGATTCCAGGAAGATAAATGTTTTCAGCATAGACTATAAGCTTGGGGCATAAAGGCCGCCACACACCAAAGCGGCCGCGGTGTCAGCCTTGCCCGCGCGGAGGATACGACCGGCACGCGGGTGCTGCGACGAACATACCTAAGCGGCCTCGGAAACATGAAAATGTTGGCAAGAGCGACAAACCGACGAACCCTGAAATGGCGCGTGTTCATGAGCAACTCTCAGAGAAAAAAAATTGGAAACCACGGGATCGGGAAGCAATGCATGCGTTTTTCGTTCTTTTATTAACCGCTGGTCACGGCAAATCAAATTATTGCGATTATGAATCACCATCGGAGAATTCATCTGGACCACCAATTTTAACGATCGAAATATATATTTTTTATTTTCGAATGATATTTGAAGTCTGATGATAATAAAAACGTGCAGATGATAATAACGTTTTTTTTTTTTTGCAGGCAGCGCGTAAAATGCGTTAGTGCGTTGCGGGTTGCCTACCACGCAACCGCGCTTTCGGGGGCACCGTAAAAGGTCATCTGCTCGATAATTAAGTGCAATATAGTTGGCACATTTGCGCTTAAATGTCAATTACAGTCCTAAGTTTTATCTCATTACCAAAAAAGTGTGCTCGCTCACACCAAATTTAAATTATTGACAATTTTAGCGGTTTTCGTCGAAATTTTCGAAACTTTAAGGCAAAGTAGCGAGCAGAAGATATTATCCGATTTGGAAAAAAAATCATCTGTAATATCCATCCGGGTACGCAACTTTTGCCGGGTATTACGATTCGCTCCTAGAAAAAAGTGGCAAAACGAGGCACCCTAATGTACAGTGAGGTGCACCAAAATGTTAAGGTAGAGTTGTTTGGCCAGAGTTTGGGCAGTTATGTGGCTATTACAACAGATATGTGGACATCTATTGCAAATGAGGACTATATGGCTGTTGCAGCACACTTCTATTCCGGAGCAAAGTATGCCCTCAGAATGACACACAGGTGCCTGGAAGTAGTGCCTTTTACTGAAGTATCCCATACTGCTGTCAACCTCAAGAGTTTCTTATTGAAAGTTTTCAGTGACTGGAGCATATCCTCTAAAGTTGTTGCTATCATAAGGGACAATGGAACAGACATAACCGCGGCTCTGAACCGATCACAGTTTGAAGCAATATCATGTGTAGCGCCAGTAGCGCATACACTGCAACTGGTAATTAAAGATGGCTTGATGAACAACCAAAAAATTACGACTCTACTGAAGAAAACAAAGAAACTTGTGGGAAGTTTCAAACATTCTGCAAAAAACTCAAAGTTATTAAAAACCTGTCAAATTCAGCTAAGACTGCCGCAGCATAGGATGATACAGGATGAACCAACCCGCTGGAATAGCTCCCTCCACATGCTTCGGAGAGTAATTGAGCAGAAAGAAGCAATAATTTTAGTTTCGAGTAAGAGTGACATCAAACTTTCTGTGGACATGGTTGCTGATGATTGGATGACAATGCAATTTGCTGTAAGCATTCTTGAGATTTTTGAGCAAGCAACTCTTCAAGTGAGCAAATCATCTTCAACTATTTCCGAGGTAGGTTTATTGTAAATTACTATTTGTTACCACCACCGTTTGCATCTGTTACCATTGTTTTAGTTGAATTTAGGTTCCTAAGCTTGAGCTGCAAATTAAATATTATTAATCAGATTTGTTGATTCACACAGCCTAGTGGCTACTATTTTACAAGGTATCTCAATCCAACTACCATACTTACATATTTATTAGTGGATATTACAATTTTCTTATGCTTTTTTTCAATAGACCTCCTTAAAATAACATTTTTTGCTAAACATTTTGCTTCATGGGCAGTACAAATAGTAAATTTTATAGGCTAAAGGTTACCAGAAAACAAGAGGGTATGGGGCATAAATAAATCTGAATGAGGTTAAGCATTTTATACTATATAATCAAGAAAAGAGACAGGATGATTTTTAAATAATTTTCCTCAGGTGATTCCACTTATACATACAGTAAAAAATGTTGTGGAGAACTCGAATTGCCAAGGTTCTGGACTTCAAGGACTGAAGAATGATTTGATATCATCCCTGAAACGCCGCTACCATAATGTGGAAGCAAATTTGACCTATGTTTGTGCAACAATATTGGATCCTCGCTTTAAAGCTACACCTTTTCAAAACCCTGATGCTATTGAAGACGTAAAGGTGAAAATAATCAAAGAAATGGTGGCCTTGACACAGACGGGTTCAACCTCACTTAATGAACCAGCAGTTGAAAATGCAACCTCCACCTTAGACTCTCCAGGTGATAAGTCTAGTAAGGGGTTGTGGTCCCATTATAAAGACTACTTTTGCAAAAGTGTTGAGCAAGTTGATTGCAGTGCTTCTTCTTACGAAAATGAACTGCTGCAGTACCTAGGAGCAAAAACCTTGATCCAAAAGACGGTGAAAAAGTTTCCCATTACTGGGATAACAGTGTCTTTCTGAGACTTAAAAATATTGTATTCAAGTATCTGTGTGTTCCTCCTAGCACTGCGTTTAGTGAAAGACTATTCAGTACAGCAGGGAATATATGCGATGCAAAAAGAAATAGACTCGATCCTGACAGAGTAAAAATGCTTGTTTTCCTTAACAAAAATATTGAATATATTGTCATTTTCATTGAATATTTGTCATTTTAACTCTCACGTGTAACAGGTTTTATATTTGTGTTTTTTTTATAGTGTACATGGGTGAGCATCCTTAAGCGTATTACTTTGGTGGTTAAATAAAATACTAATTTAATGCATAATATATTATGTAAAACATCAGAACGGCATAAGTAATGCTGGATAGTCATCTTAATTTAATTACATAGTGCACGGTACATTATTAAGTTCACAATGTTTGTCTAAAACAGTCAGTGTTTATTATTTTATTTAACCTGAGGATATATTGCTATCATACTATTTTGCTATTTTTATTAAATATACTTATTGGGCCACTTAATTGTTTTGTTATTTTATTCCATTCAATTCTTAAATTTTAATGACAGCAATGCTACAGATAAATCAATATCCCACCTGTTAGAAGGAATAAGAATCGATGGAATCGGAATCGAGAATCGGGAATCGATTTGAAGGAATCGGAATTGGAATCAGAATCGAAAAAAAGTGGAATCGACTCATCCCTAATATATATATATATATATATATATAACTTCTTCAAGAATCACTCGGGTGATAAATATATAATATGCCAAGAGGGTGGCCGATATATATATATATATATATATATATATATACATACATATATATAGCTGACTTTTTCTATAGCTGAGGAAGGGCTTACATGCCCAAAATGTTCCCTGTAAGTCTCTCTTTTTACTTTTCTCTCCCCACCCCCTGTCAAGTGTATTTTTTATTGTTGTGACCTATTGGCAAACCTTTCGTTGTGTGTATACATATATATACATTCATACATACACAAACACATATATATATATATAATATATTATATATATAAACAAAACGAAATTTTCGCCAATAGGCCATAACAATAAAAACACTTGACAGGGGGTGGGGAAAGAAAAGTAAAAAGAGAGAGAGGACTTACTGGGACGTTTCGGGCATGTAGGACCTTTTTCAGCTGTAGAAAATTGGAAATTCTATATATATATATATATATATATATATATATATATATATAATCTTTGGAAGTTTTCGCCAATTGGCCACAAATAGATAAATTCAAACTAACAGGAGGTAGGAGAAAGAGGAAAAGATAAAGAATTCGTTCTTACGGGAACGTTTCTTTCATGGGATGTATGCAATAACTCTGCCCCCTATTGTCACAATTACAATTTTCCTCTGCCTTGCAACACTGTTGCATTTCTCACTCTTCAAGAACTCCTCCCTACTTCAAAATTTTCCTTTGATAACCTGACACAACATTGTCACATTGAATACCCCTTCCAGTTCCCCTCCCCACACTCCATTTCTCCCCTCCCATAGTCACTGACCCTCAATATTTAGTGCCCTCAGTATTGCAACATTGTTATAATTCTCCCTGCTTGAAACTTCTCCCATCCGAAAACAGCCAGGTGCAACATTGTTCCCTCTTAGTTCCCCTCCCCTCCTAGTTCCCCTCCCCTCCTTCATTTCCTCCCCTACCTTCCCCTTCCCCAGGGCAGTACTAACTGCTCACTTCTAGAGCTGACGAAGGACCAACTGGTTCGAAACGTTCCCGTAAGAACGAATTCTTTATCTTTTCCTCTTTCTCCTACCTCCTGTTAGTTTGAATTTATATATATATATATATATATATATATATATATATATATAATAAAAACACTTGACAGGGGGTGGGGAAAGAAAAGTAAAAAGAGAGAGAGGACTTATTGGACGTTTCGGGCATGTAGGCCCTTCTTGCCCGAAACGTCCAGTAAGTCCTCTCTCTCTTTTTACTTTTCTTTCCCCACCCCCTGTCAAGTGTTTTTATTGTATTGTGGCCTATTGGCGAAATTTTCGTTACGTATATATATATATATATATATATATATATATATATATATATATTTTGAATCCGTCTATCTTTGAGAAAGGTTCTAGAGCAACCGAAATATCAACTTATAGTGTGAGTGTTCTTTTTTATGTGTTTATATTTAATTCCGCCCCACCTGTGGGGCATATGTATATATATATGTGGGGTGTATGTATATATATATATATATATATATATATATATATATATATATATATATATATATATATATATATATATATATATATATACATACACATACACACACACACATTAAATGTGTGTGTGTGAAATTATCTTAAAAATTTCATCCATACTGAAATTGCTGCGAGGAATATTTCGATTCTTAAGAATAGGACAGTGTTCATGAAGCAATGCATTATGTTGCAGACGACAAGGAGGTTTATAAGAATAGGGAAGTATGGAGGACATTGTTAAAATCAAAGACAGTTTTCTAAGTCTAATGCTGAGAATTCAGCTCTTTTGAAAATGCCAAAAGCTAAGACAGGGACAAAGATTGTCAGTGTAGTCATTCCTTGATGTGCATGAAAAGCATAACTCTGACATAGCGCAAATCAAGCTGCCAGCACCTCCTTTCCCTCTTCTGGCAGTGATGCAGTAGTGATCACAGTACCTACTACACAGGTACAGTCCATTCGTGTTAACCTGGCCGATGACAACTTGCGAGAGGGGAAATAAGTGGAGGAGAGGGGGAAAACTAGTAAGCAATTTTGGTTCAGACTAGTCCAAGTTCTTACAATTTCGCCCATCAAGGGGTTTTCAAGCCTCACGTGGTTTGCCTCTTCTCTGACAGTGTTCTTGTCTTGGCTGATCTGGGCAACATGCTGGCGTAAACAAGTCAGCTCATTTGACTTAAGATTTGGAGGGGAACCGTCCTTCCCTACTTTCGCCATCCCTTTACACCATGGGAAAACTGTTTGCGCATATCTACCGTCTCAGTAAGCACTAATTCCCCTATTTTCTGAGTTGGACTAGGCCCACTTGCGCAGTAGACTACTGAGTGTCAAGTTATCACCAATGAACTATAGCTCCTGCTTTGCATTACAATAGAGTTAAATAAACAACAATAACTGATTTAAGAGGAAAGTAATTGATTTTTGTTATAATTGTAGTAGAAACTCGAAATTATGAAATTTTGATTTTACGAAGCAAATCCTTTGGTCCCTACCAAAAGGGTATCTAAGTGCATGTAACAGTACATGATATTACGAAGTTTTTAAAATATGAACCATGGGTCTTGGTCCCGAAGTGAAAAAGTTACTAGTTTATATGAATAATATAACACAGAATATCACAGCAACGTTTTTAGTCACTCCTTGTCAGAGTAAGACATTTAATTAATCATCGTTGCAGAATATATTATACACTGAATGTGAATTACTTGAACGATAATTCATTTTCTAATGCTGCAATAGTAAGGACTACTTTGAATCATAGGTATAGTAGCACATAAAATATGAAACCAATCAGACAAAAAATACATTCGGCTTTGCTACCACATAACCAGAGTAATCAACAACTAGTAAAAGAACAAACTAGTCGAGTACGGATATACTCGCCCACGAGAGACTAATTGCTACAACCACCATTTTCCTATCATGATCCCTGGCATTTTATGCTATGGGTTTTTCCCAAATATAAATCCATGATGAGTATTCCTATTACAGACATCAGTTGCTGCGCGTGTGTCCTCAAAAAACTTTGACATTATCAGAGATGGTGCTATGTTGTTCAAGTGGTAAATTCAATCATGAATATCTCCAAATTAAGTTTTTTTTCTCAGTTTTCCAGACTAGTTACACTCAAACTTGCTCCACGGCATAATAATTCTGGCTGGCAATAGCTATCATTGAAAGAATCAGGTTTAATTTACCATCCTCATAAAGCATTTTCATGTATTCATCGAGCAAGGCCCTTCATAATCACTGCTCTTCCTTTCTTCAGTCGCCAACTGCCAAGAAAGCCAGGGAAAATACAAGTTTGCTTGATTAATACAACCAATTAGTCTGACGCACATTAATTCTTAAGTATGACTAGTTCTGGGCACATACGTAATCAATGGGAAAAAAATGCTCAAGCGCCCATGTATATGTATTTAGATCGGAAAATGGTGTACCTTTCTCCCCTTTTGCTCCAACCCAGTGATCGAAAAAATATCCTAATAGAGAGCTCAGCTGCATTCCTGCAAATTGATAATGAATCTGATAAGGGTTTTGTAGATTGGCCGGAATCTATTGGCTGTAACCCCCAGCAATCATATAACGATAAATCACGATCTCCAAACTTGTGAAGATGTAACACTAGAGCCGGCGACAGTAGAGCCAGTGGCAAGGCCCATTAAGAAAAGCAGCAACGAAGATGAAAATGAACAAGTCCTAATTTCTCCTAATAAGAATGAAGTTTTGCTCACTCTCGATACATTACATCGATTCTGAATTGTTAATGATGTCAACTCCCAGTTCAGTTAGCATTTTTCCAAATCCAAGGCCATGGTGGAAGCGACGATGGAGCGAAGCTACGTGCAAAAATAAAAACATAACTTATTTTTTAGTTACATTATTCATGCTCTCGATAGAAGAGCTGAAGTATTTTTTTTAAATATTTATTAGTTTGTCGTATTTCTTCTTGAATTATTATTCACCGATTCCCTTTTCTAAGATTGCCCGAAATGGATCTGAAATGAAGAAAATACAAAAGGGAAATGCCCGCCCATTCCCGTATTCTTTTTCCCCCAACCGGCAATCCCCTCCAGGAAAATTCACCCTGTTTTCCATCTCAGTTTCTTCAAAAGCTAGACTTACTCTCCCCATCACCTTTCTTGCTCACTTGTAGTGAACCTATCAAATGCTTCTCTTTCTTCCTGCACTGGTCATATTTCCCCCTCGAGTGACCCCCCGTGTCTTCCTCCTGCTATCAGTGAGCTATTATCCTCAAAAATACCTCCATTGGTATACTTATTTTAAAACCAACAACACTTACCTTTTGAAGACATACTTCCAGAACTGCATTTTCTGACCTCATGTCTTCCAATTCTTTCTGACTAATTTTTAATTTAGTTCTTGTATTCTGTAAAATAAATTAAAGGATGACAATTGAAATTAGCTTCAAAAGAATGAGCACAACTTTTTTTGGCATTTAAGAGCTTCCATTACATTTTTTTTGCCTTTTGGAATCACCATTTATCAAATTTATCAAGTTCCAATTATGGGATGGTGTTGCCCAGATGAATAAAGTATAATTATACAGGAAGTAAACAACGAAAGTAAAACTAATTATTTCCTCTCCGCCAGTTCTCGTGATGCTGAAGTATTTCTGGCTCTTCTCTCACCAATTTTTGTCTGGATGAGAACAGCTTATTAAGCATGATAGCTACAGAATTTGTCATCATCCATAAGGATGAGAATAGGGCAACCTGCAAATCTATTATCTACATGTAGACTAGAATCTACTCCAATGTAGATTTTAGATTTACAGGTAGTCTTATACTTATCTTTATGTATTGTAACGGTTGTGGACCTTTACGGGCAGGATGGCCTCGGCATGGAAATGCGTTTTGTTTTTCTTGTTAGTATTTTGCTGTGTCATGTGTGATTTCGCGCTTGGCGTGACCTTGAGGTGTGAGTGGTGTGAGAATTGAAGAGATTGAATGGGTTCAGAGCCAAAGTGATTCTTGGCCCAAAGTGTGTGCTTGACCAAGCCTGGGATTGTGACCCATCCCCCGAAATCCCCCACCCCCAAGTGAAAGTCCCTCTTACGTGATCAACGCCATCGCGTACATAAGGCAGGTGAGAAAGAAGGCGAGAGGAGATTAGACGGTAATATTGCTTGATGACGACTGAGTGGGTTGTGCTGCCAAAAGACTGGCAGAAGTTTGGCTGTTCAAGAGAAGGGGAACCTGGATGTGGAGATTGTGGGCATTGCCATGGGAGAGGAAGCTACACGAGTAGCCAAGAGTGAAGAGGAAACGTTGGTCCAAACACTCTGCTACACGTACTCGCGAGTAGGAGAATCCGCCGCCCCAATCCTAATCCCTGGTCCCGACTTTACCTGGCTAAAGGAAGAATCTTCTCTACGAGATCGATAAGTAAGGGTCGCACAGCAATTAATCCCTCAAGTCACTGTCCCTGTGCATTTGAAAGAAATCCCTTTTGCTTGGTTTTCCTCCCCCTAGTGGATCAGCCATTAACCTTCCCCTTCAGAAGAGGCTGCATCAGGGAAGCATAATCAGTGATACCCTGTCCATTTGCCTAAATTTCAAGAACATAACAATCATACTGTACAATCATTATCATCGACGCCTTCAGCGTACAAGTGACGTTTACTAGCTGATTGATCCCCTTCCCCACCTGAGGGGCTTGTCTTTTCATTAATGAACGTAACTGTTATTGGGGACGATCATGTAATCATCGAAAAGTGTATTTCTTTTAGTATGTTTCATGCCCACTACCATTTCGTCACCTTTCCCATCCATCATACCCATCAGTGTGATTTCCATGTCAATGTTCATCCATTTCATCAGTTGTTTCACGTTCATTTTCATACCATTCTGCTCATTTAGGTTAAGGTCATTTGCTTTGTTGTACTCCTACAAGCGAAATAGATTGTGAAACGAAAGCTCTCTACGGTATTTGTTCAAAGTTCCTTTCCATGCACGACATCGCCCTGCCCCTATTCAATGCCCAAAACCGAAGCCAGAGATTGCACAGGAAGTAAAAGGTAAGTTGGGGTCCATCTAAACTTCTTACGCCTCGTGCATAGGTACCTATTTTATTTTTTGTGTCACGAAGTGAAATGGAGAAGCTCTCACGCTTCCACCCATGTGAAGGAGTTTGGCGTGGGAATTGGGCTTTGCTCTCTTCTCTTGATTTTTTGTGTGAGCACGCGTCCTGACCCGGTCGGGCGGGCAGGGCCGGCTACAGTATGGACAATGACAGTTTCTGCAGCCAAGAAGCTGTCATTGTCCAGTCAAAAATTTGAGAAAGAAGATCCAGAAATATTTCAGCACTGCTGTACTCCAGAGGCTTATATGACAAAACACCCAAACGAGTAGCCCGTAGAATGCACCAAGATATGGTGATAGGGCGGTATTTCACCCACCGGCAGAGAAGGAATTACGTACACAGAAGAGGAAAGGAAAGATTGACTCAGGCACACAGACAGTGTTAAAGTTACAGAACAGGCATTTCGGAGCATGCAGAGCCCAAGAAGGAAATGAGCCATTCAGGCCAAACATTCATTCATTTACTCAGAACGCTCGAAGGTATAAATAATAGGGGTGGGTCATCGAATCTGCCTACCCCCCGAATCCATCGAATCTCTAAGATTCGAGGGTGGATTTTATGAGATTCAAAAAAGAACATGAAGGGTTATAAATAACACCGCAATCTTTGTTGCAGTTAAAATGTGAATGACTTATATTAATACTACCAATAGTTTTATCCTCAATAAAATTAAATCGAGGAACGCTATTTGAAATAGTTTGTTCTAAATAGGAAATAATATAACTTTTGAAGTCAATACTTTTTACGCTGCGACTTTAAACTTCCCGGGGTTTCCGGGCCTCAGGATGTGAAATCATTTCTCACTGGTGCTTTTTACGGTTGTGTTTCTCTTGCGGTCTACACTAGAGCTGCAAACAGCGCTATCTGTAGGCAACCATGTGAACTCAGGGTTGGCGTCGCTCTGTTAACTGTAAATGTGTATGCTGTAGAGGTGAACACATTGATTGACGTTGACATTGAGAGATTTTGCAGTTGTAGCAGGATTTCAAGTTGCATATTTTGTGGTAGTGTTGTAACCATTGGCTTGGACAAGAAACATGTCGGAGGTTTGGGAGCATTTCACTATCTGTGAAAAATACAGTAAATTCACCAGATGTAGTTACTGTGGTGCACAGATTTCAAGAGGCGGGAAAAGTATGACCACATCGGCGATGAAGAAGCATTTAAAACTGCATTCCGCTTTAATTTCTGAGAAGAAAACGAGGGGAAATATTCATCCCGCATTAATGGACGAATTTGAAAGTGAGGATGGTGAAGGTGCCTTTTCGTCTACCTCGAGTGCATCCACTTCAAGTTCCCTGACTCATGAAAATTGTTTTTACAAGCAACCCAAAAAATTCAGGACTGATAGAAAGCAGCAGACCTTGAAGGAAGTTTTCTATCGCTCCCAGAAGTTTAAACCTGGGAATCCGAGAGCGGAGCACATAACAAAATTAGTGGGGCAAATGATATGTGTGGACAATCAGCCGTTCAGCGTTGTCGAGAATAGAGGTTTCCGTGCTCTCATTTCCTATTTGGAGCCCCGTTATACCATTCCTACGAGAAAACAATTGTCTTCCGTGGTGATTCCAACCTTTTATGAGAAGGTTAGAAGTGATGTAAAGAGCTTTCTGCAACTGATCGACCACATATCAATCACTACCGATATGTGGACATCAACGACAGTTACATGAGCCTAAAGGCTCATTTTGTTAATGATTCGAGGGAACTAAAACATCTTTGCCTTGATGTTGTTCCATTCCCAGAGGTGAGTCAGAGTGGAGAACAGATCAAGAAGTTCTTGATCCAGTACCTGGAAGAGTGGGGTATTGCAGGCAAGGTCTCATATGTTGTGCATGACAACTGGAGAAACATTGTGTCTGCCAAAAGATCATCGCCATATCACACGCCATCGCCATGTTTGGCTCACACCTTTCAGCTGATTGTGAAAGATGGATTATTGAACCAAAAGGCAGTACAGAGTTTGCCGTGCCTAGCACGGCGTATTGTGGGGCATTTTAAGCATTCGTGCCAAGCAACGAGTGTGCTTAAAAGATGCCAAAATCAACTTGGAATCCCATCACACAAACTAATTCAAGACGAGCCAACTCGGTGGGATTCTTTGTACCTGATGTTTAACAGATTATTGGAACAAAGAAATGCCATCACTTTAGCTGCTGCCGAAACTAAACTTCCTACGGAATTTTCAACAGCACAGTGGGATTTGATGAGTGATGTGGCCTCATTGATGAAGATATTCTACCATGCCACATGGTCACTGTCAGCAGTGACCATGTGACGTCCTCCGAAATAATTCCCATAGTGAATAGTTCTACCGAGGAAATTAAAAATGGAGAGTGCACCCGATTATTAGGATTGAAGAATGATCTTTTATCTTCCTTGAAGCTAAGATTCAGTGATTTGGAAACAAATGAAATTTACACCACATCAACCCCTCTTGATCCCAGGATCAAGGGTAGCTGTTTCACAAGTGGTGATAATTTAACTCAGGCAAAGTCAAAACTGCTGGAAAGAATGAAAAAAATTGCCTCAAAAGATGAAAGACAGGTGGGTGTTTATCAGATGATATTTACTTATTCCCATTAATTTTTGGTTTTGGACCATATGCATCAGTTTTTTATTTTCAGGCATTTTGTTAAGTTTTCTACCAATTTTCCATATTATCTGTACATATATTTTAATGATTGCATTTTTTTAGGAAAAAAGTGATGAGCCTGTGAGTAATTCTTCCACAAAGCATGTCATATGGGCTCACTACTCTAAAATAATGAATTCACAGCCGGAAGTGATGAAGTGTAGGGATGAGGTGCAGGAGTTAAATTCATACTTGATGGAGGAACTCCTTCCTCCTGAACAGAGCCCCTGGAGTACTGGAAAGGCAACACCTTGTGCCCTACATTAAAGACCATTAGTCGTGAATTTCTTTGCATCCCTGCTGCTACGGTTTCATCGGAGAGACTGTTTAGTGCTTCAGGTTTAGTGTGTGACCAAAAAAGTAGCAGGTTGGACCCAGAACGAGTCAGAATGATGCTATTTTTAAATAAAAATTTGGAAGTACTCTAAGAAGCAACAGATATATGATGTTGTAAAGAAATGTTTGAATGTGTATTGAGTCAATGTATTTCTTTTTTTCATTTCAAGATCATATATATATTTTTTTTAATTTTTCTTTGCCAATTATGTCTAAATAACGAGTCAGAATGTTGCTATTTTTAAATAAGAATTTGGAAGCAACAGATGCATGATGTTGTAAAGAAATGTTTGAATGTTTATTGAGTCAATGCATTTCTTTTTTTTCTTCTTTTTTTTCATTTCAAGATTATATATTTTTTTTAATTTGTCTTGCCAATTATGTTTCAATAAAATGGTTGATTATCAGCTCTAGCTCTTTCCTATTTTTCAAGTAAATATCTTACAACTTCAATGGCTCATGACATATATTTCTCTCTGAAATATGCATGCTGTGTGTAAATTTTCAGTGTTTTTAGCTGGTGTTTGCCTGGAGGTTTTGTGATGGATTGATCAACACCAATGAAGGTAGGTAAGTGCATATTTTACTAATCTTTTGCAGATGGATTCGAGATTCGATTCAAATCCTTGTGAGATTCGATTTTGGATTCGGATTCGAGAAAATTGTGGATTTGACCCACCTCTAATAAATAAACAAATATTTCGTTCAAACAGGGGGTGAAAGAAAGAGGATAGGAAACACATAAAATGTGTTAACACAATGGTGGTGTGAAGTTGGAACGATGGCCAATTCCAAATGAAAAAAATTCAACTAGACCCGGAATCGAGCTTCTTAGATGGCTAGGTAGCACAGTGGTCTGTGCAGCCGGTACGATATCGTAAGGTCCATGGTTCGATTCCTGGCCTAGTCGACAGAACATAATTAATACTAACAGCAAGACATATCTTGTCTTTCTCATAATTTTGTAGGTTTCGCTTCAGCTCCATCACTTCCTTCTGAGCAATACGAAGAGGTTCAACAAGGGAACTATTCTCAGACTGAACATCTCGGACATGCCTCTCCATCCTTTCACTCTGCTGTTTCTGATTTTCCAATTCTTCCTGAAATGTTGATAAGTATATACACATATATAAAAGAGCTATTTACTTGATTACAATTAAGAAGAACAGGATTTTGTTAAAGACAAAAAATGAACAAAAAAGGCACCAATATTTTATAGGAGTTGTTTACATACGATATCACTTTTATTCAATGGGGGAAAGGACATTAATCCAGTTACAGAAATATCTCTGGATATTTTCAATCTATTACCTTACATCTTCAAGTGCAGTGACCATGTGACGTCCTCCGAAATAATTCCTCCATTGCCCCATTTATTAATCTCGTCCCCTCAAAGGACGGCACATCTTGGCCCTCTGGGATGTTTCCCCAGAGTTCCTCAATCCTCAACTCCATCTCATTATACAATTCCCGAGTCATTGAGACTCCGGGGTAGCCTAATGGTATAATGGCCATTTTCTTCTTCCCATCTGCAGCATCATCAAATGACTGTCTCACAGTGACCTTGGCCCTCTTGCAGTCTTGATCCACCAAAGAACCCTCAGGGGAGTCATCTTGTGCTCTTGTCCTCTTGTTTGTGTCAGGGGTAGTGAACTCCCCAGATGGCTGTGGGGGAATCTCCCCCTGGGTCTTACTATGAACAGGTGACCACTTCCTTTCCTTTTGGGCCGCCAGTCTCCTCCTCTTTCTTTTGGCAGCCCCACTTAATCGTTTAACATTGTTTGTAAGTGTGTTCATCGGTCCTTCACTACTCTCAGGGATAGCTCCAGAAGCTACTTGATAAGATTCTTCCCCTTTTGAGGGCAAATCTTCACCTGACGCCCCTTTTGAGTTGGGCTCTGAGGAGTCTGTGGTATTGCCATCATCTCCTCCCGAGGGATTCAAGGGATGGCATGATACATTTGATGCCTCTGTAGAGGTATCCAAAGACTGGATAGAAGTATTGAGAGGACAGTCACTCCCAGAGGTCCCAGGGGTGTTCTCCAGAAGTACCCTCTCCTCCATGGAAGGTGTGAGGCTGGAACAACCCATTGTGGGAGGGCACTTTTCGGTGCCCTCCATATTATTTTTATTATTAAAATTATTTGTTTCCATAGTTAGTCCCACGAGTGGCTAGGGAAATAATATGTCCACCCACACAGAGCCCCGCATGCATGGGTAAGGCTAAAATGAAACCGGAGGTCGCCTGGTATCCGGAGTTCTGTGAGGATAGCCTGTCAGTGGCTTGGATTTTTAAGGCAGTGGGGAAGGTGGGACCTATTTGGAGCAAATATTTCCAGACTGTAGATGCTGATCTCCTGGTCAGAAGGAAGAGAGCAATGGTGTGGGTGCCGGGGCCAACCCGGTTTCAAGCTGAGACTGTCTTTGAGCGACTGCAGAGGGTCAACCCCGGTCTCAAGACCAATCTGTGGAGGCTATATGAACGGGTTGAGACACCAAATGGCACCCGCTTTGTCATAGGAGTGGACTATGGATCTGCCGATATTATAAGTCGATCAGAGTGTAAGTGGAAGTCTTGACTGACTGAAATCCATGACTCAAGTAAAAGTCGAGGTGAAAGAAATTGCTTGATCTCCTTGTTTCACAATTAAAAAAGCAAACCATTGAAGTCACATGCATGAATATTGAAACAAAGAGCAACAAAAATTGAAAAAAGGGAAGAAAAACTTTCAATATATTTATAAATAATAACTGCTACAAGCTATAGCAATAACAATTGCAACAAAGTCAGCCTGGGGTTCCCGTTTTCTCGGCGAGAAGTAGATATGCTTTAGTTTCATCTCACTATTGAGTTCAAAATTCAGAAAATTTCATTAATTTTTCTGTCAGTTGCCCCTACCAGAATGAATAAAAATATGCACCATATCGATCAGTTATTTTATGGAAATTTACGACCCCAGCATAACCATTAGCTGATCGAGAAATTCTAGTATTTTGTTTAAGTTCTCTCACACCCATACACACATTATATTGCCTAACGCTGTGGGGCACTTCAAGCAAACTGAATAGTATTTTCTTTCCGCAAAAGAAGGTCATCAAACTAATAAATAGAGAAGCAGATAGCTACCATTTTTTTTAAATTTTCTAATCAGTGGTATAGTGATAATGAATAGCCAATATACTGATTGTTAATTAGTTAACGTGAAAGATAACCTAGATAAATTTACATTTAGGACTGATGAGCATACTCACAAAACAGAATAAATAGCAACTTCCTATGGATTGTCAACAGTCCAAAATAGAGCATGCACACAGGCTCATGGGTACTGAACTTTTCAATGAACTACTTTAAGGTCACTGAGTAACATAGTGAGTTAAAATAAATATCTGTTAGCCAAACCATTCTAATGGATTCAGAATTAAGCATCTTTAACTAATGAATAATCTAATATTTTGATAGTGACCTTGTTTCTTTCTCGTGATGTCATACCCAGGTAAATGTAGATTCAACATTTACAATATCACATAATGACAACTGAGGTAACCAATCTTAGACTTATTAGTATGTAATAAAAATGAAAATCTCTTCATTGAGGATTCCAAAAACATTCTAAGAGACATCACTGCCAGCGACTTGACTTTTTTTATGTTATGACTAAGCCCTACCTTGAGACTTCCAATCAGAGACAGATTGTTGAGGGTAATGTCATTGTAGTAATTCTTTGCATCAGTAAAGGCCTGTTCATGATTTTGAATAAGTGTTTCAATTTGCTGATTCTTTCGCTCTTCAACTTCGGTTAGCTCCATCCGATGAGTGAGTGATAACTCATCTCTTAAGGCAACAAGATCCTTCTCAGCTTTGTCTTCTATTTCCTTCGCCTCTCTGAGGAATTTGTCCTGTAACTCCACTATCTCTTCACTGTGTTTCTACAAATAAAATAAGATTAGTCAGAAACTGATGAGCTATAACTGGTTTTCATACACATATCTATTGTAAAAAGTCTTGAGTTTCTTTGTGGCAAACATGAGAGGTAAATAGCTAAGTATAAGAGAAGAGGAAGGGAGGAAGTCAGCAGAAGGGAAAAAAGGAACCGTGGAGGAGACAGATATCTGCCAGAGGAAGACAGATGAAAGAGGGATGACAGGTTCATCTCCTGGGAGAGGAGAATCACACCTGTACTGAATTTTCTTGATATTTACATCATCAGCATTTTCAACTGGCTAAAATATGAAATTGCCAACACAGTCTTGTTTCCTTTTCTGAGATCTGTGAGCATTGACTATACCTATGATCAGAAAGGGAGTTGACCTATCTTGGCACCCAACTCGAGGCCAATTCTGGAGAGTCCAAAGTATTTTCATGATTGGTTCATCATTCTCCACTCATTATGGTGTTGCTAAATTTATTAATACATAGATGTGAGTTTTTAGTGCATCAGAATATATCAGTAGTATGTACATATTTTTATCCAATCCCACAGTTAATTTGTCCATGGCCATCATAGTGCAGTCCCACAGATGGGTCAGAGGGAGTACAGCAGAAGTTGTATCTGTGAATTCTTTTTCATATCATAATTTGCTGAACAACTAATTGCCTGCTCATTAATTTATGAGTACAATCTTCAAGGAGCTACTATTGCTATGGATAAACTTATTATATGGAGTGATCTAAGGAGCATAACTTTAGTCCACCTGAATAGTTACATAACTTAACACTCCTTTTGGGTTGCACAGGTAGTAATACTGACTGTGACAATAAACATAAAACAATAGTAAAGAAAATTTTCGAAAATGAAGAAGCTAAAACTAACGAAATGTTGTTCTTACAAACCAAAACTTCCAGTCCGGATGAGAAGGCTACCTACCCGAAACCCATGTAGTGGTGTGTGATATTACAAAATTGCTACCCCTTAGTCACAGTCCCATTGGGACCTAGAAAATAATTTTTACAACTAATACCTAATAACAGCAACTAAGAATGTGCGAGTACTCGAAAATTCGAGTCGAGTCGTTGGTACTCGACTCGAGTTCTTTGAGTATTTTTACGATAGCCGAGTCGAGTCGACCGAGCCACCGAGGCCAATAGGTTAAGAAATTTGCCGACAAGAAGCACTATCATAGTAAACTTGCCTAAAATCGATCATTTCGCAGAAATGTTCCTCGGCTATGAGAAGTGATACGAAAATGATCTTTGATATAAGATCTAGCTGCATCCTTGATCTTTCAATGCAGATACTTCTCAAGTATGTAAGTTTAATACAAGTACTTTAGTAGTGCAGGGCAAAGAGGATGTCCAGTGCTTTTTTCCTCAGGCTTTCGCGCAGAGCGCTTTTGTCAGTCCAGCAAACGGCTACGAGTCCTTGGCCTTCCTCTTGCTCTCCCCTCCACCACCCCAGGTCTCTCTCCCCCGCCCTCGCCTCGGCGCTCATCGGAGGGTCGGAGTGAAGCAATATTTTTTTCTCGAGTCAGCATCACATTTCATCAAAAGTATCACATTTCACTATCACTTTCCCATGCCCTAACTTCTCAGGTGGCTTCCACTAGTTTACGGGGGATGGAGAGGGGAGGGCGTTGTATGCTGGGAGTCCCTCATCAGTTATGACCGCAAACCAAAAGTATCATATTTCACTTATCGCTTTCCCACGCCCTAACTTTTCAGGTGGCTTTCACTAGTTGGGGGGAGGGGGGCATCCTTTCTGGAGCCTCAGCAGCCAACTTACATGGTTCCAACTAGTTCCAACATCGGCCACAACACAGGATGACCGTTATTTAGGATGACTTGAATGGCATCCACTCCCCTCTAGGCGTACACCATGTCGCACTTCTTCATTGGCGGATTGCTGAGATGGTAGCGCCAAGGCCAACGTGGGCCTTTAATTCAGCCGACTCCTTCGTCTTTGCTCTCTCCCTCCACCCCTTCTGACACCAGATACTTTTTTTGGCTTCGCTTCAGGAGGACGGTGGTAAATCATTCTGTGATGAGCACAGGCTGACAGTGTCTTTCCCTCTCGGCTTGTATTTCAGCTTGGGTGATTCTTTAACACCACCTGGTATCATCCAGGGGTCGCATTCTGCTGCTCCGAGGCTTGCTGACTCAAAAAGCATTGACAGCTAATTCCCCCGCGTGCCCCTCTCACACCTCCCTAGGCTACCTTTTTGCTTAGGATGAGGAAACATCACCGCTAATTTTTGGACAAGAAGAAATTTATGATCACGGGACACATTCTGCGAGAATGATATGGGATTCATGCAAGAAGATCGCTCCTTCGCCTTACGTAAACAATGAATGTTGCCATTATCAATTTGAAATGTTCATTGTTTACTTATGTAATAATTTTTACAGATGATTCGGAATATGACGAAAGCCAAAAGCCAACACTGGGTTGATACAGCTGGTGCTCGAACGAATCGAGGGGAGCCGTTATTTCAGTCAATTCAAATTGTAACCTTACCCCTATGGTAGCAGTGAGGTAGATTTCGCACTTCCTTGTGATTTTTCCACAATTTGAAATTATGTTGCGTAGCGCCCAAGAGAGCTTTGAAACACATCACCACATCAATAGGACAAGTAATGTACCTAGAGCATTGGAGCATTCGAAGAGAGAATCGGAACTCTGATCTCAAATTAGGTAAATTTTCTTTTCAAGGTGATACATTGCCGCAGAGTAATTTCTATTAGAATAACTTTGTCGCTTGTAGCTGAAGGTGCCGGTAAATTATGCAACCTTGATGACATGAACGAAATATCATACTCGTTATGGATATACAAGAGAAATAACCGTTCGCTACAACCGTCCAACTTCCTATGTTATAATATACCACACTCGTAATGATGGACTTCTACTGTATTAGGTATTGATAGTCGGCTTGTTGTGTAACTTTAATTGCTACAACTACTCTGGGCTCTTTCTAGAAATTTTGGATACACAAGTTTTCAACCCAATGCAGTCATTAAATAAAACTGTTGACAAATTACAAGAGGTTAGTTCATTTCAATTGTCCTATTGGAACTGTTCCATAAACATTACTTTTAATTCATCTCCTAATTCTGTTACGATTACAATAAACATTCCTCATCACCTTTTTCCTTCTAAATCAGGCCATACGTTCAGAAAAGAAAATGCACTAAGGGATTGGGAAAATGAGAATATGTTGGTGCATGCAATATTATATTGCCTGGTTGCAAAATTGCCATAGTTCATACAACTCAACTCGAATACCACATATTTTAGAACACATAATTACTATCCGGCACAAAATTATGTGCACGCGTTTGAAGCTCAATAACAAAATAACCAATGATTGTACATAAAAACCAATTACATTATATTTTGATTTGGTTTATTCTGCATTTAACAGTTATATATAATATTCTATTACATTTATTATTATATTTTTTACTGAGGCAAGAACGTAAAAAGTGCCGGTTTTTAGGCGTATTTCAAGGAGTCACGTTTAAATTTTTTTTATTAAAATTTCGCTGTAGTATGGGCACCAAATTTTATACACTGATAGATAAAATTTTAGTTTATGTATATAATAAATTATAGAATTGTATCTTATAAGGAAAACTTTTTGTTGCAAGTTTTATTCACAAAATTTTTCCCCGGAGCAGGACATCATAGAACAGAGTTATAGGCTGTGCTGTCATAAGCAAAGCATGAGTAGTTTATTTTTTTATGCCAGTATAAGGCATAATAAGTAGCTGATTTTACATTGATTGATATTTATATCATTTCACTGAGGCTGCGCTCGGCAGCGACCCACCTCTACCACCCTTGCAGCATTGCCGCATCAGTGCGTCGGTGGGCCGGGCCGAGTGCGAGGCTTATCCCAGGTGGTTATTTGTTTGGCAGGAATGCGTAACTGTAGGATTAAACTGTGCTTACACAAATTTTGACCAATTGGCCATCTTCAAGAAGTTTTCGGTTGGAGTGGTGGATTAAAGACGCCATCAGGTGCGGGAAACCGTGTAATCATTGTGCATATGGGAAGTGAGGATGGAGTTTTAGAGGGTGCTGAGCTATGTTTTGTGGGGAAGAAAGGAACGGGAGATTACCACAAGGAAATGAATGCCCACCATTTTGAGGAATGGTTTCGAAACATTCTGACAATTTTATGACTGTCATGCCTGAGTTCTGGAAAAGCTGTATTAAACACAGTAGAAAAATTGAAGACAACTATTAGGAAAAGGATCACTTGAGTGAGCTATTTCCAGAAGTACAGCCAGTTGTTTTCAATTTAGAGAGCTCTGATTCTGAAACCGACTCAGAAGGCTTTGATATAAATTATGGCTTATCAGATTTCTACGAAAAAAAGTAGTTATATGCCTGGAAAAAATTGTGTAAAAATCATTAAAAATAGAAATCCAAAAAGGTGGAAAAAAAAAACAAAAAAAAATTTTTTAAGTGGCCATTGGAGGTCCAAAGCCCTCATGCAAAATGCAGATTGAAAACTTTTAAGATGTTACTAATAAAAGCCAATTGAGCCAGTCTCAGTTGAGCGTGATGCTCGAACGCAAGGTCGCGGCAACTGCGCAAGGGTGGTCGAGGCGGATCGCCACCAAGCACAGCCTCAGTGAAATGATATAAATATCAATCAATGTAAAATCAGCTATTTACTATGCCTTATACTTGCATAAGAAAATAAGTTGCTCATGCTTTGCTTATGACAGTGCAGCCTAAAACGCTGTTCTACAACTCCGGCTGCGGAGAAAATTTTTGTGAATAAACCTCACAACAAAAAGTTTTCCTAAAAGATACAATTCTATAATTTATACATAAACTAGAATTTTATCTATCAGTGTATAAAATTTGGTGCCCATACTACAGCGAGTTTTTAAGAAAACAAATTTTAAATGACTCCTTGAAATATGCCGAAAAACAGGCACTTTTTGCGTTCTTGCCTCAGTAAAAAATACAATTATAAATGTAATAAAATATTATTTATGACAATAAAATCCACAGCTTCAGGCTCCACTTTTTAGAATCTTTTTATATTCATTACAATAATGTTTTGTACTTTTCTACACTTTTTATTTTTTTTAAACACAATGCATTTCACCAATTTTTGGCATTGTCAGGTGTAGTAGTTTGTCAACAAGTTATTGTTATTGCTGTTAGATAAAGGACATTAAATTTAATTTTGAAGAAATGTTTACATTAAAAAAATTACAAAAAGGAAATAAACAAAAAGGAAAAGGATGGTAAAAAAAGTATTAACATGAAAATAATAACAAAAATGTACATAGAATACTTGGCAAAAACAATAATTATTTTTTAATTTTTATTTATAACCGTTAAACGCAGAATAAACCAAAGAAAAATATAATCTAATTGGTTTTTATGTACAATCATTGGTTATTTTGTTATTGAACATCAAACTCGAGTGCACATAATTTTATGTCGGACAAGATTTCATTAAATTAATATGTCGCTCTATTAAAACATCAATACCCGCACCTCTCTATCTCTAAACCGACAATCTCTATTGAGCAAGAATTAGTGGATACTTTACCACTGAAAGAACTAGTCACCACATTTGCAACAATAAAGGCTAGAAAAGTTAAATTTTAGTGTAAATTTATCAAGTATTAATTTATGTGAATACAGCTGTTACATTACTTAAAATTTATGAGTCAGAATATTTGTTATATAATTTTATTCTAATTTTGAATATTACTTCTTTAATAGACAATAAATGATTAATCACTTTAAACAATCGTTTGACAATTATTAACCTTATTGCATTTTCTTAAAATCTGATAATTTGAAGCTAAATAATTTGGGTCTGGGTGGGATATTTAATTACCATATTACGTCATATACCAGCTTGTGCTTTAAAGCTATCTTTTTAAATTACCAATCAAAATCAAACTTTTTTAATCATATTTATTGTAAAACATATCAGTAGAATAAAGAGAGACATTTTTAGGGCGCCATTTTTTCCTTTCACCTGGTGCGCAAATTTTCGACGAGCGGTCCCTGCACCCCGGGGAGATCAGTGATTCTCCTGGCCAACACTTGATTGACCCAGGCAATGCTTGATCCACAATAAACTAAAAAGTAAGACCAGGAGTCATGTGCACCCATACCTTGAGAACTGCCTTTGACGCAATAAGTTATCCACCAAAGGAGAGAGCAGAAATACTGTTCAGCATCTTCCCTCTTCCAATGACCTGGTTTAATAAAAACAAGGTTTCAGCCCCCATCCCTCCTTTCTTCTGTCTTTCCTTCCTTTCCCCTTCACTACTCTCTCGCCCATACCAATACCACAACCTACATCCAAATCAACTGAAAATTCTGAACCCTCAAAATTCTCTTCTCTTCAGCATGACAACAGGAAGACGGAAAACATATTTGTTCTATTAAAAATAATATTTTCTTGTCAAAGTTACCAGAAAGAAACAGGGAAACCAATTTATTTTGATAATTAAGATTTAGCCGATGAGGTAGTGGCAAGAAGAAATAATGGAATCTGGAGGGAAAAAAGAAATTGAGAGGAAGACAGACAACTGTCAGGGAGAGAAGATCAGACACCTTAAAAGACAGTCAGATGAGAGAGGAGAAACCCCAAACCTTTTCTGAAACTTAATGATATTGTTATTAATACTTGTTGGACTGAACAACAGGGTTATTCATGAAGTCTGGCATTTTTTTAAACCTTCCATTGGTAAACCATATAACCCAAGACATTCAATAAATATAAATATCTTTTAACAAAATTTAATTAAACAACACACCAAACGTAATGCGCGCAACTGCTCCTGATGATCTATTTCCTTTTCTTCTAATTTTTCCTTCAGTTTTTGGATATCTTTCAACAATTCTGCCTCCTCTTCTTGGTGTGTCTCTTGTGACAGTTTAAGAGACACCATGTTTTCTGCCTAAAAAAATTGTCGTAAGTAAGAAAATTAGGAAAACAGATAAATGCAGGATCACAGTGAAAATTAGATTAGCCATCACATAGCAAATCAAAGCATAAAAAGAAGGGCCTCTATGACTCGAAGTGTTTACCTCCTAGCTCAGTTTATCTACTACATAGCTTTTTTGCAGTGAAGTTGAACCATTCAGCACCTGAGTTATACATATATGTAGGCCCGGCTTAAGGCCTGGGCGACACAAGCAACTGCTATTTTTTTAACTGGTGAATAGGTTTGATAAGTGGGGGGGAGGGGGAACCGTAATACTCTCTCGGTTACAATTTTAACTTAAGCCGGGCCTGCATATATGGATAATTAGTGCAAAAACAGTTGACTTTATAGTCCATCCGCATTGAAATGGTCCTGCGCAAGAATTTATGCGCACCCCCTCTCTGTCCTTGGCTACCCCCACTCTGGGCTCCTTCCTTCCCCTACCGTGCCTCCCCTACCAGCGTCACTTCATCGCCGTTGCCATCTCTTGTCGTTTCAGTTCACTCTCGGTTTTTTGCGCTTCCGGGAAGCTGGAAGGTTCCCTCCACTGGTGTGAGGAAAACTGGCAACACTCTTTGCATCTCCTCCAGTGTGTGAGTGAGAGAGTAAAGAAGGGAAGGTAAGGCCGGGAGGTGGGGTAGGTAGTCGTAACTCCACCCACCATTCACCGAGAAGGACCATTTCAACGTGGCTGGACTCAAGCAGTCATTTTAATTAGTACCTTTAATTACAAATAAGTAATTTATTTGTAGCACTGTTTGCTAGAAAATCTTCTTATGAGCAATATCGGGCATACATATGGGAGGGGTTTAAGACATGGGCATGGAGGATGATAAAAAATTTGAGATGGACATAAAGGGGCATATTACTTAGTGCTTGGTTTGATAGGTGAGTAGAGGAGATTTCATGAGGATATCAGGAAAAGGCGGACTAGATGGATGGAGCAGGTATTAGGGGGAAAAATATACATTGGATATCATACAACATCTCTGCTAAGGGTAAATTCCCAACACAGAGTTTAGTGTGGCATTGGTGATGTTTTAGTGGGAGAAGACATAAAGCTGAATAATAGAAAGATATTGAGAGACCAATTTCAAATTTTAAGATTGGTTGTGCTTACTGACAATTGAAATAAAATAATCAAGTATGGGGAGAATGGAGCCAAAAACGATTGAATTGAGAGCCAAGGGAGTGTTTCCCTTGGTGAATCTGTAAAGGAGACCTAGGAGAGAAATGGTTTTCAAGGAAACTTCAATATGAGGAGCAAAAGTGAGCCTGGTGTCAAAAACTATTCCAAGGTAATTATTAATTAATACTCATTGAATTGGTTGACCAGAGAATGAGAAATAATTACTGATACAGTTGGTACATAAGGATAACTGAAGAAGGTGCATGCAAGGACCATTGGTGGGATTGTCCTTGAGATTCCAAGTGGAGCTCCATTTGTAGATGAAATTTCGTACCAGTAGTAGATCTTTTATGGCAACAATATTGTGGTGGTATTAAGAGCCTGAAAGTATACCAGTCGGCAGCATACAGAAGAATTTGGCTGTTGCAAGAGAAAATAAATTCAGCTATACAATCAATGTAATCATAGAAAAGAAGGTGGGTGAGACCTCTGCCCTGCTTGATATCATTAGCCCTTCAGAGAGGAAGATTTAAATCCAACAATTAAAACTCTCTGAAGCAGTGGGCCATGGGTATTGTAGTGCTTTTCAAGCTTGAGAGAAAGGAGAATGTTGAATATCTTGATGGTGTTGGTATTTGAAGTAAAGTTTTATGAATGCATGCTATTAGTCATTTTTCCTGGTGAATGAGCACAGCTTCAGTTGGTCTCGTGATCTCATGACGAGAGCATGTAAGAAAGCAATAAAGAAGCTATGTTACATGGAATACCATAGAGAACATAGCCATTTGTATAAAATTCAATCCAATAAATGGAGAAACTGAAATAGTAGACAAAGAGTTGTGATGACTGCTCAAAGGGGCCATACATACAAAGGATTAATTGATTATGTTTAACAGAGAATTTGCTCTGGCATTACCTCCAAGGAAGAAAGCTACACTGTTGGAAAAGGAAGAAGGCAAGAGTGAATGAGACAGGATAGTATTGAGTGAGACTTTTGAAGAGAAATGGAAGAACTGAAATACATAGTTTAATTGAAAGTTGGACATCAAAAATAGCATTCCATCTTGCTGGATTTCAAGCTAGGGTAACATTTGCAATTTTCCAGGGGATAAGAAAAGATTCAATGTTGAAACACCTGCTAAAAACTGCTGTGATAGTAACACGAAGGCTGTTGGCCTCCAATTTAAGATAGAGAGATCAAAAACCATTGGTAGTACCACTAGTAGAGAGGATAGAAGGCTCAAAATTCCATTGGATGATGTAGATCAGGGTTGTCCAACTGGCAGCCCACGGTGCCATTTATTGTGGCCCACGAAAGGTTATTAGACAAAGTTCAGAAATTTATTTTTATACCTTACGTTGTTCCTTATTGTTACTTAAAAAAATAATAATGTTTTACTAAATGGCCCTCAACCATATTAAAGGCTAAGTTGTGGCCCTTGAGGCCTTGCAAGTTGGACAACCCTGATGTAGATATAGCAGGTAAAGATTGAGTGAAAGCTGGAAAAATGTACAAAGCTATGACAGGACTTCAGGGGCAAGGGAGAAATTATATGCACCATGTTCATCTTTGAATTACTTTGAAGTACTTAAGAATCCTGCAATCAATGATGACTTATTAGTTTTCCCGTAAACACTTTCCACTGCAGGTTTTCTGAAAGTAAGCACAAAATAGTAGCCCTTGAATCTCACACTTGTCCCATTTGACACCATTAGAAACTATAGGTGCTCCTTGATACCCAAGCTAAACCTTTTTCATTATACATATCTGTTTTCTTAGAAAACTTTCTTTTTAGCTTTAGATATCTCATGGGCACCTCAAAATCAGATGTGGTTTACTGCTCCCACATGAACTTCTCATACCCAAATATTAATGGCAGCCAAGCCACAAGGAATGATGAAAATGTGATTTATGATTTTAGTTATAACTAAAATATAGCAAAGGATTCATCATAAAAATGTCTGGAAGTCATTGAGAAGGCTTTTACATCACATTCTGGATTTCATCTTAAAATGTATTGGTAAATGGAGGAATGAACTTGCCATAAGTTAGAAAGTTATAATTTCTTTCCTGGAGCTCAGGGGTTTTGAACAATTTTCTTCTCAATGGTCGAGAGTCCTGAGGGAATATAAATAGACTATGCCAATGAATTCTTACCTTAAGTTCTGCTAAGTTATTTTGATGCTCGTAAAGAAGATGTTTTATTTTCTGCCTGAGAAACTTCATCTCTGACTGATGAGCCTCCTCTTCTTCTTCCATATCCCGGTCTTTATTTCTACATAATTTGTAATAATGGTTAGAATTAGAAGTTACTATTGGTGAGACCACCACCTCAACTAGAAACAAAATTCCAAAAATATGTGAATTATGTTCACATGTTAGTCTAAACCATAATTTAAGGTCTCACATGCATGATATAACTCACGCTATATATGCAAATTCATTAGCACATATTATGTAACTTGGATTATTTTCAATTTAAGTAAATTAGCCACTAGATATAAAAATTGAAAATAAAAACAATAAAAACCTTCATTAGGTATATAATTGCACAAGTCACACACGGGATAAGAATTTCCTATTTCTTTCACATACATGAGTAAGTGATATATTTTCAACAGCAAGTGATATATTTTATATATGTTTTCAACAGCATGATGAGAATCTGTGGAATAAAAACTGGGTGAACAGAATTATTAAAGTATACATGCCGAAGTTCAGCCTTAGTCTCATCCAGTTCTTTTCTTGTTATGTCCCAGAAAGATTTCAGCTTATCTCTTTCAATCTGGAAGAAGTTTCGCTCTTCTCGCTCCCTCTCTAATTCCTCCCTCAACCGATGACAATGAGCCTCAAGCTGCTCACGATTCATTTCTGTTGTGTCCACGCCATCCACTACACCTCCACTGCCACCACCACCTCCCTTCTTCTTCCCCCCACCCCCACCCTTCCCTTTCTTAGGAGGCTGTAATTGAGAAATCAAATAGGCAAGCTGTAAACACAAAAAGGCATGTAAAGGGTGCTCCAACACTCATGAAACACAGTTATTATGTAACTAATAAGGGTTTTATTTTAAATGAATAACACAACTTATGATAATTGTGATATTTATTCTACTCTTCAACAATGACAGGCTCCTGAAGTGGCAACCATGTTTTTATTGTTACACAGCATGGGGCAAGGGTCTAGCCACGTTGAAACACAGTTTCCCGTCAGATCACCGAAGTTATAACGCTGAGCCCAGACGGCGGTTGGATGAGTGACCCTCCTCCATAACTCTGCCGTGGTGCTCTTGTCCCCTGTCTTTAAGTGGTAGGCAGGTTAACTGTGGGACGGTACAATAGACCCAGAGAGGTCTGAGTGCCAGGAGGGCTCCAGAAGGCCCTCGCCACAGTCTAAACTACCCTACTTTGTTTAGACTGTGCCCTCGTCCACCCATGTAATTTATTATATTTACGCACATCGTGATCCCCAGTGAGTGTATGATCGATTGAGTCAAAAGCCTCATTAAAATAGTAAATACGACAAATTTTGTGCTATGTTCCAGTGTGTCGATTTAATATTTTTTGTGAAGTAGAAGGTTGGTCAACATTCATCAGCCTTAAGTTAATCCATGCTGCAGTGTGATAATGATTCTTTGGAAAATAGGAGATAATTTATAAAAAACTAGATATTCGATGGAGATTTGAAGCATTTGAAAGCTGGGGAATGAATGTGAAAGCATGTGCATTCGCTGCGTAACACTGCCAAATAGCGCAGTATTGGGTCCGAAACGATCGAGTAATGTCATTATCACGCATTAACATTTCTTCACACAAGAAAGCGTCTTATCATAACAATAACCTTGTTGTTGTAAGTTGCATACCATTATGTTATTATCCTTGAGTTTGCAGCAGGGATTGTCTCTTGTGTTTTATTCATTACCTACCCATGATTCAACACTAGTTGTGCGTATGTGTATCCTGTGTACCATGTGAGTAACGTTGTTGTGTCATGTATGGTCATGTGTATGTATTGTTTCAATAAACCTTTTATCAGCTTCCACATGACCCAGTATCAATTAACAGAACTTGTGACATATCAGTAAAAAAAACAACAAATGACAAGCCTTATATAGGTCATCTTCGGATGGAAGTGAATAATTGTATGAAAGTTTAGCATTCGTATGGGCAGTGCCGTCCCTAGGGTAGTGCGACAGGTGCCGCTACACTGGGCGCCGCTGTGGGGTCCCCGCTCGGGCTGGCCTCCTTCAGACGGGGCGTGGACACACGCCTGTTACCCGAAATTACTTACTACTTAGTGCACATGTAAATTTCTTGAATCTATTAGCCAGTTTCTCGGTTAATTTCCTTATTTCCATTAAATATGCTTAAAAGTTGCTACTCTATCAATAAGGGAATGCAAAGTTAATCCCACCCCCTACTATCGCTTGCACAGGGCCCCTCAATCCCCAAGGACGGCCAAGCGTATGGGCAAATACGTCCCGACACACGCCTACGAAAGACGGCAAATATCCATTGCCGAAACCCACAAGCAGGAGCAAACACAGTCATCGATAAACATATACCTATAATGCGGGAAATAAAATGAACCTAATAATAAAATTAGCACATAGCATAATAATCTTACCATTATTTTCGGCAGACTTTCAGAAGGGTGGACTCAAAATAATTACGCCCTATATTGCTTATGCTTGCGTTACCACGACGACAGCCGAAGCGCCATTCGATTATTTTAAAGAGAATTACAACCATGAATATAGAAACATCCGTTGATGGAGCCACTCAAGCCACTTGTTGAAAGAACGAAACAAGGTCCGTATCGTCCTTTACCGACCTTGGAACGAAATTTCAATTTGACGTTGACGATATAATATCAATAATATATTACAATAAATATGGGTTCAATTTTTCATCAAATCAGGATTAATATACGAAAATGGGATCCTATAGCTGATGTTTTGAATGTTAAGCTGCCTAATGATATGAACATAGGGAAGACTTCCTGTAGACGTCTATCATTTAATATCCACGTCAAACTTTTTTATGACAAGTTTTGCTGGTATGATCCCTTTCCCACATAGCACAAATCGTTTCATTTCCGCATTCATCCCGCTTTCCGGGGACGTTTTCTACTGGCCCATTCACGTTTTGAAATGATGCTGGAATGGTGCAAATGTCCGCCACTATTGGGCAACTTCACGTCTTTGAAATGTTTCTTTGATTGTTCAGAACGCGTTTTCGTATCGCTTCCTCTCCGGTTCTAGCTAGTTTTGAAACGTGTGCAACAGTTTTTAAACAGTTTTCAGCCGAGTGGAAGCCGTTAATTTCGGGTTTAAAACGGTTTTCCCGATGGTATGAAACGCTTTTATCGTTATTCTATGGCGGAATACTAATAATAATGTGTCGTATTTATGGCTTGATACCAGCGTTCAGCTGATATCAAGCCATAAATACGACGCAAGCAATAAATACGACAAGTACGGTAGTAGCTGGCCTAAAATGCAGTTCCGACAGTACGAGAAATCATTTGCAATTATATCTCAATGATATTACGACCGATTGCCCATATGCGTTGTAGCCATGGTACATGTAAGCCATGTACATAAGCGCATAACGGAAGAGTAAACTACAATAAAATAACCCAAAACGTAAATTCACCGCATTTTTCTGTTAAAGAATTGACATTATTTTTTGCAACAGCAGAAAACTTGAGTATTTATTAAAACTTTTATAAAAAAACGTACGCTACGTGCAACTGTACTGGGGAACCAAACCAACTGCGACCATCCCGCGAGTAAACAAAATACCCCTAAAGAATATACTTACTTAGACTACTTGAGTAACAGGAATCCTCAAGACACTAATGGATGTCAGCGCTACACAAGGGATTTCTTAACAGGTTTAGGACGGCGGAAAATACGTCCACAGAAATGAAAACGGATTATTGAAATATAATTCTTTGGTCATTTACAATGCTAATAAATATGCCTTAATGCTAAAATAAATTGAAAAATATAACTCACAATAGAATAAAATTTTAATATATTCCTTGTCAATGACTATACACTTTAAATTAATAAACGAATAGGTACAAAAACAATGAAAAAAAGTATTCAGACGATACTTTAGTAATCATCATACAATAATGTACATTAATGCATTAATAAATACTAAAAAAAACTAAAATCATACACTTGATAATTAAAATATAATCCACAATGCACAATTAAATGATTTAAAAAGCTAATCACACATCAATTTCAAACACAATGCTTTGTTCCTCATTATATGCTACAGATGCTGGTAAATGTTGGGGAAGAGCATGTGCTTGCACCATACGCACAGCTTTCCTTTTTTCACTCTGCAGTCTCCTCGTTTTTGCCGACTTGAGATAGGCTTGAATCACATTTTTAACCTCCTTTTCACTCCTGTCTTTGAACTGAGCACTATCTTGTAATACACCTGCAAATACAGAGAAATCATTATAAGTTTGTGAATAGTATATATATAAGAAATGTTGAAGAACATTCTTTAATCCAATTAAAGTTCAGAATCAAATGAAAGATACTTTTCTTACCAGTCACAGCTGAGATTAAACACAGCCCTTCCCGAAATGGCATTTTGCCATTGTGTCCAAGCCAATTCATCTGCTCTGCAAGGGACCCCGATAATATTTTTCTCAGCATGGAGTACACACTCTCTGAAAGGTCTTTTGTCAGGCACCGTTTTAGAAGTCTCCTCTGAAAAATGAATGCGAAGTTAATTCATAACCATAAAATTAAGTTAAATCTCTATGGATGTATAGCTATTGTAAAATATTAATTATCATCACCGTGAAGTAATAGTACAGAAACTGCTTGGACACAAATTGGCGGATGATAAATGAGACTTACCAGTGACCTGGCTGCTTCCTTGTTTGTGCCAATAAGTGCATTAAATTCAGCAAATTCTGCTTTTTCATTAAGAGGCAAGCTCTCTAAAATATTAATATCATCTTCAATAGCAACATTTCTATCTCCTCCTCGAGACTTTTCTCTTATTTCTGCTCGGAGAGCTGAATTTTCCCTCACTAGAGACTCCATCTGTTTCTCCAGACTTACAATTTTCAAAGTTATGTCATGATAATTACCTGAAAAAAGATTTTAACCGATTTAAATACCGATCACTTATATAATAAAAGATGCTGTAACATATTAAAATGCACACTTAAGGCGCATCCTTACATTGCTGGGCAATTAATTAAAATTGAGTACAATAACAATATATATTGTAAAACTCCAAGAATACCAAAGTTAAAGTCTACATTACAAATAAAAATTACCCCCGGCAAAGTTATTGATTACAACTACAAGTACATAAGTAATTTACATATACATGAAGCTCATTAACACCACTCTGCCTTTACTGCTACTTCATATATGTATATTGTAAAACTCCAAGAATACCAGAAAGTTAAAGTCTAACAATTCATAAGATCTACTTACTTTGAAGAGCCTCGTAATTCTTTTCAAGGAGACCCTTAATAAGATCCTTTAATTGCAAATCCCCATTCCCACAATAGGTTCTAGTATCAGCATGGTCACTAGAATTTTCAATTGTATCAAGTACCATTGGTATCTCAGCTTCAACTGTAAATAGACACACAGTAAAAGAAATGATATCACTAAACAAGTATTGGAAACTTATTCCTACTCAAATGAAGATAAAAATCTTATCCACTTAGTTGACCAAAAATAATTATTATTCATAGTTTCTGCAAGAAAACATTAATGTAACTTATGGAAAAACAATAATAGGTAAGAAAAATGTTTACTATATGATAAATGCTTACATTAGGTTTATGTTACAATGAATCCAATACTTCAATAAATTTTAGGTTCCTGCAATAGTAAAAACAAACCTCTCTTAGGGGCAGGGACCAGCTTAGATGTCACAGGCAGAGGGTCAACTTCACTTTCATCATCATCACTAGATCCACGTCTGGCTGGGCTATACCGCGTCGTTGGTTTACTCACCCTCTTCCTTTCTTTTCCCTCACACTCATGCTCACTTGACTCCAAGTTTGAGGAATACAGATACACATTCTGTTTTTTATTCGCTTCTTCATATGAAGCTGAAACATTGAAACACCAATCATGTATCCAGGAGACAATGGGGAAGTTTAAACTGCACACTCCCAAGTAGGCATTAAGGTAAAATTTCAACAATAATCCTAATCAAGCATGCAAAATAGTGACAAAACGCGATAAGTGTGAGAAATAAACAAGGAACTAAATTTATACTAACCATATTCAATTACTTCCTTAACTGGGTAACTCTTCCAATTTGCCCCTGGGTCCACACCTTTTCTTGCTGAAATGGTAGGATTTTTTGCAGGGCACACACAGACAGCCCCATACGCTGTTTGTGTGATCCATTTTGAAGGAACCACCATTGTACTCCCGAGAGTGGATATTTTCCCATTGTCTGCCACACTTAAAAATTCAACCAGGGTGTACATCTGGAAAAAATATACAAAGATATCAGGACCCGAGAGCAAAGGATAAAAGCTTGCCATTGCATTGCTGTGGGTAGAAAACAAGCAATGAAATGCAGAGGCACATACGAAATGCAACTTACAAGGTTGGTGTAAAATTGCAGCAACGTAGAAAACCTTAAGGGAAGATTCATGTAATGGTAATGCTACCGCCTTAAAGTGCACATCATGGAGTGGCCATATATGCAAATCAGTTGATATGTTACCAGCTCTATACACGTGGACATTGACTGAGGTTTCAGGCTCGTTAAAAAATGGAGTAACAGCCTGACATAAATTCCCTATAACTAACAAGGAACCTTCCTTTGACCCAATTGCTTTCACAAACACGATTTCCCTGGATTTAAGGATAACACAATTATTGGGAGGCTTATTCTCTAGTATTCCAACTTCAGCACTAAATTTATCAAAATAAAAATCACAATGAAATGGAAACTTCTGTTGACTCAAGACATTGACAGTTTTCTCATCTACATTATTAAGGGAAGTCACTGATGAACATTCTCCCAGTCGTTTCACGAGTTGTTTGATCGGCCTATCCCCTTTCCTCAGCATTTTCTTGATGGACTGAAGTTTATTTTCAAAACGGAATGCACTGTATGAGTCCAGACTGCCATGAATCTCATAATCTTTGGTTAGGTGAAGAAGTCCATGCACATTATATGAGACATTCTCTCTCCCATACAAGACACTAAAATTTTGCACAAAATTCTTCAGCAACTCAGACACATAACTAGTTGGCACACAAGGCTTTTCCGAAACAAGTGATCTTAAGCAATAATGTAGCACTAAAAAATTGTCGTACACAGGCTGGCTCAGGATGTTTTTAAAAACTAAGGGGCCAGAATAAAGCAATATTTGCCTGAACTCCGTTGCCTTAAATCTCGTATACTCCTTAAGAGAACGAGGTTTCCTTGCAAAGTCACGCCGAGATATAAAAGGAGCAATTCTGATTAACTCCCCAGACAACTTGTCAATCAAAAAAGAAGGCAATCGTACATTTACGTTGCCTTTAAACATTAGGTGGATTATTTTCCTCATGACCCCTAAACATACGAGGTGCATGTACTCGAAGGGAAACTTCGACACCATATGATTTCCCACTCCTAACAGTCTTCTCAACGGGGAAACACCAGTGTTGTGAAGAGGGTCCAAGACATCTGCATCCGAACGAAGAGCGGCACTGTCTTCCAAATAGCATACTCTTCGCTTGTAACGAGTGCCTGCAACCTTGCACTTTCCGCAACCGAAGTAACCCGTGTGGCCTTTAATTTGTGTGACAAAGGCACGGGCTGGTGCATCACAAATGAGTCCAGTGATATCTATGGTATACACTTTACCCTCAAACTCAAATCCATTAGTCTGAAGGTAATTTGCTTCCTGAATGAATTTAAAGAAAAAGGAGTCTACATCACAAGGCTTCTCGTATCCGTGGTACAAACCAATGACGAACACCTCACAACCTTTAAAATCACTAAGGCCACCTAAAATCGGCCAAAACTGGCTACAGGAGCTCTTTGAGAGCGGCGTTCCATCCACATTAATTTGAATCCTAATAATATTCCCACGGATTCTGAAGGATTTCCGTTTCAAAAGCCCTACAAGTGAATTCTCCAGCCCAATGTGGTGGTAAGATCCTCTTCCCACGGTGTCTAGCTCCACCGTTCGAGGCGTTCGCAGTAAGGTACGGGAATCAGCAGGAAGACGATTTGTAAGGAAAGACAATTTCCTCAAAATCTTTAACAGAGAGTTGACCTTAGAGTGCTCCACATTTTCAGTAATTGCCCACTGGGCAAGTAACTCACAAATATTCACATCATCAGCAATGGAAGAATCATTTGAGGTATCCGACGAAAATGATGTGTCCGAAGCAAATGAGGTGTCCGAAGACAATTCAGCCACATCACTGCAGTCTGACGAAATTGTACCCACTAGCGCAGTACTTCCACCCGCATCAGCACTAAATACATTTTCATTTGGGGAAAAACTAGAACCCTCGTTCGCACGTGATGTAATCCGCATTCTTGCCCCAACTTCACTCAAAAGCCGTCGGCGTCGATGCCTTTTGGACAGGGATTCAAATTCTTTCAACCTACGAGACATAATGTGTCTCTTTTACCTATTGCCGTATAACGTAAATATTTCTCCGTGTGTATTTTAGAACTCGCAACAAATCAATTGATCACAATAAGAGTATTCTGAAAATAATTAATGACGATGGCATGAGTATTAGCAGTGGCCCATCACCCTCGGATTGCATTAAAAAACTGAAACTACATTGAAAACTTACCTTAACTGTTGAAGAAAGACGTTGAATCAATTCAGAATAGTTTCACGTTGATTTCACACCTATCACTGGTACGCTGGTATCGTATTACGTATCACTAGTAAGCTGGTAACACACGTGAACTTCACCACCAACACATCTACGATGATTTTTCCGGAAACTCAAAGATCTCGTGGTTTCCACCGGAAGACACGAGGGACACGAGACATGATCGCGAGAAGTACGAGACCTGAAATATGTTTGTAAACAGCTTTAAAATCGTTTATGTCGATTGTGCTTGGAATCGTTCTGAGAAAGTTTTCGTTACCAGAACAAAAACCAAATGAAAATGCTTTTGAAACGGTACGATGAAAACGTTCTCTTTAAGGTGCACGCACAAGTAAATGAAACCGTTCTCTACGAGGCTACTTTCGGGTTATTGAGGAAAAACGGGATTTTCCTATTTGAGCCCCAGGGAAAACCGTTTTGAAAAGGAAATGTGCTGTGTGGGTTGATTTATAAAAACCCTTCGCGAACAATTTTTTTGTCGTAGTTTCTTTGAAAAAACATTCGAAATATCAGAACGTATAGTTTGAGTGTTCTTCTTTTTTGTGTTTCTATATTTAATTCCGCCCCACCTGTGGCAAAGTTTATTTTTATTATCGCGTGTGTGATTTTCCACGAACTCGTGTGTGTGTGTATATATATATATATATATATATATATATTATTGGAAGCTTTCACGAGCGTGAACACAAATATATAAAAACTTTGTCACAAGTGCGACTAAAAGGTAAACACATAAAAAGACACTCACACGGGTTGTAAATTTGTCGGTGGATCGCCGCCATTTTCTTCAGCGAAAGGTATAGGAAGAATCTACAAATTATAAATATAAATATATAATCTTTGGAAGTTTTCGCCAATTGGCCACAAATATATAAATTCAAACTTACAGGAGGTAGGAGAAAGAGGAAAAGATAAAGAATTCGTTCTTACGGGAACGTTTCGAACCAGTTGGTCCTTCATCAGCTCTAGAAGTGAGGACTTCTAGAGCTGACGAAGAGTCACTTCTAGAGCTGATGAAGGACCAACTGGTTCGAAACGTTCCCGTAAGAACGAATTCTTTATCTTTTCCTCTTTATCCTACCTCCAGTAAGTTTGAATTTATATATATATATAGGTATATATATATATATATATATATATATTAAAACTTACAGGAGGTAGGAGAAAGAGATACAGATAGAGAATTCGTTCTTACAGGAACGTTTCGGACCGGTTGGTCCTTCGTCAGCTTTAGAAGTAAGCAGTTAGTACTGTCCTGGGGAAGGGGAAGGTAGGGGAGGAAATGAAGGAGGGGAGGGGAACTAAGAGGGAACAATGTTGCACCTGCCTGTTTTCGGATGGGAGAAGTTTCAAGCAGGGAGAATTATAACAATGTTGCAATACTGAGGGCACTAAATATTGAGGGTCAGTAACTATGGGAGGGGATAAATGGAGTGTGGGGAGGGGAACTGGAAGGGGTATTCAGTGTGACAATGTTGTGTCAGGTTGTCAAAGGAAAATTTTGAAATAGGGAGGAGTTCTTGAAGAGTGAGAAATGCAACAGTGTTGCAAGGCAGAGGAAAATTATAATTGTGAGAATAGGGGGCAGAGGTATTGCATCGGATTAATGCAATACATTGATTCCGGGTGGGGAAAAAGCTTTACAAAACCAGATTACGGACATCTCAGTATTTCTCAGCTGTGTGTTCGACGTATTGGTGGGAAGGGCATTGAGGACGGAAAGAGAAAAGCATGAGTCGAATTGGAGTCCATGTTTTGAGGTGTGCCTAGGGACAGGGAAGTGGGGAGGGAAAGCTCGGTGGCCGTTCATACGGATAGATAAGGGCGTGGATGTTTCACTGATGTAGAAGGCAGGGCACTTATTACACTGCAAAAGGTAAACTACATTGGAGGATATGCAGCTGCCATGGGAGGAAATGGGAAACGGGATTGGGGTATTGGGACTTTGGAACACTGAAATATTTCGAATTAAAGGGCAAGTTTTGCACCTGGGTCTATGGCAGGGAAATGAACTGGGATCTTTGGCAGGAATCAAAGTGGGAGTGGGTTTGGAGGGACGTAGAATACATTTTAGGTTTGCTGGTCTTTTGAAATTGATAGTGGGACATTTAGGAATTAAGTTGGCAGTAAGGGGACTGTCGTGCAGAATTGCGAAAAGCGACTTAAGGACAAGGTTTGCCTTATGAAGTCCCGGAATGAAGGTAGTGCATAGGTTCAAGGGCGATCTAGTGGTAGTTTTAGGGGGTGGAGCATAGGGCGTGATGGAAGGTAAGATGCGTCGCTCAAGGAGAGAGGAGGGATAGCCACGTTTAAGGAGGGCAGTTTTAATATTGGCTAAGTGATGGTCAAGGGAGTTTTGGGAGTTACAGATGCGGTGCACGCGAATAGAATTTTCAAGCAGGGAGAATTATAACAATGTTGCAATACTGAGGGCATTAAATATTGAGGGTCAGTGACTAAGGGAGGGGATAAATGGAGTGTGGGGATGGGAACTGGAGGGGTGCTCAATAGGTGCACACACCTCCCCAGGGAAAATGGAATGGCACTTTTAGTATGATAGGGATGGCAGCTGTCAAAATGGAGATATTGTTGATTATTGGTTGGTTTAATGTGCAAGGATAATATATATATATATATATATATATAAACTTTGTCACAGGGGCGACTAAAAGGTAAACAAATAAAAAGACACACGGGTTATGTAAATTTTTCGATGGATCGCCGCCACCTTCTTCAGCGAAAGGTATAGGAAGAATGAAGAGGAAATGTTTGGGGTGGTGAGGGGAAGAGAGCAGTGAGGAGAGGGAAGGTGAAAATTAAAGGAGGGGTGGAATGAAGGTAGGTAAGGGAAATGGAAAAGACGAAATGGGGAAATTGCCATGACCAAGTTAAGCGAGACAGAAAGATACAAAGTTGAAGGTTGGGAGGGGAGAAGATGTTGAGAAGATATATATATATATATAGCTTTTTCCCCACCCGGAATCAATGTATTGCATTAATCCCATGCAATACCTCTGCCCCCTATTGTCACAATTATAATTTTCCTCTGCCTTGCAACACTGTTGCATTCCTCACTCTTCAAGAACTCCTCCCTACTTCAAAATTTTCCTTTGATAAGCTGACACAACATTGTCACACTGAATACTCCTTCCAGTTCCCCTCCCCACACTCCATTTCTCCCCTCCCTTCGTCACTGACCCTCAATATTTAGTGCCTTCAGGTTTGCATATTATATATATATATATTTTTGAAGTTTTTGCCAATTGGCCACAAATATATAAATTAAAACTTTCAGGAGGTAGGAGAAAGAGATGAAGATAAAGAATTCGTTCTTATGGGAACGTTTCGGACCGGTTGGTCCTTCATCAGCTTTAGAAGTTGACACTTCTAAAGCTGATGAAAGACCAACTGGTCCGAAACGTTCCCATAAGAACGAATTCTTTATCTCTTTCTCCTACCTCCTATAAGTTTTAATTATATATATATATATATATATATATATATATATATATATAATATATAATAAAATACACTGGACAGGGGGTGGGGAAAGAAAAGTAAAAAGAGACGACTTACTAGGAAAGTTTCGAGCCTGTAAGCTCTTCGTCACCTGTAGAAAAAGTCTTTTGACTACGCGGCGGCTGTACATACTTTTAAACTCTTTGCCAACCTTTTCCTTACAATTTTACACAAGATCCTTGTCATCAGCTCAGTACTTCTTTTAACTGGTGTGATTCTCCCAATGCCCTAGCTAAAATACCCATCTTACTCAGCGTACATCCCAAGTACTTAAATTGTTCTATTTGCTGCTGTTTGTGCCTTTTTTGAGTCTTGATTTCTTTGGAAAGCTTATCCTCTTAAGAATTCTTATGAATGTGCCTGATACCTTTACAGTCTACTCCTATTTTTATGAGTACATTCATTAAGTTTTCCCATTTCTCTCTGTCAAACATCTTTTCAAATCATAATAAACAAGCAAAAGTGTCATACTATAGGTTCCTTTCGGCAAGTGTTCTCACCATTGCAACAGCATCATGCGTTGCCTTATCTTCCTAAAATGGTCATCACCTCAGCACCTAGTGTATACTCTTCTCTACAACCTCTTAATAATAATTCTAATTCTGAGAGAAACTTTGGCATGTGTGACATTAAATAAATTGTT